>JAUYWH010000005.1:14857067-14873241 GCA_034779795.1 Ctenopoma multispine | reverse complement strand
TGTCATTTTTATACATGTGTTTATGGTTTTGGCTGAAATGTGTCATTTTGCAAACAGATCTGATGTTCTGCAAATTGTGTCTGGTGTTTGGTTAATTGTGTGCGGCATCTAGGAGATGGAGTCCCGTTGTCAAAATTGCGTGTAAACGATTGAAAAAAACTGTAAATCCAGGTCAGTGATGTAATCTCTGCCCTTTCTGCAATAATCTCAGTGATAGAAACAGTGCCACATAAAACTGTAGTGTGGCCTCCATTAAAGTGGTATCTCATGATCTAAAATGCTGCAGGGGTGTTCAGGTTCTAGATCGGTGTCAAATATCTTGCCTGTCATTTTTTTTTATTCTTTCATGTCTTGTAGTTTAGGATTACGGAGTGTTTAAAAATGTACCACATGACCACTGCAAAAAAAACCCCACATAGTTTATATTTCATTTATTCATTATCAATCATATATTTTCAATTACATTACCTGTTCTAGGATACTCTGTAGTCTCTCAGGCTCCAGGTCAATGACATATTTCCTCTCCTGGCGACGATCCAGGTCTTCTAAGAGTCGACGATATGCTGCCTCATTGAAACTCTCCACACAGATTGCACTCACCTGTGTTAACATACATACAATACATGTATTCATGGGAAATGTGTATATGGATAAAAACACAAATAGAAACAAGGTCATGCACACAAACCACAAGCTCGTTAACAAATAATGATAAGAACCAAATTATAATTATGTATGCAGTGCGTGTGTTTGTGTGCATGTGTGAGATTGCGTGAGAGAATTACACATATATTTTAGGCAGAGTGAGATGTGTTCTTGCTTGTGTGTTTTTTTGGCCTGTTTCCAGGAACTTTTGTGTTCGTGTGTGTCCTGACCTGCCATCCGTTTTGACCCGCTCTCTCCATAATTGCCTGCAGTATTGCATAACCTAGACAACAGATAGTAAGGGAAGAAAAAAAGAAAGAAAGAATTAATGCTGAGGCAGAGGCTGTACTTGTGACTAATAGCGATCACATTTTACAACTTCAACTGCAGAAAAACTTAAAGGCAAAAAAATCTCCAACAGTATAAGCAAAATATATTTTACATGTATTGACAGAATTCTAAAGTCAGCAGGTGTGAATTACTTTAGTGTAGATTTAACAGCATAATTTACCAAAGAAATACTCTGATGTCTTGTCTCCAGAAGTGGGGTTAAAGCACTTAGCACACCAAGCAACAGTCGTTTCTTGAATGTCACTTTATCAACCAGCCCACAGAGCTTATCAGTTATGAGCCAAAACAACAGACTGCCAGTTTCACTGAGAGTGATAATGTTGAAAGAGACATTTTATTGAAACTGAACTTCACATTGCTGCTTTTTTAGTAGTGAACTTTGATTTAAGTGCAACTAATCTGAGAACACACTGTCACTTATCAGTTTTATAGACTGGAACAAAACACAGAATTTTCTTTTTATACAGAATGATGGAGTACAGTTTTGAATAGGGCAAGTATGCTTCTAAGAGGAATATCAGATGGCTTTGGATAGAGCTTCAAAGTTAATATGATCCTTCCAGCAGCAGGTGCTAACACAAGCAGCAATGAATTACAGTATATTACATAAAAGTGGTAAAAATCACAATAATATTATAGTAATTATCATTTGCATTTTTATCAGAACGATCATTGTAATCTGCATCAAAGCTCCAAACTTCTTTAAGCATATACAAAAAAAAAACACATTTCACTCACAAGTCACATGAGCACACACATCATGTAGGTGCGAGCAACACAGTGGCATAAATAGACACAGTATATACACAACAATGGAGAATGACACACACTCCACTGCAACACTGTCAACTTTTTTCTTCTGCTTATGTGTAGGGAGCAAATTATTGTTTCAACTGGATCAAGAAGAACATCTGAAGCATCAGTAATCACAGTGTGTGTGTTGTTGCAGTTTACATTGTAAAATGAGGGGTCTGTTTTTATGTGTGCTGTCATATTATGCTTTCACCTTTCTGGCCTCATAAGTGGCGTTGTAAATAAGTATGTCTGTACCATAATTTAATGTATTTGTGCTAAGGATTGATAATCTGTGATTAATGTTTGTGTATTTTTTCTGTACATTCATTAATGCAATGCAAGCAGAGATGCACATGTTTGTCCACAGCATGAAAATGTATTCTTAGTATGCATGTGTGTCTTTGAGTGCGTGTGTCGAAGTATATGGACATACCACAGCTTTTTTGTGTCTGTGTGTGAGTGTGTCAGCACACTATCTGTAGAGCGGAGCAGGAAGCATAAAACAGATCACACCGTTACTGCCCATTTTCCAGCACATTACCAGCAGCAAGGCCTGATGGGAGCCTATAATGAAGGGCCCTGCCTTGGCCAAGTCACGGTTGAGCACAGCCCAAACTCTACGCATCCGTCCTTCGCTCCATTTCCCTCTCCTTTCCCCCCATTCTCTCCATATTGAGCCCCCCTCCCCCCTGCTATATGGTACTCTATATCCCCAGAGGTCTTCTGATCCCGTTTGTCCTCCTGCACCTCCTTTCTGCCCTTTCTTTACTCTCCTCTCTGCATCCCTCCACTGCCTGTCTCCACTTTTCCTGTCTCCTGCACCACCCCTCTCCACCCACCCTAGTCTCACACCTAACTTTCATACTTCCTCCTGTTTTGGCTTCTCCACCAGCTTGAATGACCTAACCTGTCTCGCATGCGCCCTCTCATCCCTCCTCTTTCTTTCCTCTGCTCTCCCTCAGTACTAACCTAGACAATTTGAACCAGAGGGACCATGCCAGAGTCACAGACAGAGCAGACACACACACACACACACACACACACACACACACACACACACACACACACACACACACACACACACACTAATATACACACACTGTGCAGCTCACTCACTCCCTAATACACCACCACACTGTGCCATGTTTGACCTGTGTTTCTCTCCCTGTGGCAGGGAATTAGTCTGTGTGTGTGTGTGTGTATGTGTGTGTGTGAGAGAGAGAGAGAGAGAGAGGGAGAGAGAGAGAGAGAGAGAGAGAGAGAGTGATAACAGCCTAAGCATTCTCATGACAATGGTTATGGGCTGAGGGCGTCAGCTGTGCCTGCTCCACTAACTTACGTGCACTGCATGATGGGATGGTTAAATTAAAAACAGGTGGATGCTGCAAGAGTTGAGGCCAAACCCTAGTTTTTGACTGAAAGGTACGCTTGTTTCTGGGGCCGCACAGGTCCAGTGCCACAGCCTTTGTACTTTTTCCATGTGAAAATAAAGTTTAATTTGTGCAGTAAATTAAGGCAAATAGACTTTTAAGGAGATGATTATAGTTCGATGACATTCTCTCTGTTCTCAGGGTGCTATTCCAAACTGAACCTAAATGAACTAAGAATTTTGAACAAGACTAATATGAAAATCTATTTTAATGTCTAACTAAGTTTTGAATTTTGGCACAGAGATGGAACACAGCAGATCTATCCACTTTTGTATTGTTACCACAGCAGAGGTTATGAATCTCTTGTTATGAGTTACACCCTTTTGGACTATTATAGTAGACTATAATTTAAAGTTACAGCCCCTTTTGCATAATTTCCCCAAATCCTTTGCTGGCCTTTAAAACCAACAAGGAAAAAAAATAGAATGAGACAATGCAAAGCAAAGTCTTGGTTACAACAAAATAGTCCTGCTGCAGCACTTTAATCGCAGGTGGTGGAATTTAAAAAATTAACATATACTTAAACTCACTTTAGTCATGCATTTTACTCTCTCAGTCCCATAACCCGTTACTAAAAAGGACTCATCTATTATTTATTTATTATAGATGAGATATTTATTTTATTTTGTACTTTCATATTATAACAAGAACAACACTGAGTGAATCATTGGTTTCTCTGCATGTTAATAGTTGTTAATGCGGAAAACTCTTTCAGAATGCTAAATGCATTTTTGTATAGAAATACATTCAAGCTGTAAAAACATGCCATACATTTAGTAAACGTGTCTCTTTTTATACCTTGTTAATATATTTTTCAACATGCATTTACCTCTGTCTGTGTCATAAAGGAAGACAAATCGACTCCAGTCGTAGTGGTCCAACAGTGACAGCAAAGCTCCTCTGATGGACGGCCGGAGCTGCAGAGTGAACTGGCCCTCTCCTTCGGTGGGGAAGCTGGGCGTCACTAGGCTGATGTGCAGGGCCCCACAGAACGACGTCAACGTGTTCACTGAGCGCTTGTCATAAAGGCCGAAGATGGCGAAGACCCCCCTTGAATACTGAGAACAAACTGAGGTGAGGATAGATGAGAAAAGGAAGGATGGAAGGCATGGTTGGGAATAGCGGGATCCAGAAGTAAGAAAGAAAAGGATAAATAGGAAACACAACTTTAGTTGTACTCACAGTTTTTTTGTTTTGTTTTGCATTGATTTAGCAAATAAGCAAATAGGAGGGTGGAATAGAAAAAAGACACTAATCCTTAATTAAATTCACACTGTGGAGTCTTGTTAAACATGTCAGCCGTTTTAATGAGTGACAACTTCAGCTTGTGTCAGCTATACCTTCTCACTCCTAATTGGATCCACAAACAGCACATTTTAGGTAGTGTGTGTGAGTGTCCGTAAGTGTGTCTGGTTTACTAAACAGTCTAATTAAACTGAGATTAAGCTTAAAGATGCAGCTGTACAGGCACTTTTATCCAAAACATCATGAGACACATCCTTCTATGCCACATACAGAAAATACACATGTAGTTAGTATATCAGACTATACTACAAGCCCCTGGCAAGCAACTGTCTAATGGTTAACTTTAAACAATAACACAGTCGTTAAGGAAATTACAATTAAAAACATGTTGAACATTCTTAAGATCCATTCAAACACACACAGGTACACAGATAATGTACAAAACCCTTGACCAAGCTCACTTCAAATGTGAAGGCATTTTCCACTACAACACAGCAACTCAGTCTTCAAACACCCCGAAGCTTTCAACCATGACAGAGAGGAGAGTAAAAAGCACTGACGTACTCCGCTACTTCGCTTCCACAAAAATCTCCCATGTGCTTGGGTCTGTCACTCGACCACAAATGTTTCTGAATGAAAAGGAAAAAAAAAAAAACACTAACATATTCTGACAAATCAACCGCACAAAAACATTTCACTTTCAAAGAAATCAGCAAAGGAGGTGACTGAAAATGTGTGTCAAGTCATTTGTCTTTAATGTTTTATCTTTGTCTGCCCCCATTTTCTTCCATCCTCCTATTTTGTCTTCTCCTATCTCTCTTTAGCTCTATTCATCCATTCAGCCAGAGTCTTTCAGGCAGGCATGTTTTGTGCTTGAGCTCTATCCCACATCATAATTCACTCTTCAGCCTGTAATACGTCACACTGGAGTAGACAGAAAAGCAGGATGACTGCAGACTTTGCTTTTGGCAACAACTGGCCATCATTCTGTAAACACAATCTCTCTTTCTCCTTTTCATCTCCTTGTGCATCAGTTCATCTCATACCTTTTCTTCTCTCTTCTATTTTCAGAGAGGACACTGAATTCATCCCATCGCTTTCAGCTTCCACCATCTACTTTCCTTAATTTCTTCTCTTCTATTTTCCTGTATGACTTCCTCCTCTTTCTGTTTCTCCCTCCTCCTGGGACTCAGAGTAATTCCATTATCAGCTATAAGCCTCAGTGGGGGTAAACACTAAGGGAGATGCAGCTTTGACGGGTTGGCTTGTGGCAATTAAACAAAGCCGAGGCCCCTGCACCCAAGAGGCGATAAGACAGGGATTTAGTCTCTGATTATGACAGGAGCTAAATGTCTCCAATTCAGAGAACTAGTACACTACGTACTTAGCATGCATCATTCAGCAGAAGCTGAGTCATGGTGTCCTTTAAGTCAACGTACTTAGTACCTATAGAGATGATTTTTACAGCTTTTCTAGGTTTTATTTGTTATTTTATTCATGTAGCAACAGGAAGGATGATTATAGAGATCAAACTATTGCACTATAATAGTACACTATTTAATGACGTGTACGTGTATTTTACTGAGACACCAGACCAGTCTGGTACCTGGAATGCATAAGTGAAGTTGACATTATAGGTAGTACGCAGAAAGTAAAAGCAGTGTTTTAAAAAATCTAAATAACAACAAAATAAACACCAAAATAAAAAAGCAGCAGAACCAAAAGAAAGCATTTTATATGTGAACTGACTACTGTTCCCATGCCAACTGATCACTTTTTTTGAAACTTGACTAAAACTACTGGCCTAGATGCAGTTTCTGACATCACTGTCTGCAATTTTTATTTTTCACCCACCTCCTGGATCTCCAACAGAACTTAAGGAAATATTGATAGCCATAATCCCAAACCACTGTATTTTTAAACAACTAGACATCTGCAACCATACGCACTGACACGCACAGGCCCAGAGCACATAACAAAAACCTCCATGTATGTCTCATTCTTCATTCATCCACTCTTTGTTTCTCTGTTTCTCTCCTCCACGTCTCCCTTATTCCCTTACGTCTTCTGAAACTGGCTCTCATTCTTTCTTTCTCCTACATTTCTTTTTCTAATGTATGTCTCGATGGGCTTGTTTCTCTGCAACCCTATCCACCTCCGTCACCACCACCAACACGCCGCGAGGCTGGAATGTGCCAGACAGTGGTGTCATTGTAATAAAATGTGTGCTAAGTTTGCTTCATAAAGCTTTAATGAGAGGAGGGGACCAGAGGCACAGTGCATCATCACCACAGTAAAAGCATCGGACACAATAGGTCTCCTGGGACTTCCTCTACCTCTATGTCTTGTTGCTTCCTACTTGCTTGTTCTCTCACCACCTCCATATGTTCGATTTTTTGTGTGCAATCTCTCGTCTTTTTCAGGGTTTTAATTGCTTACACTGTCTATCACACTTCACTCTTTCTGTGTGCAGACCTCAACATAAATCTCTTTCTCCTATACCTGCATCCACATACATACACAACCTACACTATTCACATCTTGGATCCATCTCCATCTGCAGCTACTCTTTCTGATTTCATTTCATTTGGAAAGTGCTCTCAATGGTGTAAATCTCATACATACATATATTTTTTTATTGTTTGTCAAATAAAAATTGGTTTTGTTCAGAAGACAAAAAAGAATGTTTTCCTTTAGCAATGCAGTATAAACTAAAACCTCTCTCTCTCTCTGGTATTGTTTTTGCCTGCATTCTCCCATATTTATTCCATCCCTCCCTCTCTCTTTCTATGTACCTCTCTCTTCCTTCCTCTTATTTGTATTTTACATGACAGGAAGAACAGATGCTTACAGATAAAGTTGCTAATAATTTAACTGTCGCTATTCTACATCACAACATAAAAAGTACCACAAACATACTCGCCTACATGCATTTTGAACATTTTAATTCCTCCATCTTCCAACCTGCACATACAACTTTTAGACTTTCTGTCCTAATGCTGCAGTTGCCTCTGAAACATTAGCCTTAATAACAACCCTATAGCTGCAGAGATATTCTCCAGACAGCCGCTGAAGCCCTGCAAAAACGTGGTGAGCTCTCATTATCTGCAGGCAACGGCTGAGATAAAAGCAGCACCTGCGTAAATGAGAAATACAAACTAATTTAAAAGCTATAAGATGTATTTTTCCTGACATTGCACAGGGTTAGCTACAGTACAGAGGGTAAAGGAAGGGGAATGCCAATAAAAAGCTTTTACAAGGTATGCAGTATAATTAGAGTGAAATCTATTGCCAGTGCATTACACTGACATTTCATGTTTAAGATATTTACAGTGGTGTTGATTGTTTTCTTGATTACCTGGGTGAAAAAATGCATTCATAATTCTTAGTCAGAAGAATGAGGGTATTTAAGTCCAAAACCTTAATATAAACTCAGATTCAAATCTTTGTGCATTACTTCAATGACCAGTCAGTAAAGAAGAATGGGGGGCCTTTACATGCCTCAATGATTTCAATAGCACAGCTCTAACTACATAGATGGTGCTTGCTGGGTAACAATGGCTATTTCTTTATTGTTGATGGCTGTTTTCAATTCTTCAATACCGCAGCATTTGAAAAAGAGACAAAATATCAAGTCTAATAATAAAGCAGGCAAAACACAATATATGTAATTCTTCTATACTTACATAATAACAACATGGAAGATGATGAAGAAGAACATAACATTATTCAAAATTACCTTAATAAACAACATGTTTTCTTTTTTTGTGGATTACAAAAATTCAAGTTTCAGGATGACCATGTGTGATATACCACAAAAGGTATTTTTCCTGAATCTACTTTAATAAATGATAACAGTCTATGAGAAGCCCAACACATTTTCTTTACCTTTTTAGTTAAATTTGTGACTAACTGTATAGAAAAGACACCATGGTAAAATTTATTTTTGTCAGACAATGAAACAGTACTTTGATACTGTCAGTAGCATCCCAGCACAGTTAAAGAGGAGCATTTTAAAGAAAAGACAGAATACAAAGTCTGGAGATCAATAGTATCTGGCAGAGAGCACAGTCGCTGTATGGATTTCATATTTGTTCCTCTAAAATATAACACAGACTGTGGCAAAAAGGAGCAACTACCCAAAAAAAAAGGAATTTTAGAGATTAGAAAAGGAACTAGGTTTAGCATCATATTTTATGAAATATGACCACGTTTTATTAGATATGATGCTTGTAAAATCATCTTAGAGGGTTAAATAAACCTGAACAACCATGTACAGATAAAATGTCCATACAAATGACTACAGTGTCTAGCTACATATGCTTACTGATCAGTCTCAAATAAAATTATTTTTAATCTAGTTAAGCAGCAATGTTCTGATGACAACCTAAAAGCCAAAAGATTAATATTCTTTGGGAGAGCATTTATAGGACACAGACACAGACATAAATAAGAAGGCATACAGAGGAAGCGTATAAGCAATGACCAACTGTTTTTATCAAAGGAGGCCAAATTACATCCAGAAAAGTTCACATTTCTCTTCAATAGATGGATTTTAATTATTTTTCCTTTTAGTAGCTCTATTAACATAGTTGGACTTGGCTCAGACTATATGTTCTAATTGGCTTCTATCTAGTATAGTATGATAGGTTTATAATGTTTATAACAACATGCAGTGTTCAGCTGCTAAGACATTAATATTGACACCAGTCCTCCAAGATTAAAAGATGAAGCTTAACAATCAATAGAATGGCAGAGGGAGTTCAGCCACCTTATGGATTTCATATCTGATCCTGTCCACAAGAACATAGTTTACAAGATAACTGAGCGGCAACAGTTTCATAAACAGCACAGTGATTATTGAGAGTGATAGTGAATTCTGTGCTGTGCTTTATCTGTGTGTCTAGTTGACTAAGCTTGTGAATGAGGCCATTCAAGCCCTCTGTCTGCCTCCTCCGCCTGTCTGTCTTTCCTCCTCACAAAACTGCCTCGAGCAGAGAGGAAAGGGGGCTTTACATACTCTCAGTAAGGGAAGGGAAGAAGACACAGGGAGAAAGAAGGAGCATTGCAGGAAGGGAGTGTTTCCAAGACCTACAAGGGGCTGTGACAGTGACAAGAGAGAGCGTTTTGCCAAGTAAATGCTGCAGAGAGAAAGCTGATATAAGGAAAGAAAGCAGACATTGAATACAAAGCTGATCTAATCTTTCTGCAAAGAGGCAGAAGGAGAAAGCGAGAAGAAGCTGCCACGGAGGTCAGCAAAGGAGGTGAAGCCAAAATGCTCTCATAGCTCTTGATGTATAGTATACGTGTATGTTGGAGTTGGTTTGAAAGCTAAAACACACGCAAAGTCAGGTTTAATCACAAACGTGTGTGCGTGTGTGTGTGTGTCAGATGTGAGGGACAGCAGGCTAAAAGACTCCTGGGTAAAACTGCCCCTCCACCGTCACTTCTTTATTCTCTTTGATAACATCGTTCCACTTCTCTATAACTGTTCTTTCTTCTTCCTCTACCGCAACATTTCCTCCAGGCCTTATCCCTCCAGGCTGCAGCTTCTAAGAGCACTGATTGGGGAATATCTCTATGGCCTTCAGAGATGTCGCATTTAGTGAATATACTAATAGTTGCTGACATATATAACTTCCTGCCTTGTGGAGTCACATAAGACTGAAAAAAACCCCCAAAAAGAGTAAATCACTGGCATCATCTATCCAACTGTGCAAGTTTTCTTTGAGGATGTTTTTAAATAAAACATTATATTTTACAACTGGATATGATGACAGTTACACATTTTATCAAACTAAGAAGGCACCAGGCAAGTAATGTTTTCCACATTCTATTTTCTACATGGGTACATTTAAGGATTCAAAAGAGATAATAGTGGTTTTGATCTTTACGCAAATTTCCAACTTTTACATTACTGTGTTTTTCTTTGTTGTGGTATCCTACTGTATACCTACTCATTTACTCACTTCTCTACTTGGTTTCCTCCATTGATTATTAACTGTGCTAGAAGAAAAGTCTGCTATGATGTTTGCTGTAAAAAATAAAATAAAATGTTTTAGAAGGTTGAATAAGTCTAATATGTCTGAATTAAATTTTTTATCAATATACTGTATATAGGAAACATTCATAGGACACAATCTAGACAGCAATTCCAGATTTTCTAACAAAACCTCTTTGGCAATAAAAATCTGTAGCGTATAACCAAATTTCTGGACATGTTCTTTGGGTATCTGCGTGGGTGTCTTCTGGCTTTTCCAGCATCGTCAAGCATGCAGGTGAGAATGGGATCATAAATACCCTTTTTTTGATTACTCAGTAATTTTTCATTGTTGTGATGTGATGGTGTGAAACCCTGCATATTAGGGACATCACAGGCTTACACATTTACTAACTTTTTGTTTTTTCTTTGCTGTAGTCAACAGTGGAAACTAAGGGTAACAAAAAAGAGAGTGAGGGAATGGCATGCAAAAGCAACTGAACATTTATGTTGATTGTAACATTTATTATCCTAGTCCAATGATCCATGAATATGACCAATCAGCATTCAGTTTCTTTTTTTCTGTAAAGGCATTAGGAAATTAACACATTTGGGTGACATCTCATTAGTGCCTCATGTTCATATCTCTTAGCTCAGCATATTAGAACATCAGGTTTGTCTGGCTCAGACAATCACATACACAGTGACAGAGCTGGGGCTCTTTGTTGCCTTCTCATAAAAATGACAAAGAAGTAATATCCACAAAACTGCTGAAGTCAAGAATCCAGAAATTGGAGCCTCGTATAACCAGTGACACTTCTACAGGCCTTGAAGGGCAAGTGAAGTAAAATGGCTCAATATACTGCATGTTAAGCATCTGTCAAACCATAGTCAGACAATTTCAGGTAATTAACCAAGCTGGATCCTTGGACTAAGGATGTAATAAAGCATCTAAAGTATACACCATTTACATAATTGCTGTATCTGTTAGATTATGTAAAAAGATGGCCTTCAAAATGTCGTCTTGCCCAGCGTGCCACAGTATATGTACCACAATGTACCAGAGCAGCACAACAATAACAGAATTATTTGTTTTAACTTAAATCAGAATGGATCAAAAAGGAAGCCTCTGATCAGCATCATGGAAAGAGAGTGATGAGTTGATAACAGCTGCCATATACTGTACATCGTAATCATACTGAAATATTCAGTTGGATTGATGTGTCACCATGAAAAATATATTTTTGTTCAAGCAGCAATTGAAATAAAGTTTTCAACTTTCAAAATCTAATGACCTTTATTAAATAAACAAATAAACAAATAAAAATGCTCATTACCAACATTATTTTTTAAAATGTCCCTAGGACTTCACTGAGACTTACTTGTAATACTGAGCCTTGGGGAAAAAAAGAACCATAGCAAAATTGTGGCTCAGAGCATATCTGTTCACAGTATGAGACACCATGCTTCCACACATAAACATGCAAACAGGACCTGCACATGATTCAGAAACGTTGCCTCGTCTGTGAGGTCTGCAGCTGCAGAGATTAAAGACAGTGGGAGCGTGACAGAGGCAGGGAAATGATAAGAGATTGATAAAGAGTGAAAGAGCGAAGGAAACTACATGTCACCTGTCATAGTGCTACACTGTGTACCCCTAGGACACAGTTCTTTAAACAGGGCTAATCTGTATGTGCACAAGTGTGTGTATGTGTGTGGGTGTGTGTGGGGGAGAGAGAGAGAGAGAGAGAGAGAAAAAAAGATGTGACAGACAGCCTTTTTACTCCAGTCATCTTTAAGCACTATGAACAGTAGCTAAAGCCCTATGGGCCTGTCCAGTACGAACAGTCATTCATCTCACACACACACACACACACACACACACACACACACACACACACACACACACAATATCAAAACCATTCATCACAGCAGACAGGGAGAGAAGGAGATGAGAAGAAAGTGAGGAGGGGAGAAGAAAGTCCCTCACTGTGCTAGACTCATACTGTATGTAAGTACTGTGCGTTTATCTCTCTCCAAGGCGAAACCTGCAAAAAACAACACTTTTCTACAATACAGAACACTTGGAATGCATTCCTCTCTTGTGATGGGCTTTATTTTTTTCCTGTCATGTCCTGTAGACATGCATGACACTTCAGATTTTCTCACCTTGTCAACTGCACACTTGGGCTCAAAAGCCAGATATACAGAAAGCACGTTTTCTCCACATGGTTCACACATGGGTATTTTAAAGCAGATACCTCTGCGTGACTGTTCTTTAAGCAAGAGCTAACTAGTGCATAATTATTACAGAAATGTGCACATGGCCCGCGACCCGAAATGGATTAAGCGGTAGATAATGGATGGATGGATGGATGTGCACATGGCAGGAATAAGAGTCACTGGTGTGCTGGAGCCTATCCCAGATGTCATTGGGTGAGAGGCGGGGTACACCCTGGACAAGTCTATCACAGGGATGACATATAGAGACGGACAGCCATTCATACTACAGGTAATTTGGATTGACCAATTAACCTACCATGCCTGTCTTTGAACAGTAGGAGGAAGCCAGAGTACCTGAAAAGAACCCACACAAACATGGGAAGAAAATGCAAACTCCACACAGAAAGATACCAGGCTGACCTGTGGATGCTAACCACTACACCACCAAGATTTCGATTAGTGTCCAGTGCCAGAGGTAGCGCTGCCTCATATTTGCAGTTTTACACGCAGCATGTCAAACGATAAATCAGAGACAACAAAGGTTACTATTCTGATTTCCAGTATTAGCAGGAAAAATGTAAAATGACAAAGTGGTACATTTCTCTCAGATGCTGTTCCTACAGTGCCACAGAACAAAGCATAAACCACTGACTAATACATAATGATGCAGACAGTCTGATGGACTGATAATGTGTCAGGGATACATTTGTGTAATTCTTCCTTTTAATCGAACTACTTTTGTCTGCTGTTGCTGTAAAAATGCAAAATGCCAGCAGCTCTATTGCTTTCATTTATTTTTGACCTTGTCTGTTTTCTGACAATAACATTTATGAGTACAGAGTTGTCAGAGGGAATGAAAAAGTGGGAAAAGGTCATACTGAGTATGGAATGGGTGGGAATGTGTTCTCCCACTGGACCAGAGAGATGAGACAGACACGCGATGAAACCAAACACTGCATATGGGCAGTTTCCTTGCTTATAACCACAAAGAATACAACTTGATGGAATGCAGTAAAAAGTAATAAAAATATGTCCTTGTCCTTGTGTGGATGTGTGTGTGGCAGAGATACTCGGCTCTGTGTGTATGCCCTTCCAAATGAGTAGGCCCACAGTGATTGAGTGTGCTCACAAGATAAACAGAGCACCACCCATTTCTCCTGCTGTCTCACTCCTCACCTCACTATTTCTCATTCTTCCTTCAGTCCATCCATCTCACTCTCCTGCTTGTCTTTTTCTCCATCGCTCTTCATCCTCTGGTCACTCATCTCCAGCTTGATGAAACCTACCGTTCAGTTCATTTCAGTTTGACACGTTTTGATCAGATTTTGTCAGTTCAGTTCACAATTCGATGTCAGCTGACTCATCTTATCTTATCTTACATGTTAGGAGGTTGTGGCTCAGGAGGTATAGACAGCTTTCCACTGATTGTATGATTGGTGGTTTGAACTCCAGCTCCTTGTGTCCCCATGTCAAAGTGTCCTTAAGCAAGACACTGAACCCCAAATTGCTCCTGATGGCCAGGCATTACACAGCAGTGCCACTGTTATTGGTGAGAGAACAAGAGGAAAATTGTAAATTGCTTTGTCTACGATGGTGGAAAAGTGCTGTAAAAGGGTGGTCTGTGATGGTCCATTTACACCGTGCACAATATAATGTAAGTTAGCAACTGCTGTGAGACTACTTTTAACTTAAACAAGTAAACAAAAGCTAATCAAAAAGCGAATACAAGACTAAATGAGGTGTGATACAGAAACAGATCGTCACAAGCAAACTATCATTTAGTTATAGTATAGTTTTATTCTTTACTAATGCAGTCAGCTACAAAGACACAATGTGCTAATGTGGAGCTATACAGTTACTTTTACTTTATCTGAGTAGCTGCTCGGATTGACGTAGTCTAGTCTGACTATTTAAAATATTTATTTGGAAAAATGTTTGAAGTATGTTGTTCAGCTGCGAATGCCTACACATACAGTCAAGCTGAAGCCTTCTTCACTGGCCTCTTTACCTCTGTGTTTGCAATGAAAAAGATGCTCACTTCCTTCCAAGTGCTAAGAGCTGAGCTGATATTTTTACTCAATGTGCCAGTGTGATTAAAGATAAAAACCAATTTTACCCAAAGAGGTTTATGCTTCCAGTAGTCTCATATCGTCTCATAGCAACAGTAAGAACCATGACTAGCACTTTCCCCAATCATCTGCTGGGTGTTGCTGCTAGCTATAAAAAGAGGTGCTTGGTGGTCATATCTCTCTTAGAATGAGCAAAGACAGCGATTTAATTAGGAGTACCAAATCTTTATTTGTTAGTATTTATCCTGTTTCAGTGATGTACCTACTGCTCCTGCAGACACTGAATATCTGGAGCATCATTTCACAGCTGACCCTGCAGTATTTGACCTGCTGTCTGCAAAGGGATCAGTGATCACTGACTTAACTGGATAAATTTGGATCAGTTAAACATGTCATCTGTACAAAAATAGAAATATAACATTGAACAGCACTGATAAATACATTATCCAAAACCGGGTGATCTGATGTTCATGAACTTCCTGTGAGGTGAGAAAACCAAAAGAATTCTCTTAAATGCTCTATGTCTCCAGTTTGTCAGAGATACAGTAGATACATCCTAAGCTACAGACATGAAAAAGCATGTTGCTGAATGATCAAATGCACATACCTTTTAGGACTACAAGGTGTATACACATATTGAAAAGGTTTTGTGTTTACAATGTGAGTTGCAATACACAGCTTTCTGTGTGGGAAACACAATGCTGAGGATTTATCTAGTTAATACAATGAATGCATTTTTTATCAGACTCTTCACAGCACCAGTGTCCTAAATAGAAAGCTTTCTGAAATATATTTCTCCTTGGCATAGAAATTGTGCAACAAGTAATTTCAGTTTTATTTAGTGTTAAGACATTACAGCAGTTGATACTGCAGATTTCAATTAGCAGTGCAGCCACATGCATGTGAAACAAACACGAGCCAAAGGAAAGACACAAATAGATATAATTTAGCCCTGTAAGTTGAGTAAACACAATCAATTTACAAGTAATTGGCTTGGGAAGTAGAGCCAAACCAGTGACAAGGGCTGGTGGAAGAATACTGTATGTCAGCAGAAAGCCTCTAACTATTGACCAAGTCTGCTGTACAAGGACTTTGTCATTATTAGTCTACTTTATACAGCAACAGCCAATGGTAGTTTATTATCTATATACAACAAATCATCCTCAGACAACAACTTCATTTTTGTATATATGTTGGCACACAGTACTTATACATGTGTAATATAATTCATGAAATAGTCAGACACACTAATTTCCCTGTAGGAGAAACCACACTATTTACATACACACACACACACACACACACACACACACACACACACAAACACGCACACACACACACACACACACACACACAAACAAACACGCACACACACACACACACACACACACACACACACACACACACACACACACACACACACACACACACACACA
>JAUYWH010000005.1:14828840-14854491 GCA_034779795.1 Ctenopoma multispine | reverse complement strand
GTTTTGGAAATGAGCAAACATGTGCCCCCTCCCCTACCGGTGGAGCGGGGGGTATGAGAGAAGTAGAAGTCTGTGGAAACGGCTGCAGGTGTTTTTTTAATTAGCGTTTAATTAGTGTTTTTTTAACTAGCACTAAAAGCTAAATCTGAGGCTGAAGGAATTTTTCTCCTTTTGGCATTTTATCAAAATTAGTACAATTCATGCTGGTGGTACTAAAGGAATTGTACAAGGATATTTAAGATGCATTGTGTAGGAACCATGGAAATTGTTTATAACATTTTGAAAGAAAGAAAGACTAGAGCAAAATGTAATGGAGAAAACCAACACACACTGTTGTAAGACACTGATAACACTCCCGCACACAGTTTGACATTTACCTATGGGAGCTGTATATGTGTAATTACTAACTGTAATTTGACAGCTATTGCAATCAAGGGCTTCAGAGTGGAGTGTTTCCCTCCATCTGCTCAGTGAACAGACAATAATAGCTGCTAATGAATGCTATTTACAGTAGCCACTCGAATTAAAATGCAGTATGCACTGCAGATAGATGGACGGACACAAGTTTGAACAGAAAGTCTCATTTTATACAAGCAATGTTTTTTACATCTATTTTTGTGATATTCTAGATGCTGAAAGAGACGGTCTAGACTATTAGCTAAATCCGGAATGAGCAGCGAGCAGTGGCCTCTAACTTCAGAAAATTAGAGGGGAAAAAACAACAGCAGCGGGGTCCTCCAGGCAGTTGGTGATCCCATTTAGTAAGCACCCTCTGGTGACTCCTCCAACTAAAAAGGGCCCCAGATGGGATGGCTTCGACCTTGTTTTGAACTCATGCTGCAATGCCAAGAGGTAATTTGGATGCTCACCTAGTTTAAATTTCTGAAGTCAATGTCTCTCTAAACGGAGTCATCACAGAAGCAATGGTTACAAATTTGTAACTTTGGCACATTTCACAAACGGGTGTGTTTTTATAACACAGAAGTGATTTGACTATTTCTTCATATTAAGTGGGAGGATCGTCCACTGTCATTGATCTCTAATTATGTTTCATTGTGTGGATCCTGTTGTTGCTTTACAATGAGAGAAAACGTACAGTGATGGATTGTCAGTTAATGATAAATAGCTGTAGTGTCCTTGAGCACTGATGCTGCCAATGTCACTGCTTGTGGAGAAACATTTCTAATTTGGACAGCAAAGGTCCAAGGAACAAATATGGGGAGCATTAACTACAATTTATCTTTTTTCCTCAACCTTTTAAAATCTATCATACATAGGTCAGGAAAGAAAAAGAAAACTTTAGGTCACTGTTCCTGGTTGACAATTGCTTTTAAGATTACATTGTGCAGAGTAAAAAGTCACAGTCATTGATCACAGTGACAGGGATTACGGGCACCCATGGCTGACTGTGAGCACCCAATTTTTTTGCAGGGTTATAATATATTTTATTATTTATTTGTTTGTTAATGTAATACATTTAAGTATAGACAGCTAATTATAAACAAACAGTCAGATTTGTATTAGCAAACATAACATGCTGTTGGAAGACAGTACTAATGTTTGCAGAATTTAGGCCTCTGTATGTTTATGTAAATATTCCTTTTAAAAAACAGTTGTTTTCAGCTACAATAGTCCTTTACACTATAAAAAATGTCTACACATTCATTCTGATCAATTGGATGCTATGAAATCTGCTTTTCTTTCACAAACATGCTCATTTCTAGGTGTGTCCAAACTTTCGAATGGCAGTGTATGTAGAGTCTTTAGGTCAAGCATTCATAGGTGTTCCCACTTGTTGCCTAATTGATCAGAAGCAGACAGTCAGAATGCTGAACAAGAAAGATGCTGGCTTGGTCAGGAAAAACTTGCTGTGCTATCAGGGTGGAAAAAACACACACTAGTCACAGGAATGCAGACATTCACAAATTCCCTCCCAGTACACACACACTGACTAGTTTGTGGTTTGTATTATGATGAGGGGATTCAGGATCATGTTTCTATAGCTGTGAAGATAAGAAGGCAGACACACAGAGAGCTCATGGGTAAAAATAAAAACCAGGGAGTATCCATCCATCACTGTGAAAGCCTGAAGGGCCAGATCGATTGTGTTAGTGTGTGTGTGTGTGTGTGTGTGTGTGTGTGTGTGTGTGTGCTTATGCTTATGCGCGGTATTTGATGCACTCCACTACCTCAGTCAGAAGAAAGCCAGAATGTGAGTTGGAAACCCATCATATGACTTCTGAAACACAGACACACACGCTCTGACACATAGACATATGAACACACACAGGTAAACCAGTGAGCTTAAGGAGATAAATACCAAAGCTGTCAGAAACAAATTGACCTCTGAGACCAGTAAACACACAGCCCAGAACCTAAACAAACATACACAGCAGCCACTCCTCTCTCTAACATAAAGGTTAGATGACTTGCTGTGTGTGTGTGTATGTGTGTGTGTGTGTGCGCGCGCGCGTGTGCTCATGTGTTCATGTGTTCATGCATGCCTACTCTCCCTGCTTCTCCCATGATAATCTCCACAGACTGCATAATTAATTATTTTCTTCTATTTCCATGAAAGCCTTCTCTGTCTTTGCATGAGCCCTGCTCTTGCCCTGATCAGTTTAATAGCCTTTTTGCTTCCTCCTCTGTCTCTTCCTATTTGTAAGTGTGATGAATTACCTGCTGGTTACCTGGAAATCTATTACCCTTGTTGAATACCAATGGGCCATTAGAGATAAATTGGTTCAAACCTGACAGTGGCTTTGAGGTTCAGGGGAATCTCAATGTTCTCGAATGGAAAACATGCTTTAAACAATGTAAAATAACTTATATATGTATAAACACACATCTGGAATTCCACAACTGTCGCGTATGTGCGTGTGTGTGTGTGGATTCGTGATGTGGATGAAAGGAAGGGCATTAGTTAATATTGATGAGAACTGCCACTCAGTCCTTCTCACTGAGGCTCACTTAGAGATGAGAGGCATGACCTTTACACACACACACACACATACCTATGTGTATGCCCCTCCTCCCACATACACACACACAGGCTCAAATAGGCAGAAATAACGCTTTAACTGTCTGTATATTTAATTTGATTAATTTAGATGTGTTCATACTGTACATGCATTTCCACTGCAGTAGAAATATTTTTATATTCACAGCTTCAAACGGCTGTTTGAGGGTTTTAGCGTTCAGGTTAGAAATAGTTTAGCTGGGTGACAGTTAAGTTAAAAGTAAGGAAGGAGAGAATGCATTATGTCCGTAAGTGTTCTCACAACTATAGAAAGACCAATGAGTGTCATATAATAATGTTCATGTTTAACTCAAATAAAGAAAGAAAATAAAGTCAAAGAGATAAGTGGAGAAAGCAAAACAAACATAGAAAGGCAGAAACTGTAGGGGACAAATGTGATGACATAGTACAAATTATTCTTCAGCAGCTAATGTGTCAGTCTGAGTTTAAATTAACCCAATATGCAAACCACATTTGAGAGAAAGGTGAAAACAAACATGTTTATACATGTTGTTATGTTGACGATGTTGAGTCTGAATCAAGAAACTGATACAGTTAGAAAAAAGGAGATACATAAAAATAGGACAACAGAAAAGCATGTTTGTGTTTGTCATTATGTGAGAGTGCATGCTTGTGCTTATAAGCATAAAAAAGTTAAGTGAGAGGAATGAAAGAGGAAGAGAGAAGAAAGTCTGCAAATGGAGATACTTTGATCAGAACATGAAAACAACTGCAGCTAAGCCGAGAGAGTGAGGACCAACATAAAAAGACGTCACAGACAATTACTGCAAACATGGCTCCATTCAGTATAAACACCACTGTGCTTTGCTAAGGCGACACGTAACACTTAAAATCCTCTGTCATCTTTTTTGTGTTTTTCATCTTCCAAACGCTTGAAAAGCATGAAAAACAACACAGAGGAAACTGACTGACTTTTTTTGCTGTTTATCAATCTGCCTTTTACTCCAAAGACACAGTACCAGGAGGAAACATTGCTATTCAATGAGACATACAGCATGGTCTAATCATATTATTCACTGTTCATCACTATAAAGTCTTCAACGAACAGTTGAACAGTAGAATACAACACTGACAACAGCCTCTGTGTTTCTGATTGACCACACCAACAAATTAAAATGTTTTTTTTTTTTGTTGCTTTAAATTCACCTAACCAAACCAGACAAAACACTGCAACATCTCTCTAGCTTCAGGGTTGGTATTCTGTAAAACCTGAAGTAAGGCTTTCTCATTCTGTTTCATCTTGCCCGAAGGAGCTGCAGACCCACAAAAAAGAATTTCATTAAGATATGTTTCAGTGCAGCTTTAGTGTCGGTATGATTCTCTACCCCTCACTGTAAAACACTACCAACTGTCATGTTTAGCCCAAAAATATTTATGAAATTCTTTAAAAACTCATGAGATACATTTTATATTCCTGTAACTGCCTTTATTACATTTAATTTGTATTTAACATTTAACATTTTCTGATTTTCTGGTCTGATTGTTCTGAAACATCTAGAGACATTTTCTGATTTTCTGGGGCAGATTCACAATGTGGAAGACTGAACTAGTTGGGTACCATGCAGTTTGAAGCCTTTGATTCTCTGATTCTTTGATTACTGTGATTCCTGCTTTTGGATACATTTCCAGTGCTACTTCTATGTATTAATATCTATCTCTTTTAATGGTGCTATATGTTCAGCTAGTTGCTCAGTTCGTCTGGCACTGGGCAGGTGCTATGGTATACAGTAGGTCAGAACCTGATGTTATGTGAGAGAATGATAACAAACCCCAGCAGCTGCAAACTGAACCAATACAATGAGCTGAAACACAGTAAAAAACTCTGTAGAGCTCCAGGGAACTCAAACACAGGTGATATTTGTCTTTAAGTTCATTACTACAAGTAAACCCAGAATTAATATAAAAACATTGGTTATAGCTGCTTTTTAATGATATTTTTCCACAACTGTTGGCAAACATGAGGTCTAATGCTGCCTCTGCACCATAGCCCTCAGTTATTGCTAGTGCAGTCAGATGTCAGCTTTACTCCCTGGCAGTGGATGTTTTAATGAAATTGAGACACACTGAGAAACAGTCTGTTTTGTTGTACCACTAAATGAAATCAGATTACCTGGAGCAAATGTGTAGTTTCACTGAGACATGCTCCGTGGTCTAATAATGTCAGTTGCTGTTTGGTCATTATGGCTGGGGCTACACTAAAATGACACATGAGCCACCATGTACATACTGTATGCACTCACTGGAAAAAGAAACTACACAATTCAACCACAAATTCATGCACACATACAAAACACTGTCAAGAGTTTAGCTCACTGATAAAGACTGAAAAGACAAAGGATTATTTGTCCTAAAGTAAGTGTCACATTAACTTATTTCATGTGATGATGTCGGTTAAATTTACTTGCCCGGATGAAATAAAAGACATTTTATCCAAAAGGTTTGAACCTCTTGATTAATAGAGATTAAATATGTACAGATTGTATATAGTTATAGAAAAAAACAGCTGACCTGTATCTGTGTATGTGCTCAGTAATGAAAATCTCGTTTTAACTCACAACTACATTTGAACATTTACAGTTGTTAAGTTACTGTTAACACTAAATGGTGACTAACAAACAAAATAAGGCTACAAAGGAAGTTTTACATGGTAAAGGTAAATTAAATTAATATATTATTGGCAGGCTGTTAAGTTTGTACCCTATAATGATTACGTGATAGTCTAAATGGCAGGAAAGGCATTTCACGTGCCACTGGACCTTCAGTAACATTAATAAACACAGACTTGCTCAAAGGTAAATCTCCTTGCCTTGCCAGAGTTTCAGATTTCATTTCACTCTATTTCCCCCTCGTGGCTGTTAAGAAGACATATAACCATGCAAAACGTCACCAATAAAGATGACAGTACAGAGTTATTATTGAGTGTCTCAAATCATCTACAAGATGACTGAGCCATTTAATAAAAAATGAGCAAACAAACGGCACAGAGAAATGCTGTATGTGAGGAACTTTCAAATACATTACATGCACACCTTGGCAAATCAATATGTCACAGAGAGAGACTGTGTAAGAAATGTGTTTGTGTTTATGTGGGTGTGGGTGTTACTGAGTTGTAGCAAGGTGTTTTAGGAATGTATTTAATCAAACCTTTAAGCTTGAATGTGTAAAGTGAACATGAAACACTGATTAACTCCTTTAAAAGTATAGGTTTAGAGGTTTATACCTTTATGCATTTATAGGTGTGTGTGTGTGTCTTTAAGACACAATGTTCTTTTCTCCATTTCAATTAAGAACTAAATCACCAAAGAGGCACTAATTTTCTTGTCAACAGCGGAATGTAGACTTGTAAGGGTCGGTTTCCACTTTGCATCTTAAATGAGCAGAAAAGTGTTAAAATATTCTTGAAACAAGCCCCAAAACACAGCAGCACTGTTGTGAACCATCCTTGTCTCCTGAAAATTACATTCCTATGCAACTAAGCTGCATCTGTGATTATGTTTTTGTAGTGAACGTAACCATATAATACTTATGTTGTGATTCTTTGTATTTTTTTGAATGAAAAGAGTGCTACATTTGTTACGGGTAAGCAAGTTGCAAGGAGGTGGTTAGTGTGGATGAAAGGTGTATAATCTGCAGGACTGACAATCTGCAAGCTCGAGTTTGAGTCCAGGGACCCGTGTGAGATTGGGTTCAGGCAAGAAAAGCGCTTTGGTTAGGGTTAGAGAAAGATCATGTCTAAATTCTACACACATTTATGTGAAGTGGCTGTGGGATTTGTCTCTATTACGTTAAGCTACAGTCTCTCTCTGACCATTACCCTGTGCTGTGAGTGCATGAAAACAACCATAAAAAACGTAATGTTGCCAAATCTGGACGTTGTACTGAAAGATCAGATGTTTTTGTGAAGAGAAAACTGGATGTTGTAGATGGGAGATTTTGGCATATATTATATACTGCTCAAAACAATTAAGATTAACATTTTAACATTTAATCATCACAGTATAACATCAAGTCAGTTGAAATTCAGGTATATCAATCTGTGCATTTCGGAAGCACAAGTGAGTGTACATCGGTCTTACCTGCTTTACTGCAAACAACAGGTGCAATGGAGAGGCAAAAGCAAGACAACCCCCATAAAGGGAATAAAGGGGATGGTTTTGCACGGATAAATATTCTCTCTTTATCCTTCCTCACTGATTCTGAAGTTTTGTGTTTCGCTAATGTCCTTGCCACCACTGGTGGCATGAGGGAGCACCTGCAGTCCAACCAGGTTGCACGGGTGGCCAAGTTACTCCAAGATGGTACATCATATGTGTAGTTGCAACAAGGTTTGCTGTGTCTCCCAGCACAGTTTCAGGAGCATGGAGGAGATACCGGGAGACGGGCCGTTACACCAGGAGACTTGAACTGCAGTAGTAGGGCAACTACAGAACAACAAGGTTCACCATCGGTGCCCTGTTTTCTTCACAGATAAGAGTAAATTCAAACTGAGAACATCTGACAGACATGTAAGAGTCTGGAGAATTCTGCCTTGTCCCAAGTGTCGGTCTAACTGCCATTACCTAATCGAGATCGCCATTAAATCTTTGTATTAATTAATTAACTGCGTCCTTAACTCTAAACAGAGGAATTAAAGACAACTGACACCTCAAGGAGATTCTAGCCTGACACAGTCCAGTCTTCAATGATAATCAGATGCAGCCTCCGTGTAAATTCAATCTGTAGCAGTCAATAAAATGTAAACAGTATAGATTTGAGAATGATCCACTATAGGCAAAATCTATATTAACTCTCGATGAGATATGAGGTTAAGCATCACTGCAATAATCAACCACACTGCAGATTATCATCATTATCATTACAGCTGGGCAGAAGGTACAGAATAGAATAGACTAGAATAAAATAGTTTATTATTTTATTATAGTTTGGACGTAAAATAGATGATAATAGAAGTATCATCACACGTATAAAGAATAAAAATTACATCTGTGGCAGGACATCACTGTGTGTCTCAGCTCTAGTACCACAAACCAGGCATAACCACTTCTTTGCCACAGATCCTTTCTTCTCCATTTATTTCTTTTCCATCCCTAATTCACCTTATCACTTTCTGTCTATCTTCATCACACTTTGTCTCAGCAGATTTTTTTTCACAGCACACGCACATACACACAGTCACATTCATATGGTTTGCACACACTGTCTGGACAGATATGTCACCATACACATACACACACAGTACAGCTTTCAGTCATGCTAATCTGTGTGCATTATTTTCTATAAGCCAGTGAAAAGAGATGCAGTGGTGAACCCAGTGGTGCAGTACTTCTCTGGCTGAGATATGTCAAAATGTCACACACGCACATGGTATATGCTAACTGCATAAAAGCAAGACACGAGTACACACCCACACAGATACATGTGTCTCTGTTGTACAAAGTAGACGCACAGGTATACATGTGCATGCAGGAAACAACAAAGTAAGATTGACAGCAGCAGGGGATGTGTGGATATGTGACCCTGAGACAAGAAAATGGGTTGTATTCCTTGGTGAATAGGGAGAACGATGGGGACCAGGGATTTTTATGATCCGTTCACGCTTCCTGAATACTAGAATAGAGAGGAACTAGCCAAGGTCAGAGGCAGAATTCCCTATTCTAATTCGGAGCGTTGCTCACCACCCGGAGCAAGAGTCAGGGATTAATTTAGAGATCCATTCACCACGCCTGTGCGGAGGCGGGAGAGATGGCAAAACATGACGGAGAACAGAGGAACAGAGGAAAAGAGAGTCTGAGGAGATAAGGAGACAAGGAGGAGAGCGACAGAGAGGAGGAAACAAAGAAATGGGGAGAGAACAGAGAGAGAACGAGAGATGAATGGCAGGAGAGAGTGAGAGGGACAATGTAAAAGAGCAAAGTGGTTACACTTGTTATGTGTACCCTGCGGAGAGAAAGCAGATGTTTCACATAGAGGACCTTCATTTTCCAAGCACTCCTCCTCTTATGGGCCAATGCCTGCATGAATATATGTATATGGATGTGTGTATCTGTACACCTATGAGAGATAGAAAGGTACAAGATACTATAGGCACATAGTATCTTGGGATACTATGGCAAATAGAAACAGACAAACAGGTGAAGAAAAATCAACTACTACTACTACTTCTTCTACCTTTTTCTTAGCTAACCAAAACCAGACTTTTCCCTAGTGTAGCTTTGCTGTAGTTTTACATTTTCCATTGCTAGCTTGCAAGGCTATGCTTTCAAAGTAGCATCCCTCATTGTCAACATTAGTTTGTCAATCTCTCCCTCAGTACTTTTTGACTTCCCTCGCACGTCTGTGGCTCAGAGACCTTTAAGCGCAGTTGTTTCAACTGAAGACATAAATATTTAAAATTGGGACATAAATACAAAGTATAAATTTTAAATAGGCTACTTAATAGGGTAACAATATATGCACATACAGAAATATCCATTAAAGTGACCTAAATAATACCCTTCAAAGTTTGGTGATTTGGTAATCCCATCACCTCTATCACCCACCACTACATGTGAACAGATATTTACTTTCAAGGTACCTTAAGCTTTTATGCTGGCTAGCCTTAACACCAAATTCTACAACAATTTAACAAATGTTCATATAGATAGTTAATTAGAGTCAACTTTAGAGAGTAGAGTACAGGAGAGGAGAGGAGAGGAGAGGAGAGGGTACGAAACGAGACGTACACCCAAGTTGACCGTGGCGGTAGAGTAAAAGAGAAGGAGGAACTGCATTTGATTGTGTTATATGCCTGGGTCAGCCTTAATACTGATTAGCCTAGGACATTTCTATATCAGGTTTTGGCAACACACAATACTTGTTGTGGTTTTGGTCTGTCGATATTAACTATAATTGAAAAATAACAATAAATTGAACAATAAGCAAAAACATCACATCGCTTTGACATATAGCACAGTTAAGAGTATATTAAAAAAATCCTCATCTTTCACTTTACCTGACAGGACCATGTAAAAAAGTTTTACTCTTTATTGTGATTCTTAGATTGAATGAAATCTTTAAACCCATGACTTTTCTGACTGCACAACTCTGAGAAGTGAACATATTCTCGATATCTCGTGCATCATGGTTTACAAATGTTCCCCAAATATATCCACTAAGCTTAAAAACAGAGTTCTCAGGATTTTTACAATGCCTGGCTGCACATCATGAATTTGTTATAAGTGAAACACTTGGAGGTCATTGGGGTTAAAAAGGATATAGTAGAAGTAGGACTGAGAGAACAAAAACAGTGAGTGTTCTCATTTCAACTGTGACATATCTCAGTCAGTCTGGCTTCATGGCACACATGCAGATTGTAAAACACCTGATGCATTGTTTTTGAACATTCATAACTGATTGTGTCTACCCTTTTCCCATCAACACACCCCTTTATTCATCAGAAGAAAAAAAATTATACTCCTCCCCTGACATTATAAAGAGCCACCTGATGTGTATTCAATATGCACTTTTCCACTCATACAGTTTAACAGTGAACAGAAATGGATGGAGCATATGATGGTATTTGTGGGTGGGAGAAGGTAGATAGCCTATTCATTTTCCAATTATCATAGGTTGTCTATTCACTCATGTAGGGTGACAATACAGGGAGACAAACAAACTTGGAAATTGCATTACACAGTCTTGATTTATGGTTCTGTATGACTTGCATATAACTGCAGCCAAATCCTCAAATAATACCTTGCAGGCATTTACAGTAAAATGTCTACATCTATTTTACTTATGCATGAAACAACATAAATCCACTGCCAGATGATATTCAGGACCTCTCATTTTTCTAAGCATTCTTCTGAGAACCATTTCTTTACCATCTTCAAACAAGTAGTCTTGTTTGGCAATAGAGCAACTCTTGTTGGTTTTCATTTACAACCTAGAGATATTTAAAGAACCTTGTTAAACACACTGACATAATACCATAAGGAGAAGCACTGTAATGTTGTATTATACTGTATTGATTTTTTTTTCTGTTCCTTGTTAACAGTCCCAGTGGTTGATTTGTTAAAGTTTAATGAGATGAGAAAGTAAAACATTACAGTACAATCACTTGAAAATTCCCCCAAAATAAGATGGATGCACAATTGGAGTGTGTTAATGAGGGGATGTGATACCCTTAAGAGGAACTCACTATGCACCATGGATTACACCAAGTAATAAACAGATCTTCATATTCTCGTGTAAGAAACATAATGATGTTCTGATGTTTTAGTCTTGTGCAAATAAAAAAACTGAACTGAACCCATGTCCTATTGTATAGACTGACATTACAACATCTACCTCTTTCAACAGGAGATGTGAAAAGGAACAACATGAAGGGTATCATGTAAAGATTGTTCCCAATACACGCACACAGTGGCAGACACTCACAAGCTCACACAGAGCCACATTAAAGTCATTTAGATTACTGTCACTCATCAGATGTCAAGAAACAAATACTCAAACTTCCTGTGACAGCAAAACTAGTCCACTGTAAACAAGAATCTAGAGTGAGCAAATCCACCAGGTCAGGACATGTCATAGCTCTGGGAGATAAAACAATAACATATATCCATAATCCATATATCCAAATCCATATTTTGTATCTGTAAATATGGTCAGTTCAGTAAAGTATGTGAATTCTTTATGTGAAAAAATCAGTATCAATCACTGTCAAGAAGAACAGAACCAGAAAACTGCAAAGCAAAAGATGACAGATACATCAGAGCATGGACAGAGAACATTAAATAAGCACAAATTCATCTTAAAACAATGTTGTCCACCGAAAATCAACTCAAATTACCTGGTACAGTATTGGATTGTTTTTATAATTTTTTCATATTATTTTGGTTTTATGATACACAAGAGATAAATGTGCATTCTTAAATATACCAAAGATGTGTCTAAAGAAATAATTACTAACATTGGCTTAATGTCCCACAACCAAAGGATTCAGGTCAAAACATATGAAAACATATGAAATATATACTTATGACACAGACGAAGACACCTTAGCATGCTGAGCAGTTCTGAACTGTTGCAACTATTGACTGTCTACATAGTCTTGTTAACACTGACTTTCCAGTAAAACATCACAAAATGTCTCATTCAGGCTTCCAGGTCAAGAGGGACTGTGAAGAATTAGATCTGAACTCCCAGGGAACAGACAGGGGTGGTGAAAGATTAGCTGCCATCCTTCAAAAGATCAGAGAGGACATGAATACCAATGGTTCCCCTTCGCTCTGAACACAAAGGATCCATTTTCACCACTGTCTGCAACTGTTCCGTGACTAATTTTGTAGTTGTGATAAGCTGTAATATTTCATGATGGGTGATATAACCACTTTTACAGATTGAATGATAATGCTAAGTGGGAAAAGTTGTGGATAAGATATGGATGAGCAAAAGTATGATTAAAAACTAGTGTGCATCATAATTTTATATTGTTATTGAAATTAACTGCCGACATTGTCTCACAATATCTTGTGGTAAGAACGTTTCTACCGGAGTTTAAAATGTCTAAAAACAACATTTCCAACAGTACACACAGATGCTGTCTTAAAAACAATACATTTCCATTTTTCTGTTCCTTTAAACTACTTAAGTTCCTAATTAAAACAATCTTTATCCAACACTACGGTGAGGAGAAAGTAGATAGAGACTAAAAAACACAGTTGGAGAGAGTATAATGGAGAGAAACCCAAAGAGATAGAAAGATAGCAAAGGCTTTTCATTGAATCTCACTGGTTTATACACTTACATGCATTGGTGACAGCAAAGCTGTTGGCAGTCTCTATGTTGTCAACATGCGGGACCAGGTTAAAGGGAGCTTCTGTAGCATTAGGGCTGGTGTTGTGAAGGAAGATAGCTAGTCGAAACGCTGTATACTCCTGATCAGTATTCCTAATGAACAACCCACCTAGAGGGACAAAGAGACAGGGCAAGGAGGAGAAGGATGTGATGGAGAGTAAAGGAAGTGAGTCAGTGTAGGGTGTAGAGGGAGAGACACAAGAATAAGGAAAGTAATGGGGGAATAGAAAGACAGATAGGGGAGGGCAGAGAAAACAGAGGAGGGGACAGAGAAAAGAAAGCCAAGATCTTCATTAGCTTTGTTACAAAAAGTAATTTGTATTTCAGCACATCCTCACTCTTTTACACACACACAAATACAAACACCTACAGATACCCACACTGTGCATTTCATTGATGAAGCTAGAGAAAGACAAAGAGGGAGTGTGGACTAGAGAAGAAAAGAGAAAAAAAAACTGAGCCAACAGGAAGGCAGTCAAAGAAATGATAAGTTTAAGAGCATATAAAAGAAAACAGTGGAGCAAGGAAGGTGTCAGCTATATAAAAGAGGAGTGTCGCCCATGCAAAAAGAAAGAGAGTGAGCGCTAAGTGTCAGCTGACCTTTACAAATATGGCCCAATATGGCCCACCTGACAGAACAAAAATGAGAGCGGTGAGATGAGAAAGTAGAAAACAGTGAAACTGACAGCACCGGGTTCAAAAGTTAGAAGTAGAGTTAATGAGAGGATGAAGATGTGAATTCACTTGGGAAAGAAAGAAATCTAGTATCCGTGAAGATACAGATGGCAGATCACTGCTGCTGTTCGAGAGACGTTTTGACCCTTGGCCGTGACATGTTACAGGATGAGTCTGTGTTTATAAGTGCAGTTACAACCAGCACTCGCCATTTACAAATGCTAGATCATCCACATGTGTGCCGACAGAGATGCACTGGGACAGAACTACTGACTGCCATTTATTTCTATCAGTGTATATGAACAGCGTTCCTCTATAGCGATAAAATCACTAATGTGCATCACCGATTTCACTGGTGGAAACAGACGCATTCATATGCACGGCAGTCAGCAGCACATGATATGTGCCAGTGATGTGCATGCATAAAAATGCTGCCTTGATATATAAAACTTGATAATAATGAAAACACCAAAAGTAGATAAATCACAACCTCTTTCTATCTGTTGACACCGGTGGCCAAATTGATGCCTATCATCTGTAACACAGTTCATTACCTTCCTCTGTGCTATAGATAGCAAGAAGCTAGCTAGCATGTTCTGCTGCCTCCTGAACCACTTCCTGCTACTTGATGCCTTTCCTCTCATGTGATTCCTCACACTTCCTCCAAGGGATAATTAATTCGATAAGGACGTTTTTTTGCTTGCCTCTAACCAGGTAACCAGATCTGGCTTCACTGATGGTTGGACATCTGAAGGGGACTACAGCTTCTTTGACCAACTGACCTTCATCACGCATCACGTCTTAAATCTTCTGAAGGAAGTTGTTCTAGGAATTTATTAAGACAGATGGCTTCTTCCCTGCCACACTAAACTGAATCGATGGTGCAGGTGTCTCATGGGTTTACTATTTCGTCAGACTCTTATGCTCCATGTTTTTCACTAGAGCCGAACCACTTTATCAAGCCAGCAGCATGTATCTCCATTGGGTGAGTGCTGTGTTGCAACCTGACAGGACATCGGCTATATTGAGATTCCTTCCACTTTGTACGGTAAGCTGTCTGTCTGGTCCCACCCGTTTGCTGTTTTCAGTTTGAAAGTTTGAAAGAAAATTTGCTGGTTTCTGAAGGGTGTCGTACACTGGCTGGTAAAAAATAGGAATCTGGAAGGGTTATCACTTCTAGAGTTTAGCTTTCTCAAAACCTTTTCTCTTCAGGAGCTCTTACTTCATCCATACTGCACCAGATTAGCATCGACAATAGCCCAGTTGGTTGAGCAGTTTTCTACAAACCCAATGGTCAGTGGTTCAATTCCCAGTTCCCCCTGGCTACATTTCAAGGTGTCCTTGGACAAGACACTGAAACCCTGTCGTTGCACCAACATGTCCAAACAGCAATTTACCCAATGAGATCAATAAAGTATGTCATAGACAATCTGTTTTATCGCCCTGCTGATGTAAAGCTAAGAGGAATTATCCAGCCTAAGAAGTCCTTTCGCAACTGTCACTGGGACTTCATGGACTGTCTGTAGCCATTTGAAGTCATCCATGAAGCCACTCAGATTAACAAGATGGGGGAACTGTGTTTTTGATGGAAATGTCACTGCGTGGTAAACCTAGTGGACTTAAAAGGAAGTTTGAATGCTCCAAAAAAACTGGTGATAATTATCCTAATGTACTGCCACATTTTGTAAGTTGTGGGAAATTGATTTATACTGTATGTGTTGGCCAGGCCAAGTCACACAACTCTTCAGACACCCTTGCTTTCATTGGCCTTTTGAATCAGATGGCTGAGAAAACTGGAAAAAGAATACCACAACTTGGAAGGTCAATGTGTAATACAACCCAGAGTGGACATGGCCAGTCGGAGAAGATAGAATAACCCCAACAGAGCCATAATCAATATATTAACATTCCCAGTACACACAAAAAGCTGCAAGTAATATACTGATGAAATTTTAATGCTGACATTGAAGCTACAAAGTATTTTTCCCAGCATCACCTGCCACATAAAAATGTAACTGTCCTGCCTGTTTTGTTTGTCTCCATGAATAAAGGTCATCATCTGTGTTAATATTTTCATTAATTGAATGGAAGTGCTGAGTAAAATTGTTTTTATATGCTAAATTCATAACCATTACATCATAGATTAAACTAAATTCAAATTTAGTTTATCTGAACCAGACTCGACTCTCTGGTAGACTAAGCCAAGTACACTAAGAAAGAGAAAGAGACAAAATGACAAGGGTGCAGAGTTGTGATTTAGCGCATATTAGATAAAGCAATTGTCATAACTCATCTGTTTTTCTTCATCATTTAATTCATGCCAAAGGTTATCTTTCTGTGTCTTTTAGAAACATCATTATACCTCTTTGTCACAAAACACACATAGTACACAACACATCTTGAGTTTGTGTGTGTATGTGTGCAATGTATAATTTGCATTAACATAATTTTTATTCAATATGTTTGATTTACATTAAAGCCTCCTGTTTATGGTTTGTCCATAGCCCAGTGAAAATCTTGATTTCTTGGTTTCTGTTTTATGGTAGAACTTCACCTCAGCGCACACACATTCATAGACAAACAGTTCAGCTAGATGAGCAGTGTATATGTGTCCGAAAATGACATATTATTGCACCTGTTTCTCAGAGAAATCTCACATTGTCATTTGTGTCAATCTTGCTCTCTCTCTCTCTCTCTCTCTCTCTCTCTCTCTCCTCTACTTACACGTGCTAGAAGAACCTGTCTATATTACATATTACACTTGAGGGCAATGCAGAGATGTGACAATAACTCCTCAGATGAACTGTTGGGCAGCTGAATCAGCGATCATGTATATTTGTATGTACTATAGTGGGAGAGAAGTGTGCACATGCCCATGCATTAATGTTTACTGTCTGGGCTACATGTATGCTGTGTAAACAAATTCACCCACATGCTGTAAATATATGTGGAGTTATATTCGCAACTGTTGCACAGCATACAGTACGTATACATTTCTATGACTGCATGTATGTACTGTACATGTGCACATGCACGCTTAAAAGTCAGTGTAAAGATATGTGTGCATGTGCCAAGCAAAAAATACCTAGTGTATTAAGTTTATTGGCAGCTGTAGAGAGACCGAGTCAAGGAGCCGAATCTCATTATAGGACCTCCCAGCTGCCCCCCACAAGGAGTGATGCAGTGCATTCATTATCACACACATGCCTGCACAAATGTGTGTGTGCGTGTATACGAGCTAGAGAGTGAGAGAGAGAGAGAGAGAGAGAGAGAGTGAGAGAGAGAGAGAGAGAGAGAGAGAGAGAGAGAGAGAGAGAGAGAGAGAGAAGCGATTTCATACATGCGTGGTCCAAATGCACAGAACATCGAGATTTTGTTAACTTTATCTCTGATATATAAGGCGGGCTGAAAGACAAGCTTCTCCCTGGGAGTCGTAACTGGAAAAGGGCAGATAGAGAAGGAGAGAGAGAATGCTGCAGTGTCTAAACACTGGAGAGGACTAGATGGGAACAAAGCTTGCTGAAACATTGATGAGCTCACAACAGCTGTTAAAATACACGCAAGAAGAGTAAAAGTATGGTAAGCGTAAAAAAGTGGAATATTTTTTTGCGCATTTATTGTGTGAGCCTATGAGTCACAGCAGAGGATTGAGAATTGGAAAATATAAACAAAAGTGAAAAGACGCACCAGAGGAGAAATGTTTTAATACTTGTGTGCGTTTTTCTGTGAAATCATCCGTGCGTGAATTTCTGGTGTTTGATACTGATTTTGGTGTTTTGGTGGCTTAAGTGCCCGGGCACCCAAACGCCTTTTCTCGGTTACTTCTATACGCTAAAAATCCACTAATATTCAGTGTAGCGTGTCGGATCTGAGTGTCCATGCGTAAATCAGTAATCCTTCAACTTACCTATCTGCACTGAGCTGGGGAAAGCCCCCGTCGCCAGCCCCCAAAGGGCAGAATACACCCCGAGAAAGTGCCAAGAAAAAATATTAATCCTCATTTTTATTCCCTTCAGTTCCTTCAGAAGCTGTTGAGAGACATCGAGATACAGAGGGCAAAAAGGCGTCAGGAAAAGAGAAAAACAAGAAAGATGAACAAGGTTTTTCCCCGCTTTGTCCTGCAGTATTCCTATTCCATGGTGGCTTCGTTCGTTTCTTCCCCCGCAGTGTCCGCTCAAGATAGAGCTGTATGTCCGGTGCACATGTAAAGACGGGGCGAGAGTGGGGAAACTCGCTAGAATGATTGGCGAGCTGGGAGAACAGTCTGCATGGAAGAACTGGACATGCGCGCCCAGTCTCTCTCTCTCTCTCTCTCTCTCTCTCTCTCTCTCTCCCACACACCCTTTCTCTCTCTCCCTGTGAGTTGGTCTTTTTTTTTCTCTCTCTCTACCCTCTCCTCCTCTCCATCTCCCACTTTTCCTTTTTCTGTCTGCGGACTTCTTATAAAGGGTTCTGCGTAAGTGTGTGTGCGTGTTTACGCGCGGTCCTTCGTGGTCTTGACGCTTGATAGTATTTAACCTTAAATGACTCATATTTTTATGTTGCCAGTACCCGAGATCATTTGTGTTTAGCATCTATTAAAGAAAGAAATGAGAAAAAGAGACAGAGATATAGATGCAAATAGGAAAATGAACAATTAAGAGTGTGTGATTGAGCGGGACAAAGGGAAAGACAGAGGTTCTTCCTGCGCCTAAACAATTGCATTAAAGACCCAGTCCATCTTGGCGCATTGGACCACTCTGCGACCAAAACTGACTCTGTGTCCCACCAAGGCAGTAGCATGCAGGCCAGCTGACGGAGAGGGAAACCTCACGCCGCCTACAGCTGTGCGGCTCTGCTGGCGCCCTGGGGACCCGCTAAAATCATCGCTGTTTCAACGTCACGAGCACATGGGCACAGACATCTGGCGACTGAAACATCGTGATCATTAAGAAACACAGAAAGCCATAAATAATGAGGTATTCGGTGTAGTTTAAAAGAAGTAAAAGGCGATGAATATAGAATCATAGTCTGGAGTAAATTATGTTAGAGAAGGCTACATTATGTTACAGCTGGATCCCACTGAGAGTCGTGTCAGTAGCAGGTCTGTAAAACTAACAGACGGTCTGGGATCGCCAAGTTAAACGGCGGAGAGCACAGTTTCGTTGATGGTAAAATGAAAGGGATGCTTCGCGGCTTGTCCACCTTTAAGGGGTTTCCCCTGTCGAATGCATAACATATGAAGAAACCAAACTGACTGAAAAAATGCGACTTCAACATTTCTTACATTTTCTTGTACACTTTCCTATAGTTTCTTAAAATGAGATTTTTGACACAGCTCTGCTTCAGTAATAGAACAATGTGCACACAGGGACGCCCTTCCAATTTAATTTAAAGTTGAGATGGTAGAGCAGCCAACTAACCCGTGTCTTATACTATAGATAAAGGAGCCGGAAAACTAAGTAATGCCTTAAGCACTACATGTGGTCACAGTATAGCTTTTAATGCAAACCTTTTCTTTTGCCATATAGATTTATTGTGCCTTATTCATTTCGTTTTTTCTCCATACTTCTCATTGCCCACAGTGTTGTGTACTATTATGGAATAATGCATAAACTTGGCATATGTGGCACACACACACATTAATAGTATGCCGTTAAGGTCACTTAAGTCACAGACTGATTGAGAAAGGTGGTTGGACAAATTAGCACATCGCAGCCACACACAGTGAAATCCTATGGTTTGATGTTTGTTTTCAGCATTCCCTGCAGACTTTGTGGTCATGCCTGCAAGGAGAACTTGGATTTCAGCACCATGGACAGAGTCAATCAGTCTGATGAAGGGGATAGAAACTGGCAGCATAAAGTTAAAGATGACTGACTGCTGTGGTGTTTTAGTGCATTTAGGCCACATATATTATCTCATATCAATAATCAACTGGTGCAGACAGATCCAGGCAAACCACATTTCTCACAGGAGCAGTGAGGCTGTCACTTTTGGTTCTGGCAGGTTCCTCATATGTGGACCCAGTTTGCAGTTTGTTTAAACCATTTGTGGGTCTTTGTCCCACCAAATCATCTTGTGTGTCATTTGGGTCACATGAGTGAATGTGTGAATGGAAAAATGTCAAGACTGCATTGTAAATGTGCAGTAAATAGTGTAGATCATCTTCTCTATTTAGTAATGGCTGATCCAGTTTAACATAGATGGAATGTGGACATCACTGTCTTGAAAGTGATGTCTCTTGTTTTTTAGCTGCAGATGAACTGCTGAGTCTTGCCCTGAGCAGCTGGTTTTTCGGTGGTTGTTTAGTTTCTTCAAGTCTTTATTCCTTGCTGCATCACACTGCACAAACTACATTGCTGTATTTATGTCTGGGTGTTTTACCCTAAGGTGGACCAGCTTCTGCCTCAGTGTGTAGTAGTGGATTTAGATTAGTAAGAACACCTCACTAACAGAAAGAACAACAAATGGGACAACATTGTCGTTCCATATGTTGCTGGAGTATCAGAAAAACCCAACAAACATCATATCCCTGTACATTTCAACCCTACGCACACACTGAACTCAGGCAGAAGCTAGTCTACCCTAAGGATGAAACAACCAGACATAAACAAAGCAATGAATGTAGTGTGTGCAGATCTGTGCAGCAAAGAAGCACAGATGCAGTGAGTTGTGTTAGGGGTAGGGTTAGGGTTAGGTTTTGCCCTCTTAATTTTAAGCATCCAGTATTTTCTTATATTAGTAAATCAGTAGCATTTCATGTAATCATGACACAAACATACACAACATACACATCAAAGCATGCAGAAGTGTGGGACAGAATACAGTTCAAAGTGTTGCCTATTAGCATATACATGCCCATATCAGCAGTGACACTCAAGTGTAACTGAGTTACTTCTAAGTTAGTTCTTATGCTTCCTTCAGGACAAAAGGTGACCATTTAGTCATACATGCTTAGAATGCAATTTATTTAGATTATTTTTAGAGAAGGAAACTGTGACAAACTTCCATGTTCATAACAAATTGTGTTTTAAAAGGAAAAATGTAGAACATGTTTTGCAGTATACTCAAAGTAAAAATGCCATGACTGTGAATTTTTTCATTGTGTTTTTGCAGGTTTCCATGGAGGACTTCCAGGTGCTCCAATCCAGAGTTCAAATAGTTGCAGATAATGTCAAATTCATATGGCTCATATGTTTGGATATAAACCTAGTCTGAGCAATCAGAACCAATCAGTTCATTGCCAGTGTTTTAGTTTGTGATGACCATTGGATTAGTAGGTGCAAAGGATGAAAGTGTATCTTAATGATTAAACACCAAACAGGAAGTTTCAAATGGATTTTTTATCATTACTTTGAATCCTTGTTTGTCCTTGAGATGATGTTTTTAAAGAGAGCTTTTGGGAGGAATTAAATGAGAGATTCAACAAATCAATCAAGCAGGCAACTAAAATTATTGTTTTGCACCAACAAACACATAACCTCAGCAAGCAATGTTATTGCACTGTTTGGAGTATTTTGTTTCTGTCTTGTTGAAACCCTGCGTCTCTGCTATTGCCTATTTTGTACAGCTGACATTTTCAATTCTCTCTGAAATGCAGAAAGTTAATTATGGACCTTGGACACAGTCACACAAAAATATGAAGAAAATATTAAAAATAACCCAGCTGACAAAATGTTTTTGTAGAATTAGGTGAAGGGATCCATATGATGTATTCCACAGTGCTTACAAAAACAAATATTGGCCAACATCGTCGTTTTGCTGGACACAATGGAATCAGTCGTTATAACACTAATTTAATGTCTATAAAAAAGATACTGACAAAGATATTAGTCAATATGGCATTACAGCAGTAATCATGTGGAGAGCGTGATAATATTAGATTCATACATGGATGAAATTAATCAGGCTATGGCTGACATGATTAATCAGGTTAATTTATAACAGCGACTAGTATGCAGGTAAATATCCTGTCCATGGCATGACACAGATAAGAAGTTGATGAAGTGCACCAAAATGTTCTTCAAAAATGTCTAAAGCCTTCTGCATTTTCAAGGCAATGGAAGATGTCAACTGTACAAAATATGATATGTCAGAGATACAGGTTTTCCACAGGAGGCACACAAAATGCTTCTTTTTAAATCCATTATCACTGCTTGTTTTGTGTTTGTTGGTGTGTAAAACAAATGCTTTTAGTTACTTTCTTGAATCTTTCTCCTGTGGCAATGTACATGTAAGAAATGATCTTAGAAATAGATTCTGATATTCATAAGTCATTATGCTTAGTAACCTCAGTAACAAAGTAACTAATATAAGGTTAAAAAAATGTCTTTGGGTGGGAAACCAGTACTGGAATTTCCGCTTGGGACAAGAATCAGCTAACATTAGCTAAAGAGATCAGAGAGATGCTTATTTTTATTTGTGTGTGTTACAGAAGTTACAAAGCTTTAGAATATTACATATTTTTCAGGTTTCAAAGTCATAACTTCACCTTTCAGTCTCAAATTCCGTCTTTTCATTTATATTTTTTCTTTCAAAACTGACGAAACAGTTGGGTCTCATTTAAGGCCATAACTTTGTTGGTCATTGGCTTCTTCCTCTAGTACCATGAAGTAACCATAACTGCTAGTATAGTTAAAAGTACTTAGTATCTGTCAACAAAGTAAAAATATTCAGCAAAACTGTTTGTGTGGAGAATTGCTGTCAAAGCTCTCTGTGACCTTGTCTTATTGAACAGCACTGCCAGCAGTTCAGTTAGTGTATTTGCTTCTTAGCAGATTGTCAGGTAACCACCATCAAAACATCACATTTCATGTTATAAACTGTTCTCCGTTGCCTGTTCTTCTGGGTTATCCTCGGCTCTTCACACACAAGTCTCAAATTGACTAGGCTCTGGATTTTGGATTGGGATTCCAAAACTTCATCCATGTGTCTTAAGGCAGCCTCTGTTTCAGACTCCAGCTCCCTTCAGAAACCTGCACCAACCTTGACACTGTGCCTTCTGAGGCACCTGGGGACCTGTGCAAAGATTTCTCTAAAGCCAAGGCCATGTCATTGCTTTTTCATATGATTATGTCATTGACTTCCTTCCTGGTTTGTCTCTGCCACCGAAGCATCTCTACTCTTTGTCCATGGAGAAAAACATCACTGTCTCGCTATCCACAGCCATCATCCAGCCAACTTTGTCTCCAGCAGTGCAGTGTTTTTCTAGGGTGGGAGGTGTGATTCCTCAAAGAAATCTGTCTGATAACAACCTGCACAAATGTGCTTTGTTTGCCTAAAGGCTCTCCACTAAGTATGAGGAGCCATGACCTGCTGGGCATTAAGTTAAGACCTAGATGAGTGGCATCACTGGCTGAAGGTTTAAGCCCTTACTGATGTGGATATCTCAGCTAGAAACACAAACATGACTCATGTTTGTGTTTTGTACGTATTTGACTTTTTCCTCTTTCTCTGATTTCAACATCAGATTTCAAAGAACAGTTTATATATTTTGATCTTTTGTGCATCCTTCTAATCACATTCTAAATTTGCTATTGTATCATTATGCTATGGCTAACAATTTGACACAGCAACACACAATATAATAATACAGTACAAAACATTAATTGTACTGCTTATTTGTATCTGTCTACTCCATCCAACCCTTGCAATTCACCTAGTGCTGCTCACAGGCTTTAGCCTGGGACCTTAATATAGAGATAAATAGAGTATGTTTGCATGGACAACAAAAATAATAGTAAGGTCCTTTAGGATATTAAACATTTTTTAGTTGCATGTGAGAAACAAAAGAATATCAGTTTACTTGATCTAAGTCTAAGTCTAAGTTTGGGCATCGTGGTAGTAGCCACCTTTAAAATAATTCTCCTGACATCGCAATCTATCTATCTGACTTTTGTATCTATCTAGCGTATCAAGTCATCATATTTTGTGTCATAGGCATTATGTTGTGTCTGTGCCAGCAGTCATCCAGCCGCTCCTTCTTGAAAGAATAACCCTCCTCCCCTCCACTTTCATCTCTGGTTATTCATCCATCCATCCTTCTATTTCTCTTGCTCCATCCCCTGCATGTGATGACTCATCAATCTAAATGTCCTTCTCCTCCTCCCCATCACCTCCTGCCTCCCCACTCTCCCTATACTCCCTTTCTGCGGCTTCCCTGCCTATTCTCTACTTTAGCCGTGTGCCCTGTGACTCATCGCCTTGACTGCATACCTCTAACTTTCACTGTCTCTTTTAACACGTCTGCATTTTCTTTAGCACAACATTAGGCTAATATCAATATCCACCAGCTCTCACTCTGTATCTATCCTTCTTTCCCCTTTATCTTTTCACCCACTTTTTTGCCACCAAAGCCTTTCTTTTGTCCAACTCAACCTACCCTGTTGAGCATAATAGTTTCTCTCTCTTTAATTCTGCTGAAGAATATGTCCTACTTGCCATAACCACTTGTGTCCTTTTTTACAATTTTTTTCTCTCTCTCTATTGCTCTCTCCCTCCATCACTCCACCGCCTATCTTGTTTCTTATTGGAAACAGACAAGAAGAACATTAGCCAATACAAATCAATTGATGGTGTTACACTGTGAGGTTGCAGCGGAGGATTCATCACATTACTCTAAGTAAGGTGAAGATCAATGCAAGTTAATGGCAGCTGGTGAACAGTGCATTTATAACATGCAGCAGCAATTGCTTGGTCCCTGTGACTTCAGACTGATTTCTCCATTGGAAAGATATATGAAATATTTCAACAGTGATGAACAAAAGGCAGTAGGAACAGATGTTATGTCTCATTGTTATGTAAATCCACGCACTTCATTTTTAGGAACCTTTTTATTATAAATCCACAACTTTCCTGGTAAAAACAGCTTTATTTTCAGAAAACAAGCATCTCTATTAAAAGTGGGCGTTGATGGCACTTGACCATTAAAATCAGTGCAAATAAAAGGGTAACAAAGTGTCATAACAAGTCATTGCAGCTTGTTCTATAGCAGCGGCTACAGCCCACACATTCAGTACTTTTCGCAAACCTTTGAAAAGCTTTGAAGGTCTTTGCAGAGCACACTGATGATTGCCTGAACTAGTATGCTCATTATGGTGACAGACTCCACTCAGACTCATAGACCTGTCAAATTAGAGTCCTCTGTGCTGATAAACCATGATTTGTAAATAAATAGTATTATGGTTTAATTCAGTGACAGAGTGGCAGCATGCCACATCAGTATGACTTCTGGCAAGAATTAACGTCAGGCTAAATTACCAGCAGCTGAAAATGTGAGGTAGCTAGTAATTCACAGACTAAGCCAGCCACAGTTGCAGTTGTCTCAACAAGACACTGCATACTCTCACACATGTAGAGTGGATTATCCTGACGGATTGTATTTGTTCTGACTTTGATCAATATAACTGCCTTAAGTTAGTTATTGAATGATATATACGGAGGCTTTTCCCTTCTGAAAATTAAGAAAACTTATCTATGTACCCTAACTTTACTATATGTGCACACTGCACCAGTAAAGAACTTTGAGTACACATTTCCAGATCTTTTTTTACATGCAATAAGAACAAAATTATTGTTTTACTCTTTACATAGTAAATGTATATGGCGAAAGTAAAAAAAACACACTGACCAATGTAATTATATTTTGTAAATAATATAAAAAGTAAAGCTTTTAATAACTGTCTTATCTTCTATTCCTTATGTTTTAAATTTCAAATGTTCACTGTCTAAACCTACAAAGTTCAACTGTTAGACAAAAACACCTCACTGTAATTTGTACTTTACAACTGTGAGTGTCACGAAACAGTGATGTTGCTTTCCTACAAATATCATCACTGTAAGTGTAGAAAGCTTCATAAAAAACTTTTATGGCCTATTGAACATGAAGAGGAATTTTATCTAGATCTGTTAAAACATGATTAGTTCAATCATATAAATACTTGAGATAGGCTCGACACCTCTGCCGTGCAGTTGTGGAGAAATTTTGTTCAGCCTGGTTTAGTTCCTGTTATTTTGTTATTTCTAAGATAGTTTATGTTCTGTGTACAGTACAGGCCAAAAGTTTGGACACACCTTCTCATTCAATGTGTTTTGGGGTGAGCTGGACCGCAGAGTGAA
>JAUYWH010000005.1:14805569-14819673 GCA_034779795.1 Ctenopoma multispine | reverse complement strand
ACACACACACACACACACACACACACACACACACACACACACACACACACACACACACACACACACTCACTCACTCATTGAACCATGCTTAATTAGTCATTTCCGGAGGTAGTGGTGAGCTAAATGCCAACCATCCGTCAGTGGTCTACTGTGTGAAATGCCCGGCCTCCCTCTTACCCTCCTCCCATCTCTACTTTCTTCTCATTAATGTTAAGTCTCTCTGTCCAGAGAGACGTAAGGTCCCCTCGCTTGCTCTTCATTTATTCCCTCTGTCCTCTGTTTTTCTCAAACCCTTCCTCGTGCTCTCATGTTCCATCTTCTCTCTCACCCACACCACCCTTATTTTTACCCTACAGCCACCCCGCCGTCATCGTCCGCTCTCACTTTTTTCACATCTCTCCTCAGTTCTCTCTTTCACTCTCTGCCTGAGCGCTGACAGTGAGCATCAGGAGAAGTCACTAACCTTTCATGACCTTTACCTCCTCTGCAATATGACGTGTGTGTGTGTGTGTGTGCTGATATTTACTCCGGTAACTATATAACTATATTTACGTTCAGGGATAGGTGCAAAGCCCAGGCACAGTACAGGATATCATGTGGAAGAGCAGATATGTGGTATGTAGTAGCTTGATAGCCATATTTGACAAGAAGCTTGTCACATTCTACAGCCAGGTGTACCGTATGTGTCATCTTTTTCCTCTTATTATTTTGGACTTTGGCAGAATGTGGCTCCTTCTTAACATGTGTCCTGCAGTGAGTGAAACGAAGGACACAGTGTGTGTTTAAATCCCCTCAGTAGGAGATTCTGGTGCAGCTCAAAGCTCTCTGGAGTCCCGTTTGAGCAAACTGAGGGGATTTCATTTAAGGTCCTCTCTGTCAAGACAGCTTTTACACTGGCTGTGACTTCAGCCAAACAGGTGAGCTATATACAGAGCAGTTTACCACAAGTCCACCTCTGAATCCAGAGGATATGATGTGACATGTATGAGTTTTGGGATGTTTCCTGTGCTATTATTAAGTTTTGTCGCTCTATATTTATGCTGTTACTTTTTGGACCAACATCTTTATATTGTATGTAGCTTGATACTGATGCATGCAACCTGCAAGTTTTAAAACTGACAAGCACCAACAGCACTTCATTTGATAGTTCCTGTATATTTATTATATCATTATTTCATTGTGAGCTTTTGCACAAATCTCTGTCTCTGTCACTGTCTCATTGTTATATTTAGTACTGTTAAACAATTTTAAAAACTTTCAAACACCTTATTTAAGTTAAGTTAAGTTAAGTTATTAAAGCAAGTTATCCTGTGTCATAAAGCTGAGTGTGTGTGTGTGTGTGTGTGTGTGTGTGTGCGTGTGTGTGAGGGAGAGAGAAAGCGAGACTAACAGCACATGTAACCAAATTGGCAGGTGCACAGGAATATTTGATGTTATATAATTCAGAATGGTTTTATATGACCTGGAAAAAAACAATGCTCATGTTACACTTCCTCAAGGAAAATAAGCCGCAGTGCACTGCAGTGTGTGTGTGTATGTGTGTGTGTGTGTGTGTGTGTGTGTGTGTTATTCTCTGCTACAGAGTAACTAAGCCAACTCAGAGAGGGAGAAACGAGAAGCAAGGGAATGCAGTGAATGAGATAAATGTTTTTTCTTCAAAGGAGCTCAGCCTGTGGCACTGTGCTCCTTTTCTTTTTTCCTCTCGTTTAATTAAGAAAGCAATCCCTCCTTCCCTTGAGCTCTCTCACTCTTAGTCTCACTTGTTCTGGCGGAAGCCATGTTTTAATAAATGATCATGATGATAATGGGGCATGACAGGGAGTGGCGTGTGTGTGTAGGCATCATATGCGGGAGCACCTGCATGTGTGGGCATGCGTGCCTGCCAACACTACTCTAACATATATAGAAGACTTGCTACAGTAACAATTAAGACTTCACATGACATCCTGAATTAATTGTGCGAACACAAGAGGCAGAAGATGCCTTGTTCACAATAATAAGCAAACTTGCTCAGAAGAAAAACTTTTATGTGATCAACAGAATTTATTTTTAATCCTCTTATTTATTTTTATGCTCTGCATGGTTTTGCAAATCAGTATTTTCATACATGTGTTGTGGCAGAATGCTCTTTCAAGGACCACTAGAAGACCGGACTTTAACTTCTTTAACTACATGTGTTACAAACAGCAGCTTTGCACCTGAATTAAATTTACTGAGAATGCATCTAAATAATTTTGCCATTACATCAAAATCATTCATTTTACTATCAAAACAATCCTGGCTTCATATAAAAAGTTTTGTTACTTGGATCTCTGTCATAGAATAGTTCTAATCACAAAACCTCCCATCTAATTTACTGAAGACTCTGATGTCTATTATTCTTATTTCACATGTAGGAACACGTGTATAGATATACTGTAAATCATACGCATGTAAAAAGTTTTCCAGTCTTTTTTCTACTGACCAATCACATTACAGACCACCAGATCATCATCAGAGAGATTATGATAATAATAGGCTGGCATATAGCACTGCTATACCTGAGTCTGTTTTTGTCACGACTATGATATAAATATCCTGGTGGTGAGACACTGCAGTTTCTACAGTTGCTATGATCTTCAAAGGAGCTGATGCAGCTGATGAACAGTACTTCATTGGACATCACAGAAAAGTAAAGTGTAAAAGCCAACTAATGGCATGGGTTGGACAATTTACAACAACACCAAGCTTGAAAATGGACAGACAATGCTATATTTGTTTCTCTAATCGTAAATATACCCCATTATTGCATGTTATTACAAAGAGAGTACAACAAATACGTGCTGTAAAAGGACTTGTAGCATGTTCCCCCTGATAGACTCTCAAACCATGGGTCCATTGTGAGAAAAATAATAATAATCGTAATCATAATAAGGAAGACAATGTAAAAAGCTCTGTTGTTGCTGTGGCTCAGCACCATGGACACCACTATGGATAGCCCTATCCTACCTGCACTTCCAGGTTTGAGGACCTTCCCATGACTAAACTGAAAAATGGCCAATATGGTAACCATCTTCCACAGATTTCCAGTTCTTGTAAAAAAAGAATAGGCACCCTGTAATTAGGTGCTTACCACATATCATATACATAGTACATAATATTACACTAGTTCTTTATTTAATGTATGCTAAGTTGCTGTATAAAATTTAGGTTTGGACTGCTCTTGTTTGTTTCTAATAAGCTCAGTCAGTGGAAGACAACAATTACTGAAACTCTTTTTGACATGTCCTCCAAATTCAGCATTTTCCCAACACTGAGTACGAGAAAATGGTGGCAAATGTGAGCAACTCACTAGATTCAAGATTTTAAAAACTTTATTGATCCCAGAGGGAATTTGTTTTGCCTCGTTACAACTGCTCTTAGTTCAAAGGAAAGAGATGAACCACAACCAGAAAAGACCCACACCAACACAAAAAAAATATCAATACCAAAAAACTTATTAAGAACAAAAAAAGATCTAAAGATGGATGAAATAGGTCAATAATAGTCCAGGGTTGAATGTATTGCAAGTTACATCAAATTAAAGAAAAACATGAGCAGAGACACTGTTTCAGTACAACTTATTATCACACAGTGGCAGTTATGCCTTAAGTAGCTATCAGCTAGTTAGAATAAGCATTTAATAATGTTAAGAAATTGTGTCCAAAGTGTTTGGTCTAACATTAGCATTTGTGTGTAAAATAGACACAGCTGTAGTTGGTGGATTATCATAACTACAGCAGGAGAAGAAATCAGAATGGGATAGAGAAAAAGCAAAAATAAGATGAAAGGAAAGGGTGGCTTAAGGGAGGGTTGAAGGAGAAGGAGAAAAAATAAGAAGGACTAAACAGGGTATACAGTAAGTGGGAGCAAGGATAATGGAGATAAAACAAATCCTGGGTGTTGGATAGAAGAAAATAGTATAGAGGAACTAAGAAAGGAATGAGAACAGAAGCGTGGGAATAAAGAAAATTAAAGTTAAGCTAAGAAGCATAAAGTAAATGCAACCCAGTTATGCAAAATCCTAACTTTTGTTTACATCTGTATTTAAGTCTCTCTATAATATGGCAAGATAGTTATGGCAACTAAAAGGCGGCGACAATGGCGCAGTATGTCGGGCAGTTGGCAATTGTCTATGAACTCCAGTGTTGGTGGTTTGCTTCTCTGTCCCTCACCGATTCCTGGCTGCATGTTGAAGTGTCCCTGAACAAGACACTAAACCCTGAACCCATGGTGCGTAAGTGGGGCAGCCTATCCACGAAGAATATCCCAAGAGGATCAATAACGTATCAATTATATTAGTATTTATTATCATAAAAGGGAGATGAAACTTGCAGGTAAATGAGTATATTCTCTTATATGAAAACTCTGCACATCAATAAACCCCAACCTTAAAATACTTACAAAGCACTATCACTGAATATTGGTGCTGGACACAAATCACTGGGTACAGAAACAATATTCAATCCACTATTGATGTTATTCCTTGGCTGGAAGAAGAGGAGAAAATAGCACGATCAATGAGAAGGATGAAATCAGCAAACATGGTGATGCACTGAGGATATAAATGTAAAGGTAAGTGAAATGTTGAATCGAGAGAGTGGAGGAGCTAAAAGGAGAAAAATTGAGCTAGCAGAGGGATTCCAAAAAAAAACAAGGTTGGAAAGTAGAGTTATACTTATTGCATGACACAATAACATAATTTGGAAGGCCAAAAAAGCACAGGGCTATCACTGGATCCAAATGCTCTACTTATGATGAGTGTTCTTTGCAGAAACATATTTAAAACATCCCCTGCTTCTTCTCTCTCTTCTAATCTCCCTTTTTTCAGGGCTGCTTCCAGGCTTAGCATTTTTTAGTACTTTATCTGTGTTTTATTTTCTACATCTCTCTCTCTCCTTTTGCCCTTTTTATTCTTCTTCCTGCCTGTTCAACCTCAAACACAATTACTATAATCTCTAGAGTCATGACACGTATGTAAAACCACCCTGCATATGGAAAAGAAGACGTACACACAGTGGAACGGGACAGATGTGCTGTTGCACTGTGGGACAGGCTGCTCAGTGCAGCCATGTAAACACAGAGTCATAAACATGCATAAACACACAAACAGATGTGAAGCCACTCTTTCTGCTGCTGTGGTCACATCGCTGTATTTTTTCATCCGTCTTGCCTTTTTCTCCCCCACTTTGTCTCTTGTTCCCTCTGACACAAACAAACCAATCCATGTGTGGTAACACATCTCTACGGGGGGACAGAGTCAGTGAGGGTTGAATGTTACTGCAGTCACTACACTTCTTTGCCTAGTAGGAAAATACTCTAGGATAATAAAATAGTAAATTAAGAAATGTAGAGACTGGAACATTAAATTAAGCAGCAGAGCAGGTAGATTTTTAAAAAGTGCCTCTTTAATCTAATGTAAATAAAATAAAATAATTTTAGATTTTTAGGTGTGTACGCAGAGAAAGCTGCATCCTCAGCATATTTATGGGTGCGGCACAGTGCAAGCAGCCACAGTGTAATGGAGAATCTAAGAAGATGGTTTGTGACATGTGGTTTTAGCAGCTCCGGAATACAGGCTGTGTCTAAGCTGTTAAGTGCTTTGTAAACCATGAAAAGATTTTTAAAAGAAATTCTGACAGTGCTGAGCAGCTAAAATCAGTGTAATGTCCTCGCTGTTCTTGGTTTTGGTTGAGAATTGCTTGGATAAGTTGTAATTGTTCTACTGATCTTTTTGCAAAGGCCTAGGTTCCATTTAAGTTTGCGGGTGAAAAAACACACAATTTTCTGTTATGTACTATAATCTTGTCAAATGCAATTTGGGACAATTAATGTGAGTGTTGTAATGAGTCAAGAGAGACATTTCACATTTTCCTATCAGTTCACACACAGCTAGGCACGGCTAATTGCACAAGTTCATCTGACTATGTGACTTGATCAATTACTTAAATACTGGACAAATTAAAATCACTGATTTGGTTCTAAACAGACTGAACAAGCTGAACAATACTGTTGAAAACATGTTAAAATCTGTGAACTTTGTAGTACAGTATGTTTTTTACCATTTCCGTGGTCAAGGGAACATAAGAAACTTGATGATGCCCTGCAGCCATTGATCTGAAGTAAGCCCAGAACTTCTGAATATCCTTTTATAAATTCAACTGAGATTTCAACGTTGCTAAAAACTAAAACTTCAGCCTTGAAACACAGCGTTTTTCAATGCTGTAAACCTTACCTGCGATACGTTCGGTAGGTATTTGAAAAAGGATTGTTTCTACAATATTTAGTTTTATGGTGGCCTTTAAAGAACACCACTTCCCATGAGTCCTAGACATTTGCAGGCTAAACGTCACAGGTCGACAGAAAAGGCAGGTGCATGCGTGAGCTCTCTCAGTCTCTCAGTGGCTTCACCAGACACACCCCAGCGTTTCAGAGCAAATATACTGCTTACAGAATCAGGATTCTAAACCTTTACAGATTGGTTTAATAATTGAAATTTGGTTGGGTCGATAATGACTAAATTGTCTGTGGTGTAAGAAACGTAGCACATATCAGCACATACACAGCTTTTCCTGGACTTGAAGAAAAACAAGTGAAGTGAAATGAAAGATTTTCACTGAAAGAGCTTGAAAGAGCCATCTCTCTGGCAGAGAACCAATCACCACTGCAGACTGTTGGCAACTAATCTCTGCCTGACATTAGGCCCAATTGTGACCAAAAGAAGACAATAGACTGTCTGTGAAACAGAGATCTCTGGTAAACATTTCATGTACTTAAATATCATGGAGGTTTTCGGTCCTAGCTAGACAGTGAGGAACTGCTATGTTTGAAGGGAGCTGAAGGGAGCTTGAACTGTGATTCAGTCTAACACAAATCAGTCTCTTATTAGTCTTGATGAGATTGGGCTGGTGTTGACAGTAAAATCAAGAATATGGTGGTATAAGGCAAACCACTGTGACTGCTAACACTTAACCTTCAGAAACTTAAATTCCACTAAATTATTCAAACCTCTGTCCATTGCTCTCTCTCTCTGTCCCCGTCTCTCCCTGAGTGTGGTACAATGGCACCCTGTGGGCTTCCTGCGTTGACAGGAAGAGAGCAGCTTTTCACAGCCAGCCAAGATACACAGCTGAGCGGAAGACGAGCCCCCTTTCTGAGCTTGTCTCTGTGCACCCCCACCCCTTTACCATCGCTCTCTGGATCACACTTTTACTCTCATTTCTTCCCCCTTCTGTCTGGACCATCCTGTCAACTGCCTCCCTCCTAATTTCTCTGTCTGAATGAAGTCACCCACACTCACTATCTGGCCATTACTTAATAGCTCTTGTTCTGCTCATTTTCATTCACTCCTTCTCATTTTGAACATTAAATCCTCTCCCCTCCTTAAATCATACTGCATGTCTCAGATTCTTTTTCTTCATCTGTCCCTCCTGTGATTTTAGCTGCTTCTGTTCCCTCCCCGTCTGCTTTCATCTCTGTCTGTGCGCTCATCCACTGTCTCTTCTACAGTATATGATCTGGGTCCTTCTTCCTTTTTCCCCTTTATACTCCCTCCCCCTTATGATCTCACACATTTTTTTCATTATTACCAACATCTATATATATATTTGATGTCTTCCTCTTGCATTACCTTCTCTTTCATTTTCATACATCTTTGTCTTATGCCTGAGTTTGCCCTCCAACAGCTAACTGCTTACTTGTGAGTGTTACTTTACTCAGAGGTCCTTTTTCTGTCTGTCTACCCTACAAGAGTCAATAGACCCAGCTTGATAGTGGTGAGCTCTGTGCTTATGATTGACTGCTCTTACTTTGGTCTCACAACTTCTTGCTTGACGCTGTGACATATAAAAAAAATAAAAACAGGAAAAAGGCTTCCTCTGTTGCAGAAGCAGTGCCAAGTCTGAATAAAGGTGATCCCTGCCAAGGCAGGTGCGTACGTTTTCTGTCATTCTCAGGGTGTGTTGCTTTCACCGAACGGCTCTGATGTCTGTTTCAAGAAGGCAGGTCTGTGAGCTCTAAGGTTTAACTAAAACAGCTTAATTTTTTTTGTTCATAGAAATAACGTGAAGTTTATGTGTAATGTGATCATTATGTTCCATGTCCTAGTAAACATATTATCTTCTCTCCATTCCTCACCTGCTCCCTCACACATTTGTCAGGCAGTGAATACACTGTATTGCCAAAAGTATTGAGACGCTTGCCTTTACACACACACAAACTTTAAAGGCTTCAACTCTTCTGGGAAGTCTGTCTACAAGTTTTATATGTGTGTTTATGGGAATGTTTGACTATTCCTTCAGGAGAGCATTTGTGAGGTCAGGAACAGATGTTGGACAAGAAGGTCTGGCTCGCAGTCTCTGCTCTACTTCATTACAAAAGTGTAATATTGGGTTGAGGTCAGGACTCTGTGCAGGCCAGTCAAGTTCCTCCACGCAAAACTCGCTCATCCATGTCCTTATGGACCTCGGTTTGTGCACTGGATTCATTGATTTGAAGGGGTTTCCCAATATATTTGGCAATATGGTGTATGTTAAATGTTTTTTTAGTTCTCAGACTCTTCAGAAATATAATTTAAACATATATTTACAGTGAAAGTACAAAGGATATATATTTATAAGAACAGAATCTTTTTGGTCGACCTCAAGGTGACATGAAAGGGTTGTAAATAATGTGGCAATCAAAACATTGCCATTAATGCCACATGTAGAAAATATTACACAGAAAAAATTCAAATATGGTAATTATTTAAAAAAATTGAGGGTAGTGTCAAAGGGTCCAATAAACACTACAATTAATAAGACAATCTTTTTATGGCTACTATTTTTATTATTTATTAATTAAGATAGTTTATTCATTTCAAACATAGCCAGCATGCCAACCATCTCCTTCTTTTGGTTTACAACAGGATACCTGATGACCTAAAACCCTCGTCCAGACTGTGTGAAGACTGTTACCAAGAAGAAAAGTTGTGTGAATGAGATAACCCGGGCTCCACACTCACCTGCACTAAACCCAACTGAGACTGTTTAGGATGACCTTGGCTACATACAGTATGTTGCATGTGCAAACAGATTATACACAGTGTTGCTTATTATGGGCTGCTTCCAAAAGTCAGCTGAAAATATGTACCACTTATAATTTAGAGCTTTCAAATGCAAAATAGAAAATATCAAACTAAGATACACATGAAGCATTTAAACTATGACAGAATGTAATAAATTCACACTTTTATGAGTGTTATTGAACAAATTACAGTATTGTTACAATATTCTTACAATATCACAAGTGTTTGGTACATGACATGTAGTGAGCCTATTAAAAGGCATATATTCTCATATGTCGTGTATACTATCAACACTGGTACAACAATGTGACAAATATAGTAAATCTGTTTTCAGCATTGAATATACAGTTATAGTATTTATGGGTAAAATTGCTGCACAACACATGTATTACAAGTTTACCATGGGCGAGAGGCTGTGTACTGTATGAGAGACAATGATGGGGAATGACAGAACTGGAAGGATCGAGACTCCTATTTGAGAAATAAGTGAGGAGGAGGATAGAAGGAGAATGAGCTTGGAAGGAGAGAAAAAATGGAGCAAGAAGAAGAAAATGAAGGGAGTGAGAGGGAGATGAAAGGAACTGAGGGGAGGTCACAAGTGTCTTTTTTTCCAATCACACTTAAGTGTCTTTGAGTGAGTCTCTTGAGGTTTACACACATACAGAATATACACGTAAACACACACACGTGTACGTGCACGCTCTCTGAATGTTTCATAGCTTCCATTTGCAAGATTACATCTTTCAGTTAAGACTGAGATGGTTGTCTCTTGGTCCCTGTGAGTGCATGTGTATTTGGATAAAGGGCGCTTAAGACTAAGTTCTCCAAGAATATAAATTCATCCAATGCTTCTATAACAACCAAATGTAGACCAATAAACACCTGCAAAAAGCCAATAAACAGACAACAGCGCGTTAAACAGAATAAAATTAATCTAATTACAGCTTTTAGATATTCACTCTGGTAGTCATGTTCAGATAAAAATGTATTATACCAACTCAAAAACCAGCTAAGGAACATAATCGTAAATGTCAGATTTACACTACTGTCAAGTATCGAATGCATGCTATACATCATTTGTGATCTGGAATGATTTGCTTAGATGGTTTTCATTTGATCAGTCCAAAAAAATAAAAAAAATAAAAACACAGCAATTTTGTGCCACATTAGCCTCTCTATGAGAGTGTACAGTACTTGTTCGAGCTTGAACATGTTAACATACCCAAAGCAACAATGTTAACAGAGTGAAGATAGTTATAATGTTTACCACCAAATTATTTATTTTCTTATCTTAGTTGGCCCAAAAGCAGTTCATTTTAAAAGGCTACTATTATAATTCATTTTGAATCTTTTTTTTTTTAAACAAGTGCCCTTGGGCAAAATACTGAACTCCAAATTGCTCCCGGTGTGTCAGGTTAAGCTGCATAGCAGCTCTGTCATCGGTGTGTGTGTGTGTGTGCTTGTGTGTGTGAATGGGTGAAGGAGAAGCAGTGTAAAGCGCTTTGAGTACAAGTATAAGTGCAGACCATTCACTAGGAATTTAAACCCTTCGATGATTTCTGGCAATGCATCATAGTAGGTTCTCGATACTGAAATTAAAAACAACAAGAAACAAGAAAAAATTAAGTTGAACCAATGGACTATAGTAAGAAATAATGGTAAAACAAACTCCCTCTCTATGACCATACAGGTGCAGAAGCTTACAAACTTTAGAATGGTACCAAATCAGAGATTTTTTAAGATACTAAGAGAATCAGATCAATGTTTCTAAATGTTGTCTTATGAGATTCAACAATTTGGTTTATTAAATAATAAACTTAATTATGCAAAGATCAGGAGTGTCCAAAAGAAGGAGTGTCTAAAAAGAAAGGATAGATTTGATGATGTGAAGTCAAACTTTCAGGTCTCTGAACAGAAACATCAAATGTCCTTATCCCAACGTCTACTGTGTTAGCTACACAGGCATAAAACAACAAACACACACTATTAATCACTAGATTAATGGGAAAAAAATGCTGGGACATTCTATCAAATATTTAATTACACCAGGTTTTCATTTTATGTATAACTTCTTGTTCTTCTCAAGCACTAACTTTAAAAACTGTCAGTGAATCCCTGAAACACGCAGCATCAAAATCAAAGCAAAGGAATAATTTTGTTTATACTAGTATTGATAGCTGTAAACAGGGTTTGGTACATGAAGTGAATTAATTTAATGTGTATTAAATTTTATTTAATACATAGAGTGTACAATGTCACTGTTTGCCCTGGAAACTACTGTCAAGAAAATTAAGATGTGAGAGATTTTATTATAAGCTTGCTTTGCAAACTAAAATATATTTGAGACATTGCATAGTGTGTTTTGATAATTTCAGCATTTCATAACAGTATTTCTGCTTATATGAAATGATCAGCTCCAATGATGATGATGAAGCATTTAGCAGTGCTGAGGATTAAGTTTTAGTTTTAGCTTTTAAGTAAATGCTTTATGCTTTTACTTTGAAATTCTAGATTGTTAATATGTATCCTGGGTCTTTTGGTTTACTTTCTCATTTCTATGAATTTAGTGTGAGTCAAATGAAATTTCATGTTGTTTCTCAGTGATTATATTTTCTGTAGATATTGCAGCAGATCTCATTATGGCTTTGGATACGTACAGTGGCATACAAGGTAAACTATAGGTTCCCTAAAATAATACATTAAAACTATACTTGATGAAGGAAATTATTATTTAAATAGCAATTTAAATTACTGTGAATTTGGGACACTTGACAGCATGATTACAAACACAGTTCTTTGTTCTGTTCACCCCTTCATTTTATTAATGCATTGTGTACTCAGTGTCATTAAATCCATGCCAGTAAGTAGTTTTCCATTTAATAAATATCATATGTTGGCTTGATAGATTTAAAAAAAAAAGAGAAAAATCTTTATAGAGTATGGACCCATCAATTCAGTATATGACTGACTTATTTAGCCATTTTTCTAACAAAACTGAATTTGTGGGCATTTACAGTTATCGCATTGATTCTCTTGCTCTGCGTCTCTCTGTCAAATGCCTCCTGGAGTGGTTTTTAAAGGCAAATTTTGTTGAATCACTTCAATAAAACTCACAATAATATAGCTTTGTCTTCTGATTTTTCTATTAACTGGGTATTCATTAAGTGTAATCATTTGAGACTTGCCCTTGTGCTCTCACTCTCTGTCGTTATAAATAAATTATTATCCTACGGGGAGTGGGACAAAAACTTGAATACTCTAGATCTGCATTAGTCTTTATAAAGAATGATTACTGTGATGTCAGAAACACTACATCCAATATATGCTAGTGTTACCTGTGATGATCACATACGTTCTCAGGTGAACATACAAAACTTTACAAGAATGTGCCCCCGTTCACACATCTGCATGCAAACACAGGGATGGCTATCTCAGATAACAATGAAATGTAGTGGAGAGTTTGTACATACAGTATGCTGACATATTCATACGGCTGTCATTGTAACATAGCACAGTGGCAGAGTGTGGGCAGATAATTGGCCGAGTCAGAAAGCTCAACATATCTACTGCAACAAACACCTATTATCAGCTGTCAGGTTGTTATCCACATATCCAATTACAGGTTGTCATGTTATGGTGTGTAAACAAACTAAATGATTCAAAATTGCTCCCACACACGCATATGCTTGTAGTCGATGCATACTGTATCACCTTCTGACATGGGCCTTCATTTATCCTGTCATCACACTAACCACTAAACCACTGTGAACCTGGGTAAATGTAGCTTAAGTGTTGTTGCAACAACGAAGTGTATTTTCAGTGCGCAAAAAGTTTGCTTGCATTTAGGTTGCTTAATATGTTTACGTGCCACACAGATTACTGACAAGTTACTACAATATGTCATTAATTGAGGCCTGTTTCATTATTAACCGAAAGCAAGTCGTAAGGAGGTGGATGGCAGGCATATTGTGTGCAGAATTGTCACACTGCATAGTCAGTTTCAACTCAAGGTTAAGTTTATGTAAGAAGGGGTCATCTGGTAGTTGGTTATTAGGCTACACACCACTATAGCTGCAAACGTCTGCAGTCTGAGTCTCAGACAGTGGACCTTTCTTGCATGTCATACCCCTGTCTCCCTGACCTGATTTCGTGGGTCTCTGAACTATCCTCCATCAAATAAAGGCATAAAGGAAGGTTTCAAATATGTTCCTCACAATACAACTTTATGTTTTGTGAGAAACACAAAGTTGTACACATTTCTATGAGTTTAAACTTTGTTTTGTTTTGTGTTGAATTGCTGGTTGAGGTGCTAGTTATGCATTAGCCGAGACACAAATGTTTGCAAGCCCAGACCTTGAAAGCAAACTAAAGAGCCTGTGCATGCCAGTTATTGCTGGCTGTCAAAAATAGTTGATTCCAGAGGAAGCCCTTGTCCAATGACAATATACTTAATTTTGCTTTGACAATGAAGATGCTACATAACTTTGTGTCCTGACATCCTCTCATAATGCGAGAAGGCCCAATGTCATTCCACAGAATAAATGTGTCTCTGCAATTACTGGCTCAGCCAAGAACAGTGATTGCGGATTGGGGGATTGTTTAGCTTATTATTTGACAAAAAAAATCATCAATAAATCAGTACATGCGGCTTCTAAGTATTCTCAAGCATGTCTTTTAAACATTTTCTTGGTTTTGTCTGTCCCCTTTTTTTCCCACAGCATGTCTCTGTCCTCACTTTGGCATTTTTCTTGTTTTAAGTTGTTCTGTCTTTTGTGTGTGGTGTTGGCTCCCTTCACCAAAGGTGGTCCAGTCGTGTCATTCATTATAAATGACTGTAGGTTTATATCCCCCTTAACCTGTGTGACTTCCACTCTATTTATATCTGAACTGTCATTTAACAAACATTCAGATGCACGCGCACACATACACACACACAAACATGCACGCACACACACACAAACACACACACACACACACACACACACACACACACACACACACACACACACACACACACACACA
>JAUYWH010000005.1:14755406-14791319 GCA_034779795.1 Ctenopoma multispine | reverse complement strand
GTTGTACAGTCTGATAGCAGCTGGAAGGAAAGACCTTCTGAATCTCTCCTTCCCACAACGTGGGTGCAGCAGCCTGCCACTGAAGGAGCTGCTCAGCGTAAAGTAAAATTATGAAAGGTTAAAAACCAACCAGCTGTGAATCTGCATGAACTCTTTAGTTTGTGTTACAATGCGCACATTTGTGTGACATATATTGACATTAAGGTTGGAGGAATTGTTGGGCACATTTTTCACCTGAGTACATTTGTTGCATATGCACATTCCTGTGACTGCTCTCTCTCATGACCTGAGGAATTTCCTGGAGTTTCCCCGTTTCCGGATCACCTGTTATCATCCACCATCACACACACTAACATACACACACACACAGGAATACAGATACCTATGCATGCCCACAGCATGGCCCACAGACAGACAGCCTGTTGATCTATTATAAAAGGAACCCATCCCTTTCCTGATTTGAGGTCTGTGTGTGTATGAGTACATGTGTTCATGCCAAGAGGTCAAACCCTGTCCTTGGTCCGGAAAGTAAATGATGAACAAGTTGACACAAGAACAAAAAATCTGAGTACAGAGTCTAACAAAGGAAAGCAAAGTAGGTTTCAGCTTCATAATAATGGAAGCTATTAAATGTAATTAAATTATATGGGAGATTAGATTCAGATAACCACAGTGAGCTGAACAGTGGCACAAATCTGTTATTAGTCAGTAGACTGGCAGGCTAATTTTCCTCAAACGTTTCTAAAATCTTAATATTTCAGTTTCCTGTTTTAATGTATAAGCCTGATGAACTGTTATCACTGACTCTGGACTTTCACGTGCAAGTAAAGTACATCCCAGAGCTATGTCCATCATCTTTCTTTCACCACTCATTCCTTTAGTATAAATTTGCATATTGGTGGATAAACATATGACAGAAAGCTAATTTAAATATAATACATAAAACATGATGTAAAAAGACATTAGCAACGATACACTGAGATAAATCACATGTTCAGGGTCGAGGACATTGTTTGTAAAAGAAGAGCAGGAAACAGAAGAAATGGTTACACAAAAAACTGCCAGAAAAAAGGACTGTTTGGAAATGGTGAAATAAAGCAGCTGCCCTGTTGTTAGAACTGATCATCTGTAGGAAAAGAGAGGTGATTTTGGATAGAATAAGTAAAAGCGCTGAGGAGTGAAGAATGTAGAAGATGAGCTATAGAGGAAAGAGATGATTGTAGTGCATGAAGCAGATGTGTTCATGTAGTACCCAAAGGTGATAAAAGAACTGCTGCCAGACAGCAAGCTCTCCTTAAAGTTTAATGGCACAGCACTGATCCCCCACTAACACTGGATAACAGTTTTAACAGCTGAGAAAAGCCCTGTGTGTGTGTGCATACGTTTGTGTCTTTTCCTACCTCAGCGTGTTTGTTTTCTCTTGAGCATTTATGCATCAACCATTTTGTGTGTGTGTGTGTGTGTGTGTGTGTATGTGTGTGTGTGTGTGCGTGTGTGCCTTTGCGTGTGCGTGTGTTTCCTTCTATTGTATTTCACTTCAGCTTCCACCCAGCGTTAATTTGTCTGTAGATGTGTGCCAGAGGAACCTGTCTTGCTTCGGTACCGACAGTTTCCATGAAGGGGTTGTGACTTTTTGTTGTGGGTCAGCGCAGGTTTTGTTATGAATGTCATGTTATAAATGGGGGTATTGTTTGTAAAACACACTGTTGTTTGATCTCTGCACTTTTATATGCAGCGAGCTTCACATTTTCCAATATGGAACATAGATGTACAGTTTGTACATCCAATACAAATACACAAAAAATGTTATTTCAGTAGTGTTGCTAGTTGATTCCAGCAGTCCTGAATTAAATAATTCATCTTGTAAAAGATAATTAATCAGTTTATTAGATGTTAGGACAACTGCACTACATTATAATAGTTATTTATTATTGGGTGAAGTGTCTATCAATGGTGATGATTTCGTGATTGTTTTTTTCAAGACAGTGAGGAAAGTCACTAAACTGCCTGGTAACTCTCTTCAAGTTGTAAGATCTTGTTTCAAACCACTCACCATTATTTTTTACCTTTAAAACATTTCTGACCTCTTATGGCAATACCCATGACATAACTTTAAACACGATTCACTTCTTATTTCTCCCTTTGAACAACTCAGAACAGAATTAGAGAACATTTTCCGTGTGTGTTTCGGATGTTTTAGATGTACTCTGTATTACACAGCATGAATGCATGCTTTTGTAAAAATGTCATCACAGTATATAACATAGAGTACAAGCCTAGGACACAGCATGTACAGAGGCAAGAGGCACATATATCATGAACTGCACAACGCAGTAGTTGACGAGGGAAAGAGAAAAACCTTTTGCTTCAGTAATGTATTATGCACATTCTGGGCTTGTGCTTAATGTACTTTTTGCTACTTGTACTCTATTTCAGAAGGGAACTTTAACTGCTTTTCACTGAATTAATGTATCTGAAAGCTGTATTTATCTTTAGTGATAGAAAATTGAAAACCGGTTCTTGTTGAGATTCTCCTATCGATTCCAGTCGCCTCGAATGACGTCACCACGCTGGTTGCGTAGCGTCATTTACCCAGCAGGAAACATGGCGCCTAAGCTGAACAAACACTCAAAAGTTTGGTTTTACTTTACGAGAAAGGATGACAACAGGGCAACTTGCAATACTTGCAAAGTAGATATTTCATCAAAGGGAGGAAACACTACAAACTAACATTGCATATTATGTTACGCGATTTGCCTTATTGTAAACCTGCTATTACTGTGCATTGTATTTCGATGACCATGACGAGAGAGACCGACAAAGTCTGGCTGGCTGAGATGCTGGCAGTTCTCGTTGCAGTCAACCGGTAGCTTCTCCTTTCACAGAGGCAGGCAAAAGTAAAATGACACAGGCCAGGATACTCCTAAATTTCTATCTTGTTCAAAGATAAGATAGAAAACAAAGTTCTAGGCTTATCGAACTGTGTGTTCTCCTTTTTTTAAAAATAAGAATCGATAGGAGAATCAATAAAGAATTGAATTAATTAAACAGAATCAAAAATGGAATCAGAATCCTACAAATCTTATAAATTCCCATCCCTAGTAATCTTACACACAAAACCTTATCAAATGTGATGTTTATAGTTTTAACTATATATTTTATAGTTAAATTACCATTTAATTTGGCCAAACCATCCAGTTGTGTTTATTCCAGACGGCTTTCTTGTGAAAATTGTATAAAGTTAAAGAAATTCCACAGTGTTTTACATTTCCTGTGACATTTTAGGTACAGTTTAGAGAAGATCAGTGAAAAAAAACATTTTAAGATTAACATTTTTGCACAAGTTGGAAAAATTATTTTAAAATATCTATACTCACCATGCACTCATTTGCCCTTTTTTTAGTGACGGTAAAATCTGCTGGACATTTAAAATATGGATGCACTAGTGCAGGCACATAATCTCTATGCACACGCACACACGCGGAAATGAGAAATATGAGAGTAGGGAAGAGAGGTTGTTAATGGAAAAATCAGGTTATTATTTGGGTGCAAGCATTTTTGGCCCTTATTCACTCTACTAATGCATCTAATATGTTATAATAAATCCCTTGGAAAGATAAATGGATAGCTGGAGTGATGCAAGGTAAGAATGAGACACTTGACTAAAAACTGCGTGTGGCAGATGGGAAAAATGTCCAAGGTGACAGGAGAAATGCTGTTCAAGGCAAAATGCCTCAGAAACATTCCTGCTATCGAGCAAAGCTAAATATAGGCTCATTAAAATCTAAAGAGCCCATTGATGGGGAAGGGCAGGGTTGTAGATGGGGAAAGAGTTTGTCAGAAACACGGACAGAGTGAGATTAGAAGGAGAGATGGACAGGTAAAGGAGATTTAAAAGCGGGGTATGGATGACGAGGGACAGAAAGTAATGTTAGACATAATGAAAAATGGAAGGATGCGCTGAGAATGAGCATTAGGCCATTTCTGTCTTGTTCCACACAGGAGAGAGGAGCACGTCCCTTCCATCACACAGCCACCAGTGTACCCGCTTCTCCTCTTTATTCTGTGCTCTCATCCACTATTCAATAGCCTGGTCCTATTCGACCGGCAGAAATAGGAGAAAAAGTTTCTTTCTCTAATTGAAAAGCGAGGAGGGAGGATCGGTGCCAGGATGAGGACAGGAATAATAGAGATAAAGAAGCAAAAGGTCTCATCATAGGATGGATCATTTTATATGTGTACATTTAAAAATCACAACTAAAGAATTAACATTTTTGCATTGTATTGAAACCAAAGATGAAGTCGGCTACAGTAACGCAAAATAAAAAAATGCACCCACAAAGAAAAAGAAGTCTGCTCTCAGATGTCATGGGGGTAAATTCTCCACTTTCTTTTTAAGTTGTTTAAAATGTTTTCTATTATGTCTATTATTACTACATCTGCATTTAAAACTTATAATCCACTGTGTGTGCTAAAGCTGCAGCAATTGTACAACACATTCTTCTGCCTCACATTCAGGATTAGATTCTGGTTCAGATCTCTGATCTGCTCTTTATTTGATTTAGACTGAACTAGAAAAGTCGTAGTGCTGAAATTGATTACACTAACCTTAAACAGGCCATGAAGGCTGGTAGCCTTTCACCTGCCAATATCCACAGTGGTCAGCTAGAAATGAGAAACTGTTTTTTGTTTACTTCCACCTGAAACCAAAGTCCCATTATTTAAAAAAAATTATAAGGAGTTAAATCTGCCACAGTTATCATTATAAACATTGTAAGTGAGAATGGAAAGTTAGATATGCACAGCAACAGTAGCTAATGGAAACCTGTTAATTATCTACTCACGTTTGTATTCCTTCTTTTGTTAATCATTCATTGTGGGCAACAAATGAGTGAACAAGTTGAGCATCCATCAATCAGAAACACCTGACAATGAGCCCTTGAAGTTTTAGACAAAATGCAAATTTTGAAAGTTGTATCAAAGGGCATGAAATTTGCAGCTTGATTCTGAGCTGGATCTAAGTCATAAACCTGAACTCACACTTACTGGTTTTGAGAAAAGACCTTAAGATATGATAATATACATACAAGTGGAAACAGATGATGAAAGGAAATTGTCCCATGGTGGCTGGGAATAGATGAATAACAGAGATGCTAGAGAGCGCATGGAGGTTTGTGCGGCATAATGAAGTATGAGAGGTGTAGCCAGGTGCAAGTTCATGTAGACTCCTCTATGAAATAGATTGACGGACATAAGTATGAACCTACAAACAACACCAAAGAAAGTGGAAAGAGAAAAAGACAGAAACAGAAAGATACATCTTAAGAGGAAAGGGGGCAGAAGATGAGGGAGAGCCTTTGAGGAGAGAGTGAGCAGCTGTTCAGCCGAACAGCCGCAGGGCAAATTTCAGAATGCATGACAAAGGGAACCTCCAAGGGCCGCGTACACACACTAACGCACACATACAAACACATACAATATGAGAGAGAGAGAGATGATTCGTACCATGAGACATATGTACCATGCTCACATCATCTGTACGCACCATGTATCTGCAATCACACACATTATTTTTCCCATAAACAGATTACATAAACACCCATGAGTCTGAATGTTTTAGACTATTAATTATGTCATTCAGTAATAAATAAATAGGTAAAAGTGGCATTTTGTGCAATGCTGCAGCCACACAAAAAGATCACGTGATTTTTGTGATTTAGTGATTTTTATAAAGCGCTTTGCAAGCAATTGCATATATTTTACAGTTTTACTTTTTTTTCAACAAATTCACGCTACATCACAGCATCTAAGATCACGGAGACATTACTAGTAAATGGAGATGCACCAACATAACTCCTAATTAAATCAGTTAAATATATCAAAATAAGTGAGAACTCCTGCTTATGATGGTGTGCATTAAAAAAAAAACAATTAAATTTTTATTTTTATCTTTTTAACAATGTTTAACATAATTTAAATAAATTCTTTAAACCTACAGTTTGTAATTAATGCTGGTTCTCAGCCCGGCTGCATCCAGTCAAAAAGGCATCTCTCATTACCTAATTGCTCCAGTTTCATTCTCTCCTCCATCCTCATTCACTCTCCCCTCTTACTTTGTGTCCCTCTTTATCCCAAGGGGCTGCGAGGGCAATTAGGTTGCTTTACTGCCGCTCTAGTTTTACTGGCTGGGGAGCAACACTATAAACACTAATTACTGTAACACACACACACACACACACACAGTTACATGAGCAAAGATAATCGTGTTCCCTATCTGTTCTCTATTGTGCGCACACCTCTGGAAAGTGTTGTTACCAAACCAGCAGGTACATGCTCATGCACACACTCATTAATAAAAAGTGAACCTGTGCGTTGTCATAGCTCTGCTAACAGTCTTAGTAAGCCAAACTATATTCTTCTGTGAGCTTCATATTGTAAAGTGAACTGAGACATTTAAATGTTATACTTTTTGAATAATACAATATTGTTTTAGCTTGTGATGTTCCTTTCCACTTATTTCCTTTAAAATATTTAAAAAGAAAATAATTTAAGTGAAATAGATGAGTAAATCAGTAATTTAGGTAAATTCACAGGAAGTGCTGAAAACTGCATGCACGCAAACACACACACACACACACACTGCAACTTAATATGGCCTATTGGGCTTGAATAATGAGTACAGGTCTACCAGCATACAGTTTTGTTCCTAATGCAGCAGCTGATTTAAATGTGCCATATTAACAGCACCAATAATTAAACATAGGTGGTGAGAAAGCAAAGCAAAGCCACACCTGTGAATGTGTCTGCAGGTTTGATTGGCAGCTACTATAGTATTGATCAACCAGAGTGCCTCATAATAATGATTGGTGCACTAAAACATGCAGTATAGATGAACGTGTGTACATGAGTGCAAGCCAGAGGCCTGCAGAGACAGTCACAGCTAAAAGGAAAGCCTGCAGACATGCAACACTAGAACTGTACCTGTCTCTCACAGAGAGATGTGCATCCACAAACTGACACATACAGAGTCACATGAGTAGATTTAGCAAAGAGAGACAGGCTCTTCCTTTTACTGAGACTTTCCTCCATGGGTATTTACACTTGCGTAACTGCATGAGCATATGCATATGCATGTGATGACTAATATCTGCAGCCTGATAAATCTAAAAAGAAAGCCTTGACTGTTTTTGTGTTCCAACACTAACCTTCCTGAAGAAGTGAAGGTAAAAAATGTATATGCACGGACAGCACAGTGCTTTAGTGTTCTATGCTTCATAAAAAACATTCTACTGTATCTTTAAGGGATAGTATATGTATAAACATGTACACACACATTTGAATATTAATACATTCTGTGTGCATATTTTCCAACTTTGTTTAAAAATGTATGGCAGATTTCAAGGTTAGCAACTTGAAAGTGTGATATTTTAATTTGTTTGTGTTGGGGTGTGTGTGTGTGTGTGTTTAAAGAGACTTGCTGACTGGGGCTGAAGGTTAGTGGTTGATGGAAAGATGAAGAGACAGGGAAAATGTCTCATCCCAGCAATGAACTGTATCTTAATGAGCTCTTCCTGCTGCTCCAAAAGCAGTTTTTCTCATAAATGTCTGGGCACACAGACTAACACTGAACATACACAAAAGAGGAAATACAATGAAATCGAGTGTATGTATATACTAACTTAAAAAGCAGTTTTGAACATTTATTATGACATAAGACCTGAAGAAAATATTCCATTTAATTATACTGAATTAGCTGTGACTGGATGTGAAACTTACCATACCACCATGGTCATGTAGTACTACCTCTGCAACAAAATTATAACTGCACGGCTAGATGGCGCAAATACGATGTGCTTTTTAAAATGTAGTTAATGCAACCTCTTGAATCTAAACTAAACTTGCAAGACATGTCAGAGACAAACACTTCTAAGAAGAGATATTCTTTTTCAGCAAATATTTTTTCTGAGTGCGAATTACCACAGATTGAAGAAGCAGGAAGAAAGGAGTTATTGAGACCAGTAATTTCACTGACATTGTCTCAAAATTATTGCAATTTGTTGCTTGGAACAGATGTTACTAAAACATTTGTAGTTTATTTTGACAGCAGGATTATATAATTATACTACCTAATAGTGTTCATCAAAGGCCCTCAGGATTTGAATAAGTACAAAGGTACACAAATACACAGAGTGGCCTGCTCCACAATGATATGCTGCTCAGTGTTCAAGGCTGAAAAATAAAAAGAAAGAACATCCTTGAAAGGAATTACCTTAGTTTGAACGGAACCAGTACAGCTGGAATTAATATCTAGGTCTGTGTGTGTGTGTGTGTGTGTGTGTGTGTGTGTGTGTGTGTGTGTGTGTGTGTGTGTGTGTGTGTGTGTGTGTGTGTGCATGAAAACAGGGTTTCTCCATCCGTGCTCTAGTAATGGCTGCTCTTTTATTGGCTTCGGAGGGCATATCAGCAGGCAGACACCCAGGCGAGTACATAACATAACCAGTATTCAAAAACACAAACACCTGACAAGTGCATAGAGAAGTGCACAGAAACACTAATTTGCACATGCAAAAATAAAACAAATTACACACCACTAACTTATTCTGTGGGACCTCTTAACGAGCCGCAAATAGCAGAGAGAGGAAGGAGAAAGGTTAATTTCATATTTCCCTGCGGAGCAGGATGGATATTATGTCCAGTTAACAATAATGAACGAGAAAATGATACATTTTTGTAATAAATGAAATGAGGACTAGAATCCTTAAGAAGTTAATTTAACATCTAAGTAAATTGCACTGTTTAGCAAAGAATGAAGAATGAGTGGAATATAAAACTCATTAGTAAGTATAAATCAAGTAGAGGAACATGTATCGTGATCAGCTACTGCTAAAACATGAGACAAATTGTCTGTTATTGGAATCACTGGGTCATCATTTAATGAGCAAAAAAATGCTGTTTCTTCTGTATTGTTAAAATGCCAGCCACTCACTCAGTGTGAATCACAGCCTCTGTAATGGTAAACAGTAGCACTGATTTAGCAGTTGGAGGTGTGTGTGGGTGTTTTCAGGGAACAGAAAAAAAAAAAACGTTAGTAGACAAGAAACGGATTGAAATGAGAAAAGTGCAAAATGTCTCAAGTAAACCTGAGTAAAAGTAAGTGTTTGAGGCAACTGGTTAGTCAAGATAAGGAGGTTAAAGAATGATAACAAACTCAGACTAAGAGCATTCACACATTCTACTGGCACAAGGCTCTGGCAAGCTTTGCATAACATTTTCTGCTTTTAAAAAGAAGCTTGCAATTCTCTCAGAAACTGGAAAGTCACAATATGATTATATTAAAACTAAAACATCTCCACAAAGTGCATGTCACGATCAAGTCTCGCTTTGTTGTCCTATAGCAGAAAGAACAGCTGTTGGTCTTGAACACCACAGACGACTGCCTGCTGTGCATGAATAGACAAATTCATGTTTATTCACACCACCATTAAGCGGAATAGCACAATGTATGTGTCTACAATATGTTTGGATTTAATATGTGTATGTATGTACTGAATACATATACACACAGAATGCACCTTAAATGCTTAAGGTATTCTGATTGAGTCAAAGCAAACACTAAGACGTGCTCTATGCACTCTGCTGGAAAACTAACAAAGATAACAAGAGTTTGATGACCAGCTTAGGGTGTTAAAAAAGTTTGCTTACACACTTTCACACATACAGTAACACACAAACACACAAACATTTCCTCCTTTGAAAACCATGTTTACATACTGTCAGGTGTGTCAGGTGCACACATTTCATCTAATCTAAATAAGGTTTTACCGCTAATCTGCAGTAGCTGCAGCAGAAATGCAGTATTAGATTGGATATACATGCATTTAGAGTGAAGTTAGTGTCAGATGTGATCAGTTCCTTACAGGTACAGGTTTTGAGTTTTTCTCACATCACAGTGGGGATGTAAATTTTATCCACCTTTGTAACTGAAACATGTAATTATACATTTTGGCAATAAAGTTTTTTTACTACAGGACAACATCTGAAGATTTTGAGGGCAGGTATCTTAACCCAATCAGCCATAACATTAAATGCACTTGGTGGTTTTAATATTGCAGTGGACAGAGATCAGTACAGGAAAATACTGGGCATGATGGTAGTCACATACTGGTCAGGGTGCTCATGCTCATCCTGTCCACCACAGTATTAAAAGCACCAGGTGGATTTGATAGTGTGTCTGATTTGTGTATCTCCACATTCATCCTTTAACTAGGCATTAGTTAGTCAGTCTCAGTTATATATGGAGGTTATGAGAGTCTTTGTTTTTTTAATACCTGGCTTTTTATGCGATCAAGTAAGAGTGTTTTAAGCCTTCATGTAAAGCACTCTAACAGATGACACTCTGATTGTCAGTGTGACATTTTGTGCATTAAACTGTATCATTTAGATGTTATAAATCCGCGTTGGGTCAAACCTGGCTTTGCTGAAAATATTTCATATTTCATAACAATACAGTCACATTTCAAACACATGTTTACATTAGTAAAGTGCAAATGTATGTTTAGAAATGACACACATGAAACCATGAAGTGGCATTCGTGCGTGTACCTGGATGGTCTATGGGTCTGTATGTGTGCGAGTGGTTCTTGTGTCCATGTACACATTAGCAGGGTAGAGAGTGGCCTTCCTAATCTACTTTTTTCTAATTAAAAGCCTGTGACTAAATGGACCAGCACTGAAGCTGTCTGCTGGGGAAATTAAAAAACGTGAGATGATTAGAGGAGAGAGGAAAAAGGGAGGTGGCAAAGCACAGAAGGATGAAGGGATAAAGAATGAAAGACTCTGGCGATCAAGTATAACAGTAAGAGGCAGGGAGAAAGAGGTAAAGGATGGTGAGTGGTAGATTTTAACAGAGATGGTAGAAGCTAACAGGCAGAAATAAAAGGGAATAAAAAGGTAAGGAGGAGCAGACAAAGAGTCCGTAAGAGACATACAGTATAGATTAGGATACAAGTTATAACAAAACATTAAAGCATTTCTGGGAAGCTGTACTTTCAGTTTATTATATTTATCATCATTTTCACCATATAAGATTAGTGTGTGAGCAACATTTGCCAATTACCACTATAGTCAAGCTGAGGCTGATTGAAATCATCAGTTTATTCGATATTTAGTCATAAATCCTTGTTCACTCATTGTTGTACTGAGTCACACTGGGATGATAATGTAGTCACACAAAGGAACAAACTGCATAGTCAGTGTGAATATTCAAACTCAACTGAATAAAATGATCTGTATCAGCAAAATGATTTGTAAATCATCACAGCAGGGCTTGCAGTGTCTTTAGGGACGTGAATATTCTTAGCAAATTTGACAGCAATTCATCCAACAGCTGTCAAAACACTGCACTGTGAACCAACCATGTCAACCTGTTGGTGGCGCTAGAGTAAAAGTGATTTCATTAACAGTTATTTGAATTTAAAGAATGAGTGTTTAGTCATCTCAGCTGAATCAGCAGTGTACCTGGGATGGATGTAGATGTACTTCATATTCCGAGTTTGCAGCTATATATATATATATATATATATATATATATATATGCTCTCTCTCTTATTAAGTACATACAGTATCCTCCACAAATACTGGAACAACAAAGCCAATTTATTTGTGATTGCCGTACAAGTATGAGATCAAAGGAACAACACGAGACAAAAGTTCAAATTTCCTGGTATTTACATATAGAAAAAAACAACACAGAACATTTTGTATCATATCACCCAAATTTCAAATGAGCAAAGCAACCCTGAGAAAGGAAAAATAATCAAATACACTATAGGCGCAGCCTATAGAATGTCATGAAATGTCTTGAAAAAGAAAGAAACCACTGGTGTACAGAGAACATACACATAACAGGTCAACCAAGAGAGCCAGCAAGATGCACACCCGTCATCAGCAATAATAATCAGAAAGCCAGATTGGAATTTGCAGAAGTTTAGAATTTAGACTGGCCTAAATCATCAGACCCTAACCCAGTTGAACATGCATTTGACCTGCTGAAGAGGAGACTGAAGGTAGAATAGTGTTGATGTCTGTAAGTCACAGGCTTGATGCAGTTAATGCAAACAAAGAATTTGCAATAAAGTATTTATTATTAACTTTAAAACTCTGTATTCCAACACTTCTTTAAAATGTGAATCATTGGATACAAATGGCCCTATGGTGTTTGTTGTTTTATATATCTATATCTATCTAGATGTAAATATCAGAAAATAAAATCTGACATTTTGATCTTAAGTATCTTCAGTGTTTGGCAAACACAAACTAATTGGCCTTGTCCTTCCAGTACTTTCTGTGAGCCTGCCTGTTTCCTCCCTTTTGTCTCCTCACAATAAAAACACCCAGATATGGTGACTTATTTCCCTCAGTAGAAAGATTTGCCAAAACAATCTTTACCCTGAGGCCTTGAAAATCTGAATGAGAAAAATATACTGTAAAATGTAATTCACACTAAGTAAATGTAAGTGGGTGCTTTCATTCAGAGTGCCTGAAGGTGCAGTGAGTGAAATAAAAGCCTGACACGAGTGTTTGGACTGGCAATTAACACACATCCCTTTTAGCTGAGTGTGACGGCTTGTAGGAAGGATTTCATCATCTTTATTTACATGATGTATTTTTTTACGTCAATCATATTGCACTATAAGCTGGAGGGGAATGAATAATTAGCTGGCAAATAATTGCAAAATGAACACTAGCAGTTGTTGCCCAGTTTGTTTATCTCAGGGGTGGGACACAACAAAACAATATCAATCTTTTTATTATTATTAACAGCAACTTGGGACTTGGGCCAGAGGAAAATAGTTATTCACATTACTCTAAATATTTGGGATATGACAGTATTCCGTTTCCTCTTACGGTATATCCATCACTTTTTTTCTTTTATATACCTTTCCTTGTATGTAAAATATACTGCAGCTCCATCAAACTTGCATAAGATTCTAACTGAACAAATGAAATAATAATCATTAGTCATAAAAACACAGTAGTAATTAAATGTATGTTTCTGTCTAAATCTCTAGTCACATCCATAAATCAGAATCAGAAAGACAAAGGCAGTAAAATTACTGGCTGGGTGCTACAGTATGTGTGTAAACCCTGTCTGAAACTATTAAAATAAGACTGTTTTACAAAAAGAAGCTAGAAAACCAAACAAGACAACTATCTACTGCACATAACCATGAGCGCTGCCGTTGTGAAATTCACTATCAAGTTGGATAAAAGAGACCTAAATGTTAGTAAAAAGATTCTTTGAGAAGAGTATCATTGTCGATTTGATCCCTTGAATTGGCAAAAAACTAGCACAGACAAAAACAAGGCAGTAAAAGCCAAACTGCTTCAATGCAGTAGCTCAGTGGTCAAGTGTGGCTGCCTGCTGTGAATATACTAAATGTACGTTTATGAATGTGAAGTAGGACACTGTTGGAAAAGACTTTCCCAGGATAAATGAAGTTTGGAAAAATGTTAACTAATGCAAAATAGTTCACTGACCTGTTTCCACTGATCCCCAAAAGAGGATTTAAGAATTATTTTTCATAATAATTAGACTGTATGAAGGGATTGTGTATTATATTCACTTTCTCTATGCCGAGTTTTACTTTTAATTATATCTTAGCTACTAAGCATACATTGGTTTTCATTAATTAGCTATTGTTTTGCATGCTTAGATGATTATTTCTTCATACTGTGGAAATCTCGTCTTGCCAGATAAGCACAATGAATTGAAAAAGCTTTTGTTGCTTGGTTTATCAATCATACACAAGAGTTTTATATCATCATAGGCAATAAAAGGCAACATAAAAATGCAAAGCCACATAAAAGACTGCATTGCTTACCGTAAAAGTGATTTGCTGCTGTTGCTGTCAGTGACAGGTGATTAACATCTCATCCACATCCCCTTTCTGTCTTAAATGTGGTCGTCCACAGGATCAAGAAAATGTAATTTACTTTGTTAATTTGAGTTTTTCACTACTTTTGCCTCAAGTGCTATGAAGCTTCAACAGCTACCAGTTTTATCTGCTCTGTGTATATACAGTAAATAAATGATTAAAAGGAGGCTAAACATTTGTATGTGAACTGAAACGATAAACAGGGATGAAACTATAGCTCTGTAAAGTTGATAATGACAATATGTGAACATTTTAAATGATTTGGGAATGATATAAAGTAACAGAACACAGGCACATTTCCATCAGGAAAAATTACTTTTCAGATACAGGGATTAATGGGCCATTTGAGGCAACTTAATATTTCCGATGCATAGTTCTTCTGCAGGGAATGAACCCTGGATACCCACTGTCTCTCTCTTACACACACAGACACACTCTCTTACAAACATGGTGCAAGTGTGTAAACACTAAAATATTAGAGGTTTTTGTAAACCCAAGATTTTTTAGCAAATTCATTATGTGTTCAGCTGTGAATTAGAAGCATTCCCATCATACACAAACATATACATGAATACACTTACACAAAAACACACAATGTAGAAAGAGACAGAACATGTAAATAAAGTTGGCTGACAGATTTAGCAGTGGACTAATTATTCAAACCGCTCATACAGTCTCATCTATTGATATACTGTAGAAGTAGGCTACACTATCTGTCATAATGTCAGAATCACTCTTTCTATTCAGCTAAACCATGGACAGTGTGTACACTGTGTACACGTTATAAATGATGATAAATGATGATACACTGGCTCAAGTTAACAGACATTAATAGAAATAGAATGGAACAAATCCTATACGGTCGTAAATGCAGTTTACATAACCTCCTTTAGATGACTTCTGCCTGTAAAATTGCTGACGTTTGTCATGACTCTCTAATATATTTACCTTTAAACACAAAATGCATGTAATTTAAATTATGTTGCCATTGAGGCACTTTAAACATCAGATTATCTATCAAAAACAGGGAGATGGGTCACATTAGCTATTATATTCTAGATAAGTGCAGTCACTTTTTAGTAACAGTCACATTGCATTTTTGTCATTTCCAGCTACATCTTTGAATTGTCAGCTTATAAAAAACAAAAATTCAGTGCCATAGCCTCTGGTGCCTCATGAATCAGTGAAAATGGCTACATACAACTCCATAATGGGAAAGTAGGCAATAAAACTCAGTATAGAAAGAAAAGGCTTATTTCCACATTGCAATGAGTTTGTACACTATTTGCTTTTACTAAATAACCCATCATAATGCTGTTAAAACATCTATTGTTTGTTTTCAATGATCTCTGCTGTAATAATTTTAGGCATTATTACAATCTGCCATATGCATCACAACTGTAGATGTTTTCACTGACAGAACCACTTTCCATGCACTACAGGCTGATATCATCAAAACAGGAACTGAAGCATCCAGCTTCCCCGGTCCTGCTTGCTCAGACTTTGCATTGGTTTCCAACTCTGAACTCGTCACTGTTAAACTTCTGAATTCACTCCCTAATGGTGAATCGAAAACATCACTTCCCAAGCTTAGACTTATCTCATATACAGTATTTGTATGCTTGCCTCTATTTAAAATCAAAGCGGCCCGAACCTCCTACCCACTCTGTCACCATTCACTGATCAGCGTGCTTTTTATTAACCTGATGATGTGCACATGTGAGTGCTGCTAATGCTCCTCCAACACCACCTGATCCCCACACATCAGAAGTGATGATAGCCACGCTGTTGCATCGTGTTGCCAAACAGTTCTGGTGTTCACAAAAAGCATGACCAGATTAGATCTGTTGAAAGAAAGATTTGGTTTGGATCTTGATGTATGTTGTGACTACTGTGTTTCTATGAAAGAAAATCATGTTAAAAGTGACAATGAAAACGACGTATATCATCTACATGTCTTTTAGACCCGATCCCAACTAGACTGCCCAAAGATGTTTTAACTTTGATCAGCTCGTCCATATTAGATCAGATAAATACAGTAGATCACAATCTACAGATGTTGCAGTCCTACCAACCTCCTCAGTGCTGAGCTGCAGCACTGAGGCAGATGACCTCAGTACTTATATTGCAAGGTCTTAAACCTTGCTAAGTAAAGTGCCTTGAGATAACATTTGTTATGATTTGGCACTATACAAATAAAGATGAATTAAATTTAATTGAAAATATAACATGAAAAAAACAGGAAATATTAATTAACACTTAATTTTTTAAATAATGTTAAAACATAAAATATTAAATATTTGTATATACAATAAAATACATATACTTTATCCAGACCCTGTCGGCCAGACTGTCTGTGTGTTTTATTCTGGTGTTTAATACTTAGAGTGGGCACCAAATAAAGTGTTTTATATTGTTGTAATGGCCGTAAAGGATTCAGTTTCACAGTTTATGACTCTGCTGTGTGCTTAACAATAAGGAGCTAAGGAAATTAAGTCTTATCAGCTCTGTCGGGAAGCGCTGTGTATGCTAATGTGTATTTTGTTTGTTCATGTAAAGTGTGTGTGCGTGACAGAGAACAATTACAGTATGATCCATGTTGTAGGCTGAATAAACTGTTGTGTCTATTTGAATCAACAGTGTACATGTATGTGTTTTTGCAACTTTGTGTGAATCTGCCTGATTCAAAAATAACTACTATAAACGTATGTATGTATTTTTACTTAATCGTGTGTGAATGTGTGTGTACACACAGTTTATATACAAAATGTATGTGTTTCTGTAAGTTGTAGACAAGAGAACTGTGTCATTGGAGCGCAGAGAATCATAGGATAGATAAGCCTGTCATAATAATCCCTTTGCCTTGTGTATCAAGTCAGCTTAATACACCTACCTACTGATAATCCGCTACAAATACATCATACAACAGACAGTGATACACAAAAACACATACACACAAACACACAGTACACAGTTACAAAAACAAAAAGAAAATTAAACATTTACACAGATAAATAGATAGATTTTATAGTTAATTATATCATTAAGTAATACAATTTAGCTGTTGTTATTTTAATAGCTGATGATGAGCCAAATGTAAAAAAACAAACTAATAAAGGAAAAAATAAGAAATGCTAATGTTGAAAAGGCTTATCACTCATTGCTGCGTTGTACTTTCTATTGCCAAAATGAAAGCATGTTACACAGTATGTAACTATTCCGCTGGTTTGTGGTGATCATGTGTCATGCATGAAGGACACAGCTTCACTTCCCTCTGAATACACAATACCAGAGTGGAACAGCTGAATGGACCATGTCCAAACACACATACACATTCATGCACTGTCACACTATCTTACACAACCCCATGATCCACAAACACATACACTGCTCTGTCTCCCCTCCTACAAACGCACACAGCGCAGCACATGAGAGCAGTCTTACAAGAACTGCATGCCTCATTGCACATATTATGACACGCACATACATGAGTTGGCACACACTCGCGTGTTCATACATACACAGATGTTGAGCTCATTAAGAGATTCCCAGAGGGTATCCAAGAAAGGTAGGCTACTGTGGGAACCTGGCATTCATCCAAAATACAAGATGTATACATAATAGTAGTTAAATCTATATACTGTAGATTTAGTCTGGACCTGAACACTATTTACAGGTATATTACAAATAACTACCCATCTTCAGTATAGGCCAAAATATCAGAACCACAATGCCTCATATAATGCCTATAAATAGTTTTTACCTGTTTGGTGATGTCCACCCTCTATTTTTTTACAAATTTACACTGATCATCAGAAAAAGTGATTTCATTAGTATTCATCTCTTTTAAAAAGGACTCACTATTATTATTATTTTTAGAAGTCAAACTAAGTCAGTTAGTGAAATTGAGATCGCCTGAGTGCAGTGAATGTGTTTCAATGATTGCAGTATAAATACAGCTGCATCTGGAAAACTGCATCATGAAGAACAAAAAACACTACAAGCAACTCTACAAAAAGGATACATTTATACATTTAAAAAACAAAATCACTGAAGTGATCATTAAGGAATGGCAGGAAAATAGCACATGTGTAAATCTGAGTAGAACAGGGTGTCGTCAGATAGATACAGATAACCCAAGTAAACACAAAATTGAGTTTTTAAGTGGTCAATCTTCCCAGAAGAAGGCCGGCCTGCAAATATTACCCCAAGAGCACAGCAACGAGTCATCCAAGAGGTCATAAGAGAACCCAGAAGAACATCTAAAGGACTGCAGGCCTCACTTGCTTCAGCTGAGGTCAGTGTTCGTTAATCTACAATAAGATAGAGACTGGGCAAAAATGGCGTCCATGGCAGAGTTCCAAGGCAAAAACCACTGCTAACCAAAAAGAACATGAAAGACTCGTCTCACTTCTGCCAAAAAAACATCCTGATGATCCCCAAGACTTTTGGAAACCAAAAAAAAGTGAACTTTCTGAAAGGTGTGCATCCAGTTACATATGGCATAAAACTAACAAAGCATTGATTGATGGAACCATTAATTCTGCTCTCTACCAAAAAAACCTAAAGGAGAATTTCGGGCCATCAGTTTGTGACATCAAGCTGAACCGCACTTGGGTTTTGCAGCAGTACAATGACCCCAAACGCACCAGCAAGTCCACATCTGAATGTCTTAAAAACAACAAAATGAAGGTTTTGGAGTGGCATAGTCAAAGTCCAAAGAAGAGTGGACCAAAATTTCTCCACAGAGTCTCTAGCTGGAGTACCCAGAGAAAACCTACGCAAGCACAGGTAGAACATGCAACCTCCACACAAAAAGGCACCTGGCCAACCAATGGATTCAAACCAATGACTTCAATTGCATTGAAGTTGTGTGCCTCCACTAACTAGTTTACCTGGATGTCTGTCCAGACTCCTATTCTAATACGTTATGTATATCCAGGCAGATATTTGCTCCAGATGTAATGAAATTCCTTCTAGGTTTCTGTTTCTAAGATATAAGTAGCATTGACGAGTATGGGACATACAAGAGATTACAGTGACCTTAACCTTTGACCACCAAAATCTAATCAGTTCATCCTTGACCCCAATTGTCAATTAGTGCCAAATTTGAAGAAATGATCTAAAGGCATTGCTAAGACAGCATATTCACAACAAAAACTGGATAACTTGAGGTGACTGTGACCTTCACCTCTGAAGAAATCAAGAGCTTAAACTAACTAACCCCAAAAACTATGATTTTAGTATCAGTCGTGGTGCAGTTGATAGAGCAGTTGGCAGTGGTTAAAACACAGAGCTGGTGGTTCACTTCTCAATTCCCTCTGATTCCTGGTCACATGTGTCCCTGGACAAGACACAGTTGTTGGTGCCTCAAAGGGGCAACCTGTCCACAAAAGATTTCCCCAAGGCAATTAAAGAAAATAACTATGAAAACAACCATAGAAACATTTCAAAACACTTGTGCAACATGATTCACTGTGAATTCACTGTTTTATGTTAAGTACATAACTCCACGTGTTCATTCATAGTGTTGATGCCTTCAGTGAGAATCTACCAATGTAAATGGTCATGAAAATAAAGAAAACAACATTGAAACATTAAAACATGTAAAATGATTCGGTGTGTTCAAAATGGTAGTTACAAAACAAGAATAATGTTTTTTATATTCTTCTATTTCACTAGTGTCAACATGGGACTGACTGTGTTTTAGACTTATGAAGGCTATTAAGTAAATGGTATTATAGTTTTCATGTCATGGCTGGTCAGTACACACATGCCAGCACACACATCTACACTAAAACACTGGTCACGTCTCTCTCTCCCAAAGCTAATCCACCTTCATCTGACATTAAGCCCATGGATTGAAGGATGAAGAGGTAAGCAGGGAAAGAGACATGGACACAAAAGAAGAAAAAAGCTGAAAAAGAAGGAAAGAGGCCAGTTCTCTTTGTCCTATTCAACTTTCACATGTGATATCTAGGCTATTAAATCTGATGTGTTTGAGCCAAAATGTCTCTACATTTTTACATACAAAGTAAGACTTGCTCACAGAGATCCATTTAAGACACTTTTAATCACATATAAAAGCAATTCCTTACGCCCACACTGCATGTGTGACTCATTTGAAAATTAAATGAAAATATAATCAAGGTTGCAGATTTTATGTAAGTTTACATGGTTAAGTAAATCCACACAGGTAAGTATTAATATATGAGATCAACACGCATGTAAAAATAGTAATGTTACATTGTTGATTTCAAAATGATCCTATGATTTGAACTTGTTACCTACCCTTTATGTCACATATTACATTTGACATAAACTGCACACTCTAAATCAAGCCCCTAAATGTATTTCTTTGTTTTGTTTTCATCTCTCTCATCCTTCTCTTTCTTTTCAGAATTTTCACTCCATCCTCCTTTTTGATCCTCATCTCTTTCTGTCTTTTGCCAAAGTCATCATATTGCAATGTATCAGAAGCCCCCAAAAACACCTCAGGGGCGTCTGTTATTCATATAAGTGTGGCTTTTATCAGATCACACAGAGAGAGAGATGTGTGCGTGTGTGTGTCCATGTAAACATACACACACCTTCATAGGTATCAGGGCCACACCAGTTCTGGGAAACCAGCCTGGTTGGATCAGAACCAGAAACTCTATTATGAGAACATGTGTGAATGAGAGAGAAGTGCATGGCACCTATTTCTCTGAAATGAGCCTAGTTTCTCTAAAGTTTTCAGTAACACAAACTAGCTCCAAACCAAATACCACTGCGGGCAACTGAGAAATATGTTTTAGTTACTGATCTCAGCCTGTAATCGCTGCCAGAAGGGTATTTATATCATTGTGATTACTATTAAGCATGCTAGTACTGTATGTGCTTGTAAGTAGAAAAACTAAATACTGAACAGTACAGGTAGCAAATATTACACTGCAACACAAGTGACAAATATAGGAACAAGCTGTTTCACAAAGCAGTGCTGTTTGCATGTAAGCTGAGAATAAGAAAACCCTGCAGCCTTGTTGGCGTTTAACGCCTGCTCACAAGTGACTTGTGTAATGAAGTCATTTTGCTCTGTAATGAAATCATTTCACTCTGCAGGTCAATCTAGAGTTAGAATACTAGATTAAACATAGATGAAAATTGGAATGGTGAAAGGCCGAGAGACGAAATAGCTCATACAGCTGTTGAAAAATCTGCACATATTGGTTTGTTTTCCTAAAAAGTTTTACAAAGTTACATATGTGTGGGAAAAACCAAATGGTACTGCTTGGTCTTTGAATGGGTAGTCAGCGTTCCCCAAACCTCTGTGTTAGAGGCATGCTACCATTAGATTAGATGCTGAGTGTATTGATCTGTCTGTTGTTGTCAAGGTCATCCTGGTGAACCACTAGTGAACATACTCTGCACCACTGGACTCAAAACTAGCTAAGGAGCTCTTCTTTTTCTGTCTGAGTGACCTGCCTTTTTTTTATAACCATCTAAAACTCATATTAATCAGGTCATATTGATCACCTAATATAAAATCATGTTTGAAATACTCATACTTGAAACTCAATTTAAATCTATAGAGTCCTTAATCCAGCCAAAAGGTTTATCAATGATGCGGATAAATGCATCAAAATTTAATGCAGTGGATCAGCATTGAGAGTGGCACAGTATGCTCTAGTAACTGTGTCAGTATGTGCCTGCATGGTTTTTTCTTCAGGTACTCCGGCTTCCTCCTACAGTCCTAAGACATATAGTTAGTTATTTAGTTTAGGGGCAAACCAGTCTCCTAAAAGTTTCTCTCCTATACAACTAAACTGCAATCACAAATATGTTTTTTACATTTTCTGTTAATATAATGATCATTTGTTCACAATAATATAATCAAAGCAGTTGCAGTTTTGTTAAATAGGAATGCAATTTTTGGTACATTAGTGTTAATTAGTGATTCTAAATTGGTGAAATCACATATAGGTGTGAATGGGTTTCTGTTTCTATATGTCAGGACTGTGATAGACTGGTAACCTGACCAGGGTGTACCTCGCCTCTCACCCAATGACAGCTGGGATAGGCTCCAGCATCCTGCGATCCTTAGAAGGGAAAGCAGTTAGGATGGATCAGCACTGAGGCTAGATTTTCATCCTTACACACAGACACACTTTAAACAGTGAGGTCAAGTCGCTTCAGGGAGACAAAACTAATGCCATATAACTGAAGTAGTGAAAAATCCAGAAAAAAAATTAAAAAGGTCATTACGATAAACTGTGTAAAACTTGCAATATTACTAATATGTTAAATGACTCAAGTGTATAGTGTGTGATCTCATTAATAATTCAAAACAAACATGAGAGACACAGTAAATTTAGTCTCTGCAGTTCAGCCTTAACATTAGTACACATGTGCCTGTTGCAGCATGTGTGATTGTAACTTTCCAATTAAGGCTATTTGCATTAGACAACATTAGAAAATAACACAGCTTTCTCAGTTTTGGCCTGAGTCTAATGCTCTATGTGATAAGGATTTGTGTTAACAACAACCTTTAAAAAGATGGGATAGGTTACAAGTGCTGCAGTATCTACTGTAGATACACTGACACAGTTGCAGCAGAGGTGAAGAGAAAAAATATGTACGCACTGACAATCTTAAGAACTTGAGGACAAGGACTGTCTGGTGTCTGGTGTCTTGGTGTTTCAGGGACTACGCAGAGAATGCAAAGGACGCATGGATTCAACCTCTATAAGCAGCTTCCAAGGAAAAAAGACTGATGATGAACAGAACAATATGAATAAGAGCATTATAGTTTGGCCAGATGTAGCTAAACATTATGTTTGGACAGTTTCATAGGAGATTCAAATGTATTATTGTGTGTGTGTGTGTGTGTATGTAAACATGCATTGTGTATGATGAATTTGTGCCTGCCAGTGATCTTTATGTGTATTTACAAAGTCTGTTCACATATGCTTTTGACGCTTAGCAGGGTAGTCTAATAGCTTTTAATTTTAATTAATTTTCTGTCTTTATTAATAACCTGTATCATCCCCTAAGTGTTTCTAAGTTTTAAAGGTTCTGCAATACTCATTAGGCAATTTATGGGTAATGGGAAGGCCTTCTGCTTAGTCAGCAAAAGATCTCAAGTTGGCAAGTTCATCTCATAAGTGTAAATAGCTCTTAAATGTGATGATATGCATGGATATGGAAGTAAGACGTGATGCTGACAGTAAGTGTATGATGAGTGAGTGGGCAAGAAAGTGACAAAAACTGAAAGAGGTGATGAATAAAAGTAGCTTATGAGTTTGCCTTGGGGGAAATGAGTCTGCACAGAAACACATTTATAAACTCACTGGAAATGTTGAAAGCACTTCTTTGTTTTGCTGCAAATACAGCATGTAACATCTTGATGTCTTATAATGATGGATAAATCACTCTGAAGTTTACTTACTAAAATTACTTCAAACATAATGCCTTCCTGTAATGGTCTGTCTTTGGCTTATAACACAAAGCTGCCTATTGAATGATTCCTGGCAAACCATGTGCAGATGTACTTTTCCTCAACGAGTGCAATCATGCAATCTGTAATGTGTTATCTGACTTATTTTAAACAGTGAGTGACCTGAAGAAAAAAAATAACTCAGGGAACATATATAATTATATTGTTCAGTGAAAATAAAATATCAGAGCCCACATTTAGAGAAAATTGTTTTAAGTTTAGCTTTCACACTGTGATGCTCACATACCCAAAATCATGTCAGCTAAATTCAAGTCAGCTGCTCCTTCTGCTTTCAGTGGTATGCCTGTTACTTAAGAGCTAACTCCCCTCTCCAGTTAGTTCCTGGTTGTGTTTCTTTTCGCCCTGCTTGGCTGCGGTGACCCTCCCTGTGCTCTCTACTCTGAGGGTTTCCTACAAAAGTGTTGCCTCTTGAGCGCATTTCCTCGTTCAGCTTTTAAAGGAGAAGTCTGTAAACATTGAAATAATGTAGTACAACAATAGACAGACACGGGGAGATGGATGTAAGGTTGCTGAACTTTTTAGTTAGTGGATGTTAAGGTGTATTTTTAAGTGTTAGTTTCTCTCCTCTTGTCTGACCTCCCGCCCCAGCATCTCACTCAGTCATAGATCCATACTTCATAGACACACGCGCGGCGCGCGCGCGGCGTGGGCGCGCACACCTCAGTAGGCAAAGTTTGACGCACTGACTTTGACGGCGCAGACGTTTCACGTAGAAAGTAGTAAACTATGCGCGATATTTCTCAGGACTGAAGAGAATTTTTTTTTTGGCTTCACAGCGATAAGAAGTTCGGCGCCTATGATCTCACGTCTGACCGTGAACGGAGCTATATTCTCCTCCACCTGCACTGAGTTGTTTCAGAGTTTTGTTCACGGTGTCTGTGTGTGACTAACTTTCAGAAGAAGACAAAAACTTGGATATTTGGAGACTTTGACACAAGACGGTGTGCACCAGGCGTCAGGCACAGTTAACAAGTGACCCATTTGCGGATAGAGAGACACTGTGAAGTTCTGAAGTTGCTGAATGGATTAGGTGTTAGTGTCGTTAGTTTTGACTTTGTGATTTAAGTAATTTATTTTTTTTTTAAGCCACTTGGAAAGACAAGAGATCCACTATTTTTTTTTATCGTGTACAAGTTTGCTGCAGTATCACCATGAGTGAACCGGTGTTTTGCCACATGTTGATGATGGTTTTCTTGTTGGGGACTAGAACCGTGTTCGGGGAAGCTGAGGTCTCCACCGCCAGAGCGATGAGGGGCAACATCAGGAGAGACGGTAAGGAGTTTTTATTCAGTCCTTTTGTTGTTGTGCTTGTGTGTTTAGTGCGTCGTAAAGGCTAAAATTGTGTCTCTGTAGCACTCAGCAGTGTTGTCTAAGCAGTTTAATCTAAAGTGGTGTTCTGCCTCTAGCTGATGTCTGTAACATACTCAACTTAATAAAGCTTTAAACCTGTTTTTCTGTCATTGGTTTGAGAGGATGAATTATATAAATATATTTATAAGTCAAAAAGGAAATTGTTGAAACTGAACGCATGTGTTACTTCTGTTACTTAAAATAGACAACACTTGTAAGTGTGACAAATGATTGACATGGTCTGTAATAGTGCATTATCTGTGGACACATAGTGAAAGGAGAAAGTGGGATGATGCAAAGTGGGTGCAAAAGCCTGTTTAAATTTCAAGGGAGAGAAAAAAAGCTGTTACACTTTTTCGAGATTTTGAAAACTAAATATAAAGCATGTCTGTCTCAGACAGCCGGATGCTAGCTAGTGGGACTTCAGTGCATCACTTTTTTTTTGCAGGTGAAGTCTTCAGATTCCCTCAGCCTCTTGGCTATCTAACTTCCTGCAGGTGCGCCGTGCTTACTTTTCACTTAACTCTGAGGCTGAAGTCATGGTGCTACACTACCTTTGATTACACACACACACACACACACACACACAGATGCAAGCACACCACTGCAGGGTTGCTTTTGGCAGAGAAACTTGAACATACCCCACTGTATTAGGTTCTAACCTGGGCGACTGCCTCTGAAACCTGTTTCACCTCACACTTCCGTTTGTGTGTTTATAACATTAACACAAAGGGGGAGGTCATCACTTCATTAAGTCTGACTGTCCACACAGTAGCCCAAATTTCAGTAACATTTAAACACCTGTTAAACTTCCAAAAGTTTAGATTATTTGTCTTCAGTACCGTCAGATGTTTACTTTATGAATTATTAGACCAGTCATGCAGTTACTGAGCTACAGAGCCACTTTGATAAGTCAGTATCAGAGTTGTACTATTTTAACCTGGTGGTGCAGAATGTGCCAGAATTTCACTGATGGATCACAACCCACCAGAAGCTAAACAGTTGCTGAGTCTTTTCCAAATCTCAAGTGTGTATATAAATGATGTAGCACATCAGAGTCACTACACAGAGTGCAGTCAGCTGTGCTGAAGCAGCACTGTGAGACAGAGCAGGCAGAGATGACAAAAAATGGCTTGCTATAAAATAAATGACACTGTTCAAAGATGCAGCTAAGCCTGCTTGGTCAAAGTTCAAAATACCAGCAGGTAAAAAGGTTAGGAAGGAAGGAAAGATCAGAAGAAGTTAGTGCTAAAGCTCTGATGATACTTTAGAATAAACTAAGAATATTTCTAATTAATCTGAGCACCTTATAATTTCTTTAATCAGTATATTACTAAGAAAGAATCAGTCTAAGTCCAGGACTTGTTTTCTTCATTCAGCTTTGCTTCATCTTATCGCTTTCAGAAATTTGTTTTGCAGATTTGCTATAGCTAGCTTTCTTTCTTTACAGTCAAACACTACACTCTGGTAACATTTTGAATCCAACTATTTAGCAACGTTAACAATGTTCTTCTGGATTGCACATCAACATTCAATGAATTTTGCAAAAATTAAATCACAAGCAAAAAACTGTCAGACTGATGCACTGACATCCTGAGGTTGTCTCACCAAAATGTGGGAACTCCCTGTGGAAGTTGTTCTCCAAGTTTCTGCCTGAAAACATGTTTCATCTTGGTAGTACATTTGAGGCTTGGATGATGATAATAGTAGATTTATTCAACTGATGACGATCCAGAGTATGTAGCCATTCACTGAGGATCCTCCTGACAAGGCTGTTAAGCCATGTTTATGTTGTGATGATTTAATCAAGGTGAATTATTTTGATGAAGTGTGTTTCTGTACACTGTTTTGGTTAACTGTTTGATTAGATGTGTTTCTGTGGCTCATTCACCATTGTGAACATGTTCACGTACACCCCTGTGTATTTAAGTGTGTGTGTGTGTGTGTGTGTTTGTGTGTGTGTGTCTGGCAGAATGTGTTAGCTCACTTCAAGGAATTTCCCCTAAGGCCTTTCCTCCTGTGTTTGTTAGCATTTTGGACATTCTTTAAGCCTGCTACAAAAGTGTGTCATGTGCACTGAAGGCTTTGAGGATGCAATGAAGAGGTGTTGTAGGGTAGAGGTGGGAGTATGAGTTCAGATACAGACAGATTTTCTACTCATCTCTGCTGAAGAGACCAGATCACCTAGATAGGATAAAACCAATTATACATGCGGCGTGTGTGTGTGTGTGTGTGTGTGTGTGTGTGTGTGTGTGTGTGTGTGTGTGTGAGCACCATTTCTGGGTGTTGAAATATGTACATGTAGATGCAAGCAGAAACAAGCATACAGTAGTCAAGCACTGAATTGGTCACCCAGACACAAAAACGATCACACGTTCGTTTGACAGAGTTTGTACACACAGTGAAATGTATCTTCTGTATTAAACTTAAATTTTTATCTGTACTTCTAAAATGACACAAACTCTGATGTATTGATGACGATGACGAACATGTTCGGCACCAGCAGACAAGTTGTGACTGCCCTCTGCCAGATTGTGTGTCATTGTCAACTCATAATTCATATTTGATACAAATTTAGATCATTTCTATCCTCAGATAATTTAGTATAATTGATTATGCATTACTGAAAACTGAAAAGAGCTTCTCATTAGATTATCTTATAGCCTATAAGGGATGCTTACAATATGTCATAGCCTATACTGCAAAAGTATAGACTACGAAAAGAGAAAGTTCTGAAGTTGTTCTTGAAGAACTACTATTCTATCCTATTCTACTGAGTAGCTATATTTATTCATGTGCACATTTTTCTTATACTGTTTAATCCCATGGCTCAGCTGGGCTGCTATCAATACAGACTGGTGTTGAGGCCCAGCGGTTCAAAATCACATGCACAGACCCAGGTCATAAGAAGTTGTGAGTATGAGTGAAGGTGTGAAATGCTCTACTGATTTAAGTGCATTGTTATCTCTGTGAACCCCGTTGACCTTAAGAAGTTTGAAGTTATGCAACACTTTTACTATATACACACGCACTTGTGTGAAGTAGATGTTTATACTTGCACACACATAACACGCATCAACACACAGTTGAACCTAAAGTAAGAAAAATGCTGCTGGCTTAGATGAAGAGACTCTATAGTATAGTGATTGTGTCATGCAAACATTTTTGTTTTTACTCATACAACTCTGTTATGTGCAGAAAACATAACTGAACCCCAATGTGGTTAATAAAAGCTCCTGGCATATCTTTGTGATTCCTCCCCTTCTTTCTACCAATAGTTCTTATATCTTCCTCTTTCAGTGCTGTCTTATCAGTCTCACTACATATCACTCTATCTCTCCAGTTCCTCCTCTTTCAACCTCTTCCCCCATCTGTTTCAGCTCTTTTTAATCAAAAGCTATTTCACCCGTTGGCTCTGTGAGCAAATATAAGGTCGCAAACAGTGGCACAGACACGCACGTAGGCACACTGACCGAAAAAGACGTAACCTGCACCAGGACAATACATTTAGTCAATCTTTATGAAGCAACAGGCAGTTTAACATCCTTTGTGGATACAGTTAAATGATACACACAGAGAAATAAAATTTAAACAAAAAGGAACACACACATTACACACAATCACAGGTAGAGCTATTCAATGCATAAGTGGTTGAGCACACAAAAGCATGTGTGTTCTCACACCTTTGAGTTAGGTGTTGTTGATATCACTGTGTGATGTCATGGCCTTTGACTGTGGCTGAGTATTTGAGGTGACCTTGTCTCTCATAACACATATTCTGTCTCACACACACACACACAAAGAATATCTTGTCATTTACTGTTCAAAATTCCACGCATAGACACATATCAAAGTACATCTGAACAGCCAAACAATATGGAGCAAAAGTGCATATTGTTCTTTTGAATGAAGGTGTGAAATGCTCTACTGATTTTAGTGCATCGTTAGTTCTTTTACATACTAAAGCAAAGGTTGCAAAGTGGTTTGGAAATTTGAGAAGTGTATTCGACTTAACAATCTTGCTTCATTTAGTAGCTGTTACAGAGCTGTCAAACTTATCACACAGTCTTCCTTGACTTACTGGGTTTGGCCAGTTTCATACAGTTGTGATGTTTAAATTTCCATTTTTAGAGCAATTTATGGATTTATTCTCATCAAACTTTTTTGCCTTGACTACAGGAATAGCACTCCATGTCACACAACCTTCTTTAATGTAAACTAATCTAAATATATACTATATGTTTTCCAAAATTAAAGTGTAGTAAGAGTAAAACACAGATTTACTCTTAGCAGGAGTGGACAGCCATGGACACTGGTCACTCATGACAGGATACAAATAGTTTCCTAATGTTTTTATGTCACTATATTAAACACAGGGGTGACAGGAGGGAGGAGTGTAACTGAGGTTATTGGAATTCATGAGTCAGACTCAGGACACCCGACATCTAACTACTCCACACCCGCCCACCCAGACTGACATGCACATACAATTACAGGATCTCCCTTTCTAGGGAATCCCCCAATAAACACTTACACACTTTGCATGAGCCAAAGTTACCCCACCCCAAAATGTTTGGCAGACAGTCTTTTCCTCTCTTGTGCAGAAAAGAGGGTGGTGACCACTTGCACAATTTGACATGACTGTGTGTAAGTTGTGTGCAAGAAGAGAGAAGCACATAGTGTGATGAGGAAAATGAGCAGACATAGGTATGGGTTAATATAATGCCAATAAAAATATCCAACCCCTTTTGGAAGTTTTCACCTTTACTTGTAAAAATAAAAGAATCATGGTTGATTTAATTTGTGAGTGATATCTGCACTGTATATCCTGGGGCTCAGATTTTAGGAGAGCACAGCGGGAAAGTCTAGAAAAAAGAGCTTAGAAGAGTTAGAGGGCACAAAGAAGGAAGAGAGGGAAAAGGTGTGTGGAGGGAGATATGCCAAGTTAAAAGACAAGTCCCCTCACTTTTCTGCCTCATCAGCTTTGAAAGGAGTAGTAGTAAGACCAATAGCAAGTCCAATGGGCAGAGTATAAAAGAGGAGATGGAGGAAAGCACGCATCTACATATTATTTTTTGATTGTACTTTGTACATTTTTACATTTTACAGTTATATTTATTATTGTATTTTTACCAAAGGAGTGGCACTCCAATTTCGTTGTACCCTGTACAATGACAATAAAGGCTATTCTATTCTATTCTATTCTATTCTATTCTATTCTATTCTATTCTATTCTATTCTATTCTATTCTATTCTATTCTATTCATCTCTATCCATGACTAGTGGATAGAGATAGAGTTTGGTGGAGATATAGTGTATCTGGACAATGAGAGCAGGACATAGTGTGGTGCCAAACATCCGCTGATTTGGTTAGAAGAGGCAGGCTATGTTCAGCAGTATATTTAGTATACTGTATATACTGTATCTAGTATAGTTAGTTTGATGCTAGAACCTTACATGTTGCAGTATAACCAGTAGCGAATAGTAGCCAATGCCAGCTAGAAAACATTAACACTTCTCTAAATTCTTGCTGGGTCTGTCTGAAGATATCAAAAAATGCTGCTACTGTGCAAGCATCTCTATAGCTCACAAATTAACACATTGTATGTTGCTTGTTTATTCTGTACAAAACTCTGAGTTTTGTGCAGAGTACTGTACCAGACATATTTAGAAACTACTGATATTTGGAGGCGCTAGGAGGCAGATTTTGTTATTTTCTTGCCAGGTTGTTTAGTCATTATGCTAAGCTAAGCTAATCAGCTACTGGCTGAGCTTCGTAAATTATTTAGCACAACTCACTTCTTGTGCGTTGTGATAAATAATTTATATCCACTGATGTGTATTGTTTTCATTTGTGTGCATTAACACATCAACACAATATATCATGCTGTGTAGATACAGTAGAAGCGAATAAAAGAGCAGGCCTGATGGAGAGAGAAAGGGAGAGTCAGACAGATGTTTAGTCAGTCTTGTAGCTGAGCCACCAGTGGAGGCGGATAATAAAGGAGACAGAGAAAGAGAGAGAGATGGACCTACAGAGTGCATGGATAGTAAATGTGAGTGGAAATGAAGAAAGGGATTAGACCAGTGAAAGAAATAAAAAAAAAAGATGCAATGAGAAACATGCAGAGAATAAAAAAGGTAAAAAAGGAAATGAGAAATGAAGCAGAAAAGAATTAACAGAATTTGTAAAACGTGGGAGAATAAACGGGCAGAAACTTATAATTGAAGCGAGATGAGCTGTTGAGTGGGATAACGCACAGAGGAACTGAAGAGAGAGTTTGTGTTGTCTGCCAATACACAAGCTTCATAAAAACAGCTGACAAGCAGGTGAAAAAAAGAGTCAGGGAGAGAGCGAGGAGAGGGGCATAAAACGAGACAAACTGAAAGAGAGTGTGATGGATATGAAAAGAGACACAGTGGAGGTGTTAAAAGAGTGATAGAGAGTGGGAGGGGGTGTGCTGAATAAGCAGTGAAAGGGAAAAAAAAACTTGTGATTGTAGGATAAGAAGAGCACAGAAGGAGAGAAAAGTTTGGAGGGAGTTTGTGAACTCAAAGGGAGATACATGACACTTCCAAAAGTGGGAGATACACTGATGAATAAGAATGAAGGATAATAAGGGGAGCAAAAAAAGAGTGTGTGCCATTTTTTTTTTTTTTAGAAATGCTGTAGATTAGTTGGGTGGTGAGATTCTGTCACAACATTCAATCTGTCTCAGTCCTTGACAAACAGAGCTAATGTGACTCAATAATAAATGCATGAGAAGATCTGTTTGTGTGTGTTGCAGATATAGATGTAGACAGAGAGCATAGTGTGCGTGTCTGTGTGTGTCTAAGTGGAGTGATATCCTGTGGCCTATGGTACAAGTCAAACAGAAAACAGCTGAAAACCGTGAAAACCGCCCATTCCATGCTCAACACCTGGGAGTTCACCTGTCTCACTAGGAAAATTTATTTTTACTTTTATAAATGTACACACTCAGCTATAAAATCTGAGCTATAAGATCAAATATGGCTTAAATTATATCCACCATGCACAGTTTAATAAACATGCACAGTTTAATAAAGACCCACTGGATATGGACTAAGAAAAGCGGCACCTGGATTCAACTACAAGACTACAAAACATGATGATCAGTTTCCATTAAAATGTCACATTAGACTTCATATTTACACAGATAACTCTGGTGTATAACAATGCCACTATAGTTGCAGCTGGTGTGTTAATTACGCTGATATCCCCTCAGGCAAGGTGTTGTATTAAAACAGGCTCTCTGAGGGGACTGTGAGGAAATTAAGGACATCTCCGGCACAGCTATTTGTCATATGTTTATATTTAAGTTTGATAATAACAGAAAGCCAAATGAGCTGTGTCAAACTGTTGTAAAACTATATATGTATATAGAAGGAAAATATTAAGTTAACATCATCATTTTGCAACATGAATTTAACATACTTGTGTTTTTTGCAGACTGATCATAAAACTACTGTAAGAACTAGTAAAACTAGTGTAATGTATTTGACTGTGGTGCTCTCACTGCGTCACAACAGGGATCATAAAATCATAAAATCATTTGTTGTTTAATTATTATTAGTGTAATGTCAGAATATGTTCATAATAAATAAACACATTTTGGCTTTTGGCTCTTGCAAACTGTCAATGGGTTCTTTGTTTCCAACATCAATTGAAATAATAATCAACAGACAAACAGATAATAGATAACATCCAACATGAGTGATCTGCTGCAATCACCTAAGACACTGAGCTACAACATTAAGCCAACGAGCCATTTTCAACAAGACAGTGCACTGTGGCTGAGTCCCCTTTTTTGCTGACTTTTTATATGTCCCTGCTCCAACTATGCTCCACCTTTTTTTCCTATGAGTCTAGTTTACCCTGGAAGGGAAATTATTATCATCACACCCCACTCTCCACTGTGCTGAGCTTGGCGTGTTTTTCAGGGGTGTGACAAGGTCAGAGCCTCAAGGCCAAAGATCAACTGTATTCATGTTCACATAATAATCTAAGTTGTCATTCATTCAATGTGAAGAACTCTTTGTGGGCCTCATTTGAGAGTGATACGTCTGTGACATACAGTATGTTTTTATAGGATACTTTCTCCAGAAAAAGACACCAAGGGATCAAATGTTTCAAAGGTTTTCAGTATCAGCTGAAATTTTAAAGAACAAGATACTGATATGAAAAAAATGTTATGATGCCAATGGGTTTCTGCTGCCAGTGTTAAGTGAGGGTGAGAACATGACAAATGTCAGAAGTGACATTGCAAAAAGATGAGAGCAGGAGCCTCTCTCACCCCAGGAGATTCGCCCCTGCTGAAGGAAATAGATAAACACTCTGTGTATTTGTGTTGTGTGTTTTGTGTGTGTGTGTCTGTGTGTGTCTGAAAGAGGGAGTTTGACAAATCCTCTGGTGCACAGTGAGTGCTATGTCTTTGTTACTCTGACAATGGTGCTCTGACACAAATGAAAAAGATTCGTTTTTTCCTCCTCTGTCAAACACTTTTATCTTTCCCTCTCCAACTGTCAGCATTTCTCCACATACTTCCCTCACTCTCTCTGATTCTCCATTTACACGTCTCAGCATTTCTCCCACTGTCTCTCTCTCTTTTTTTCCCCTCTGTCTCCTCTTGTCTTCATTAGCCTCCCCTCTCCTGTTTTCATTTTATCATTAACTCAGAATTTTGGTATGTGAGCAGCAGATAGTGAGGAATGGAGAGATGGAAGTATATAGAGAGAGGAGCAGAAAATACAAATGCTCTAGGAGGGTGGAGGGGTGGATAGGGGACATGGATATGAGCACAGAAGAAGGGGGAGAAGGCATTGTTAGAGGCATATCAAAGGGGGGAAATGAGAGAGAGCCAGAAAGAAAAGTTAACTGTCAAAAGAAGCACAAGAGAGAAAGAAAATAAAATGAAAAGGGGAAATAATGACAGGAGGGTGGTGCTGTGTTCTACTGTGGAGCCTGCAGCAGGATAAGTGATCCCAGTGGTAGATAGAAGGTCAGATACACACCGACAGTCAGACCACTGCTTAACCCTGCGCTCTGACCACACACACACGCACACAGGCAGGGCACATACTTGCATACACACGCACACTTACAGACATACACGCACAGCTGATGTGAGGCAGACAGACTGAGAGCAGGAAGGCTGTCAAAACATCAGCATCTGCTCAGCATCACACACAACGCTCAGAGCAAACACGCACACAAACATACATCTAGGAAACAGCGTCCAAGCAGCCCTCAGAGGGATCAAGGCTGATATTTGATAAACTTGTGCTACCCCAGCTGGGGCTTAGCTAAAGCACACTTACTCCTACTCACACAGATATGTACACACACACACAGCCACCGCGCAGTTCTTTGGCGTTTTATGTTGAATCTTAAAATCATGGAGATGCAACATGTTTATTATACACTATTGGGACTGTGTATCATATGTATGGCTTTGACTGTGCGTTTTATTCCATGCACATATTTACGTGAATATCAGTGTGTGTGAGAGCACGATGCAGGGCTAATTGATTGTCCTCGTCAGCCCTGCTGTTCAGACTGCAGTAGCTGTCAGCAGGAGCCAAATGCTACTTTAACAAGCCTTACAAACACATACACACACTTTCATAGTCCCTCACAAGCATACACACATTATCACATTAGCCTTTTTGTAGAAATAGATTCACACAGTCAAATAGAAGCAATTTTAAAACTGCATGTAGTGTTTGCACCCAAGCCCAAGCACGGACATATACCAGTTTGACAGAATTTGATTGACAAATATTTGAAAAATCCCTTGACATTTCTTCATACGTGTCATGAATAAGAACCCTTTAATCCAACATTAAGCCAGAGCTATAGAAAACAAAACTCTACTTGATTTATGAGAATGGTGATCAGAGCTTTGGACAACTCCAAATTCAGAAGCAGTATATCTGATGATCCACTTTCTTAATGGTGCAGATACGATATTGAACAAAGCAATAATATGGATGGATATTAACCATAAAGCCACACATACTGTACAGATACATACACACACGCACGCTCGCAGGGATGATATTGCTGATGAAGTGCTGGTAAGTAAACTGCATCACAGCGTAGGAGGTTACAAAGAGACTATCCCCTCTCATCACTCATCCTTTGCTTCTCTCTATCGTGCCCCTCCCTCAAACCCTCCTCACAATCTGTTGTTACAACTTGAGCTGGCTTCTAACGCCCACCTACTTTCTCTGCGTCTTGCAGTCATGGATTTCTGTCTTACTAAACACGCCTTCCTAAACCCCTCTTTTTGTCTTCCCATTCCTTTCTCATCATTTCTTCTTGGAATTTGTTCTTCCACCCTAATTATTCAGTGAAATGCAGCTTCGGTCAGATGCTGTCCTTTGAGTCAACCTCCATCCTCCCTTGTCTACAACACTGATATGTAGTTGTGGATGTGTAAAACGTTGTGAGTTATATATGAATGTGTGTAGAGTTGGGCCTGTGAATAGGCAATATAGGCAAATTCTAAGGGAACCATCTGTTCAGGTGGGCAAGCCCAAATGAGAGAAGAAGAAAAATAAAAAATAGTTAACTATGACTAGTTATTACTAATATTATTTTATTTATTACCATTTTAATGTTATTTAAAAAATAGGCCCTATGGTTCTTGGTTGCCTTCTACATGATCCCAGTGCATCACCCCTGCTCCTTGTTACCTGCTGATTTTAGGGGACAAGCAACATCAGAAGTGAGTGACACTCATTGTGAAACATTTAAGGCAGTTACATAATTCAAATGTAAGAGTTATTCCATCAGAAAGACCAAAGCCCACTGGAGCACAGGGTCAAAAAAGAAGAGGAGAAAAAGACAGAGGTAATACACTGAATGAATTATTTTTCTAATGTACAGGGTGGACCATTTATATCGATACACCTTAATAAAATGGGAATGGTTTTTTAATTTACAGTTTTTGGCACATTAGTATATGTGAGGGGGCAAACTCCTCATGGTGGCCATTTTGAAGTCGGCCATCTTTTCAATAGGAAGTGTGCCATGTGACACATCTAACTTATTGGTAATGTCACAAGAAAAACAATGGTGTGCTTGGTTTTAACGTAACTTTATTA
>JAUYWH010000005.1:14741208-14755306 GCA_034779795.1 Ctenopoma multispine | reverse complement strand
CAAACAGGACTTTAATATCACCAACCATTCCCATTTTATTAAGGTGTATCCATATAAATGGCCCACCCTGTATAACACTGGAGCAGATGATCATTATAGTAGCCTAGCTACTATGGATAATAATAATAATGTTTGATAATTTAAAAAGCAGCAAGAGTTCAGAGTAACACGGGTTGTTTGCAGTATTAATTGTTGCTAGGCTAAATGTAAGGCTGTAGATAGTGATAGTTTGGTAATCAACTTGATTTATTTTCCTTCCACCAAGGAAAAAACATGAAAGTCAAACTGATCAACTTAAGAGTGAAAAAGAAAATTTTCATGACTAGATTCATTTTTTGCTTCTTCTTCGTACTATACACAAATCTTGAAATAATTCTGGTCAAAATATATTCCAATTATGCCAGAACATCCTCTAAGCCACCACAAAGCCAAAGAAATTATTCTTGCAGTTTAGAATGCTATAGACTTTAATGTGGCTTAGGTCCTATTCCTGGCTGGGTTTCAAAATCAGCATCTTTAGTTATTTATATAGTAACATAGTGTTACATACACAGTTTTTGACATTTACTCCTCCTCTGTTCAGATTCATTTTTAAAATATTTAAGTCCAACCTCTTCCACCCCTGGGCCACCTAAGTGACTCAGCCTGCACCTCTCCACAGCCAAGTGATGTTACTTCAACTTCTTTTGCACCTTCCCCTCTGCCTTTGTACACCCAAGTGACTCAGCATCAGAAATTTACAAAAAATGCTCTACCACTAGATCTTCAGACTGACCTATTTTTAACCGATATGGTTAAATAGATAGAGTGAGAATATAGTATTATATACTTTTGTTTTGTATTTATAACTAGTTTTATGGAAACAAACTGTGTTTGTTATCACTATTACACATTATAAGCTACATAAGGCTTGCAGAATGACTTGTTCCATTCAGTTGTGTAGTCAGCTCCAGAAACTAAGCCCTAATGCTAAATGACACAGAGATTCTTATTTTAAGTTAATGTGAGGCTGTAAGACATAAAGCTATGTGCAGTCTCTGTGTAAGTGTTAAACCCAGTTATTGGTAGTGGAATTGGTTGCAATGCAGAGCACCAGCTAAAATCTTGCATAGAGAGCAAAATAGTCAGGGCCTCCTCTGAATGGTTGTATATCTCTGAGACTAGGTGACTTTTTATATGTTGCTAGGCTGCAGTGTTTTTATGTGTTATTGTAATTAATATGAAAATGAATATTTTATTATGAATATATCAGCATCTGTAACTAGCACAGATGTTGGATAAAAAACATAAAAAGGAAGTACTCACACTTATATAATTCCTGAGTAAAAAAGAAAGGGTGCACAGTATGATGCCTACTGTTTACTTGGACTGTTTAGCAGAGCAGACAGATATATGTGAACTGGCTGATATAAGGTAGGATCAATCGCACCTAATTAATATGGCATAATGCATTGTTATAAAGGCCAATGAGTTGCCTATGAAATGTATTTACAATTTACTTTATTCTTCATTGATTATGCATTTCATCGTCATTTCTGTGAGCTGGGTGCCACTTTTGCTCAGATAGGTTTCTATGTGCCAGATGCTCTCTCTCCCTTTCCCTCTCTGTGGCTATATGTGCATGTGTACATGTGTTTTTGCTTATCAGTTTAGGTGTGTCCATTTGTGCGTGTCCATGAATATGCATATTATTGAGTCCACAAAGAGCATCCGTGCTTCTACATTTGTGTGTCATGGCTGCCGGAGCTGTTCAGCTAGTGTCTCCATTGACCTGTGCTCAGTGCTGACTAAGCAAGTGTTGGTCCCCTCTGCATTATTCAGCAAGCTTAGCCAAGGTGTTAAAAAGGAGCACATCACAGCAGAGGATGGGAGCATACTAAGTGGACTGACATAAGACAGGAATAAAGCAGAGATGCAGCTTAGTCTGATTATCATGTAAAAACAAGACAAAAGGGGTGTCCCATTCAAATTCGCATGTATTAGAACTTTGATTTGTGGATTTATTGTGTTAACACTGACAAAGACGTTAATGCGCATAGTGTGTGATACATATTTACCAGTATGAAAAAGCACTAATACGAGGTTAAAGGAACAATGAAGAAGATTTATGCCAATGTTTCAAAGTGGTGCTGCAGTCCAAATTCAAAATATTGGACAGCGGTGATTCCCCCAACCCCTCCTCCCCAGACTCGTATGCGTATGATCATACACATGCACACGTAAGCGAACATAAGCGAAACATTAAACTTCAACCATGACAAGCAACAATGAGTTCTGCACTGTATGTTAAGTTGCTCAGCCAACATGTTTTTGTTGTAGTTATAAACCAGTTATTGTGGATTTTATATTATTCTAGTGTTAGTGTTAGCTTGACTGGTTAGAATAACTGCAGCCAAAGCTAAGCCTGTTACCCTGAAAACACCTACCGCTGCAAAAATACACACTTTAGAGTTAGAGTTACTACTTTTCAAGCAGCCAATAACATTGTTCAACAACGAGTCATACACACGTTAGGTTGATCTGCTAATCTGTAAATTTGCAGTGTTTGTTGTTTGCAAATTCAGCTCTTATGTATGTTAGTACTGTAAGTACTGCAACCAAATAGGAGAATGGTATTACTGGTCAAATGTGCTGTGGGCAGTATTAGACAGATCCAAACAGAAACAGACGCTCTGTCCCGAAACAAAGATTTTGAAAGAGAATTGATAGGCTGTAGCATTGTTGTCTGAGAAACTAATATTTAAATTTTCTTTTATGTCTGATTACCAATAATGGTCATTTTATTTTTTTTGTAAAGTAGTTATATTACATATTATTCCTTTAAAGGAATTTGTAGCTTAAACATAGCATGGTGCTTTAGTTACAATTTAGAAAGTGAGATTTGCTCATGCGTATCACAGTGCAGGACATGTTGTGTCCGAGGTGCAGCAAAAAAAAAAATGCTTTGGTATTACTGAGGATAAAAACACAATTAAAGTCATTTCATCTATTCTCAAGTTGTTTACAACACATCACACCCTAGAGAGATACTTGAGTAAATATTTGGAGTTTTATATCAACGTGTTGAAAAGGTTTAAGAACAAATTTTAAAAAGTTATTACCTTTTCAACTTTTCAAATGACAATTTTCCAGCCTTGTTGGCAGAGTGTAGCTCATCCATCGTCTTTGTATCCATTAGACTCATTTGTCCCCATCAACAGGTGTTGAGTCATAGATGCCTGAGAGGCACTTGCAAAAGCTAAGTGGATGCTAATGCTAATCAAAGGCCCAAAAGGACCATTCAGACACGCTGGTGAAGATGTAAGGACCATCTAAAAAGCTGCAGTACCTAAGAAATAATTTGAATTCATTGTGAGTAACAGTTTTTCAGAGGTGTCTCTTATTTGTTTTTGCCTTTGATGACAAAAGCGAGATAATGATGAATTTGCACAAATCAGCACACTTCACAACAAAGCAAGTGACACACTTACACAAACATACACGTAACTTCACAGACACACACAAAGCAGTTACTATATTTTTATGAGGCTAATTGAGACATGTCCTAGTGTAGCCTATGCTGTGTTTGATGTGTTGAGGTTTCTTGGGGATTTGTGGACTTTCCTTGTTCCTTATTAGTCTCTAGTTCTCTAGTTCACTCAGTCACAGTCCTTTCCCTTTTCTCTCTCATCTATCCCACTGTCCTTCATCTCTGCTCGCTCATTCTTGATTCTCAACCTTTCTTCACCTTCATTTTGTCTTTCATGTATTTTTGTCTCTGTCTTCCTGCTCTGCATCTTACTTTCTCTCGCTTTTCTCTGTCATGACCACTCTTGAGTTCTGTGTAGTCTTTTTGAAGAGCAGTGTTCTGGTCATGTCTGTGAATGTTTGTCTAACCCCCTTGCTACGTGTCACAGGACATGCCTTTGTGTTGGCTTCAAACGAACCTCCACACAGACACATCTGCACACACAGACATACGCGTAATTGCCCTCACACAAAATCTTCCAAATTTTGAAACATAGGTATGTGCTTACAGAGCACGCACATGTGCTTGCTCATGCACCCTCTAACTTGCTGACACTCTCACACTGAAAACATCCACCCACACATAAACACACACACACACACACACACACACACACACAGGGTGTAACCCCTACTAAGAGTGGAGAATGTAGAGAGCCAAACACCCTGTGGAGTTCTAAGTTGTACTAAAATTGTAACCAGGCAGGGGGTTACAGGGACAACTTTTATTTTTACTATCCTGAAGATGAGGGGGAAAGGTAAAAGATCCAAAACCAGTGAAATAGAGAGAATGAAAGGCATGAGTAGATAGATGTCTGTCTGAAATTTGCTATAGATTTTGTGGAAGCGAGAACAAGAGAGTGGGAGAGGAGAAATTGAAAGGATGTGTGCATGTTACATATAACACAATTTAAAGTAATCCAATACAGTAGCTCAGCTGTGAATTCTACTGTTAGAAGGTTATAATTTCTTAGCTTTTGTTGAAACTGTCAGAAAATTTATAAGTCTACTACAAGACCTTAGTAGGTGATGATGTCTTACTAGAGTCCATTATATGAAGAGGTGTTTCTAATGTTTTGGCCCCCTATTTACATAAATGAACGGGGCAAAACATTCACTGATATAAAGCTGCCATTAGTGTAGATGCAGTTTATACAGTCTCAGGGTGTCAGATAGAGATGTTTTGTCAAGTCCTTAGCATGTCATATTGACAGCAAGGGTGTGTCTATATGAGATGCATGGGGACGTTAAGCAACAACAATAACCCATCTGCATCAATATTTGATGCTAGGGCAGAAATGGGGATTTTACGGCCCGCGGGCCACATCCGGCCCCTTGACCCCTCCTGTCTGGCCCGCATGCTGTCACTCTCAAAGAAATGTAAATGACAACTAGTTCACACCATGTACGCTGTGCTGCTTTTGATTTGAAAATATGACTTTTATTTATGTATGGACGCATGTGCAGGTGAATCTTTACCTCAAAATGTCAGCTCGTGAGAAAAAAAAAGATTGATGCCGAATACCTACTTTTTAACAAGTCATACTGCAAAATATTTATTTACAGAAGTCAAAGAAAAAGCTGTGTGCTTAGTTTGTGTTTAACTACAACAAATCAACACCACGTGGCCAAACATGCTGAAAAATACAAGAACTTGTCTGATAAAGAGTGGGTCAAGGAATCATATGATTTGCTAGCTAAACTGCAAAACCAACAAGAAATTTTTATGAAACTTCACACTTCCAGAGATGCAGCTGCCAAGGAAAGTTATGTCATATCCCTCGAAATTGTTAAGTTTATTGCTTACATTTGCTAAACAACTTCAGTATTTCTGAGTTATGTGTTAAAAATAAAATTTAATACCAACGTATTTATTATGTTCCTGTTTATGACTTGTATTTTTGACTTGTTCCACAATTTTATATCATTATTGTAATATAATATCCTAAGTCTTTTAATTACTAGTAGCATAATCAAAATTCTATAATTGACTGCTCTTTAGAGTTGGAGAAAATTAATATTGGACATAGTTAAGTTCAGGTTATTGTTGGTTCGGCCCTCTAACCCAGCTCAGGTTTCTCATGTGGCCCTTTGGAAAAAAAGAATTGCCCACCCCTGTGTGACAGGACAGTTGGACAAGACAAGAACATGCAAGGATTTCTCACAGGAGACAGAAGTTCAGTCCTAATATGAGACATTGTGTGTTGCAATAAAGACCATTTTGGGAAGTTATTCTTTTATATTTTCATTGTATGTTCTTTACATTTTCATTTAACCTTGCTCTGAATTTTTTGTGCTTAACTTTAACTCTGTTGCCTTTGTGCCTCAAAGTCAACCAAACCTTGTTGTTTCCACAATTGCAACTGAGCATTTATGACTGTTGTCATGGCGACAGGTCCCCCTCCATTCCCATGGCATCATATATTGACAATAAAGGGTATCTGTAGTATTCATATGAGACACCAGAAGTGTTACAATGCATTATGATCTGACACTGTGGGATGAGAATGCATTGGTACTATATATATTCTGCATTTGTTTGTTTTTTGCTTGTGAGCTGTTTGCATGTGGGAAGTTAAATATATGCATGGCAGTGTTTGTGGAGCATTTCAGGCAGTGTGTGAGTCATTGGTAGATACTGTATACAGTCTTGAAACTGAAGTGACAACAGTATTTTCAACAGCTTCAAATTTTCTTCTAAAAGTTCTTTATGATAATGTTACCAGGCAACCAAGATGTTTCAAGTCTAATCTTATTATCTTAGTCTCTCAGTTACAGGAGATATTTGTAAAAATAGGATAGAATATGTTATTGATAAATATATTTTAAAACTGAACTAAATGTTTTAATCTTCCTTCTTATGTAATGATATATGAAATATGATGATATGTGAAAAATCACAGTGGTGGCACCGTCTCCAGCGCTCGTTCATCCTTGTATCAACCTCTTGAGCTACTTTACCGCCTGTGTGTATAAAGTGATGTTATGCACATTTTTAGTGCCTGGCCACACACAGATACTTCAACAAACAAACCAACCAGTTTAGATATATGGACAATGTTAGCTGGAATAAAAAGATCCCACGACCTGGGTGAACACTACTGTAGGGGTTGCTGTTACAGGATGAACAATAATGCTTTCTGTATAGTCTCCATGTCGTAACTAAAGTCAAAAAGGTCATGATTAATCTCCTTTTCCCCAACTTTTTGGTGTTTTAATTGTTTTTCAGTGTTGTTTTTGATGTTTTTCAATTTTATTATTTCACAAGCAGGCATTCATAGAAACAGTTGTTTCAAACAGCACAATGCATTTCTGAATGTTGCTTTTGATGCTGTAACTGTGTATAGGAGTGAACAGGGATAAAACTGCGGTCTGCATTGACAATGTCAATGATGTAAACAGATGCTGTACAGGACAACATTCATATACACAGCATGCTGGTAGGGAAGTCAGCAGTCTCTGCAAGTTCTATCGGTAGATGTTCATAAATGCCGAGTGCCATTTACAGCAGTAATTTATAAATGCTTGCTGGCAAAATAAAACCATATTAAAACGCATAAAACACCAAAAGGCAGGAAAAAGGAGGCAATCATGACTTCTTTGGCTTTTGAAATTTATGCCATCACTCCACTTCTGCATCACAATTCCCCAGCTTGTTACAGTGATCAAAAAAACATGCTTAAAAGAAAGTGATGGAAATTTATTGGTTTAGTAACACAGGTGGGGCTGTACGAGAACGACAATCTGTAAGACAAGAGTAGGATACCAGACAGAGGACTAGTGACACACTACATGTTTGAAGACACAGGTTTGGCAGAGGTCCTACAGATTAAATATTTCTAAAAGTGAAGTAGAAAAAATGATGCGGAATGGAGGGAAGTGAGGAGGTGAAGAAGAAAGAGTAGGATAGGTGCAGGGCAGGAGCTGATTCTGATGCTGACCATAGCTGACACCCCTTGGCATCCAGATTTCACTCCCAGGATGTATGTGTCTGTGTGTGTTTGTCTTTTTCATGCATCTATTCTTGTGGGAGTGTGACTGAGAAACATGGTAGAGTATTTAAAGCTGATTTTTCGTGAGAGTGGCAAAACAGTTGAGTCGGCATAGGCTCTGATAAGCAGCACAGGGATGTAAATCTGCACACAGGCCTTGAGCTTAAACATTTAACCAGATAGAAAAAAATGCTTTAGTTTTGTTTTTTTTTTCTTATGGATGCAAATACTCTGAGGGTACCACTTCCAACAGCGGTACAACAGCTAGTGTACACATACATGCACACAGTATAGTGGCAAACACACGCACACATACAAACCCAGCTGTGTTCACACAGTGTTTAGCAGCAGTTTTGCTGCTAATGGACAATGTTTTACACTCTGTTGCCAAACACAGATGAATAAACAGTTCATCTGATAACTGTCAATGTAAGCAAACAGATCTGTAATCACAGTATGTTTTCTTTTATTAAACATTTCTTTTTAAAATCAAACATATCTGTAGATTACGCCTATTGATCAGATCAGCTGTTGATAACACTAAAATTCATGTGGCTGAGCCACTAACTGCCTCACGAAACCAATGAAGTTGGACAGAGACAGCTTAACTGTTTCCCCCCTTTTTCCAGTCACAATGCTAAGCTAAGCTAAGTGATGCTGGCTGTTAAAAAAAATGATGCACTTGCTTAGTTTTAGAATAATTTCATAATCTCACATTTTAATCGCAACCCGATTCACAACAGTTTAAAACATAAATATTTTAGAAACTAGGAATGCCACAAGGAATGAGAACAGCAACATCAAATTTCTCTGGGGAGTTTTCCACAGCTGAAAAGTGAATGCATTATGTGTGACCTGTTACCTAGTGTTGGCGCTTATGAGAATTCATTTTGAGAAGATGAAAGTCAGTCAGGATATGTTAGACAGAGGTTGGCAGATGTAGGAAATCTGGTTGCTTGTTATAGGTAATGTCCTCTGGGACGGTGTCTCTGAGAGTAAGAGTGTATCATATGAAAACTGTCACTCAAAAAAATTGAGTTTGGTTTGCACAGAGGACACACTTGGATTAAAAAGGTGTGACATTTAATATTAGCTGTTTGCACAACTGTGACCAAAATCAGCTTTTGTTTATGAGTGAAATATTAAGTTTAATATCTCGTCTTCATCATCAGATCTTTTCTCGTGACTTCAGAACTTTCTCAACAGAGCTATTTTTTGGTCTCTGATGCAGACTGTTGGGTGATTAGAGTGTGATTGGCACTTGGATCAGAAATAGATCTCAGAGCCACGAAGAACATCACACCCTGGCACTGAAGGTGGGAGAGCCAAGTTTAATTAGTGAGAATGTACCCACATACATACTGGCAGATCTGCATCCATGCAGATACACACATACAATTGAGGAACTTTTTCTTTGAAGCTCACGTCAACAAACTCACTTTGATAGACCCCACACACACTCTCACATCACACAGTCATGCGGCACCACTGTCACGGTTATATAAGTGTCAAATCAATAGTCTGAAACCTTAATTGCCAATGTCAGACGTGTGAGTATGTGTGTTTAAATTGAGGAGTGCGAGTCAGACTGTCAGTGATATCATCAGCACTATTGACATCATCTTATTTCCTGAAATTGCAGTAGAGTAACTTTCTGACAAGTTTGGAAGAGATACATGTTCTGTGACTGGTTTATTACTAGTAATGATTTTGTGGCTTTGACAATAGTGTCACTGACATCGATCCATGATCTATGATAAGCTCAATGGTGTGACTGAGGGACGTAGCGAAGATATTTGCATACAGTATTTTACTCATTTTATTTTCTCATACATTCTTAATGCTTTCTGTCTTTAGCACACTCTCCTCTGCCACAATAGAAGAAGTCACACATACAGGACAGACAAAACGGAACAGTTGCAAAATGTCATTGTTGTGCACAATTGTTTTTAAAATAATGTCTTTTAGACAGGTTTTGTTCACTTTTTCTTTCTCTGTCAAAGACAATCTTGGTTTGTTAGTTTATCATAGCACTTTAAAGTAAGAGATTCTGCGTGGGTGTCCCAATTGGACAGATGATTTTTCTGTGTCCATGGAAAAAACAATAAAACAGACAAAAACATGTACAGTATAAAGAGAAATGATGTATATATCAATCCAAAGCAAATAGTGACATCTGATGAGCCAAGAGGATTGGTATTTGGACGCTAAGGCAGTGCTGGCATTCACAATAACTAGTCAACTTTCAGGTAAAATCACTGTAAGATATGTAACTTCAGTCTACTAGGCAGCATCTCTGTCCACTGCCAGGGGAACACAGTCGACAGGTTTCTAGGAATCACACAGCACTGAGGTAGAAAACACATTTCTGACACACACTCTTGCACCGCATATCTTTTATAACCACACATCACCTAGACTTTGACAGCTACATATCTTTGAGAAATGACATGAGACATAATAATTGTAAAAATACTAGCTAAAAAATATCAACTCACAACTCAGCATCTTCACACAATTAATGTTAGCATAATAAGACTCATGTAGTTTGCCTACAGTGTGCACAGGTTTCTTGTTTTGGCTATTATAGTCGTAACCATAGGATGTCAAAACAATGAGTGAATATATGGCAGACATGCCACATCAATGCAGAAACTCATCTTACAGATCACTGCACTGTAAATAGGTAGCTCTGACAAACTGTCTGAATAATAAGTACACTGGTCAGTGGGAGCCTGACATCCCTTTCATTCACTGCAGTGAACATGGGAATACTTCAAACCAGACAAAAGCCAAATATACCAAATATGGTCCATCACCGTGGTAAAACTTGCTCTACCTTGTAGAAACCCTTTTGATTGATGGAGTGTTACTGAGGTTTTTTTGGTCACCTGCTTGTCCAGTTATTTAGCTCAGCTGACATCCATATAGGAAGTGTTCTGGTGGTTGTATTTGGTAGAATATTTCTGTTTCACAATTATTGATGCCACTGTTCTCCTGGGAACACGCAAAGCTTTAAAAATGGTTTTAAACCCTTTTCCTGATCTGGGCCTTACCACAAAATGTTACTGTGGACCTGATGTTTGTCCTGAGGAGCAGTCTAAATTGTTAGAAATTATATGCGCAGGTGTATGTCACTACGTACAATTCTTTCTACTTCTAGTCTCATCTCAAAATTTTTAAGTAAAGTAAGTGTGTAAATGAGTTACTGTGTGTTGATATACATATTTTGTTCCAATTTATCGGTGATTAATAAATTCAATAAATCAATCACACCGTAAAATGTGCAAAAAGGGAAAGGGTCTGAATACTTGCTGAAGCATTTGACAGTGTTTTCAAGTTGTGGTTTTAAAGTAGAAATGTGCTAAACTATTTCTTGGCCAACAGTAATGAGACAGCAACTGCAAACACTTTATACACTCGATGACTTATGAAGTGCTGCAGAGGTGGGCTAGCCTTTACACGAACTGATATGCAGTACATGCTAAGAAATACACACATGCAATGTTTGTATGTAATGAACTAGCTATCTAATCAAATGACAATGCTGTATACATTGATCATTTAACTGTCATAAACACATAAAAAAACTAATTCCCCAGTACAGATACACAAATACTGAGACATGCAGATGCAAACCACACTTAGAGGTCTGTTCCTCAGAGATGTTAGTAGTGAAGGTTCCTGACACACAAGTGCTTTTATGGCTCAGAAGATCTACACAGTCATGCTTCAGGTCAGCAGAGTGGAAGAACGTCATTGCAAACAAACTGCACCTTAACACATACTCACATATATATATACACATTACCACATATATAAATGTTCACAACCAGAAGCACACACTCTCTCACACAAATAAATGCACACAGTGTCAATTGCTGATTCCAGAACTAGCAGAAGGTGAGACTGCAAAACAGTGCAGAATGACCGATGAGACAGAAATACTGACTGAAGCAAACATAAAGACAGTGAGAGAGGGAAAGACAGGATGAGACAGGTGGAGGAATTAAGGGAAGTTTTCAGCGAAGAGGTGGAGGAGAAGGCCAAAGCTTGATCATCGTCTCCCAGGGGTCCAGGCTGTAGTGCGTTGATTATGCAGTTCTCTTGCAAAAAAAAAAAAAAAAACACACACCTCTCAGAAAATACAGCCCTGTCAGCCTACTTCAGCACACAGCCTGACCTTATGTACATTTCCCTGTGTGTGTGTGTGTGTGTGTGTGTGTGTGTGTGCGTGTGTGTGCATGCACAATCTTTTCTATATTGTTAACGAAGTCAGCAATAAAATGATAAGGAAATTAGTTAATTTTGTTGTACAATATAAAAATGAGTTTTCTGATTGATTAACTAGGATTAAACATTCAGTGGGCGTGATAATGGTGTTCATCAGCACTGATGAGCAATTGTTGTACACAACTTTAGAAAGTGAATGTATCATAGTTGTATTCAGTATTTCAGTGAGGCAATAAAATAATACAACAGAGCTCATGACAACTAATAATAACTAATATTATTCTTTTTCATTTTCCTTTTAGACATTTGAGATGGGTCTAGTAGGTAGATGTTATCCAGTAGTTATGGTGTCATCATGATATAGTCTACCCATGACAGATTATTTTTCAACACAAAGATACCCCACTTTGTATCGATCTTTCTCACATAAATAGGAATAAAACTAATGTAAGAGATACATATGAAGGTTGTTTTTTTTTATATTAAAGTCTGACAATTTATTATTGTCAGACTAAACAATAAATGTCAATATCAGATGTCAGTCTTATGGTTATGTAAAATATGAAGCTGTTATTGTAGTTTAGCAAATGTACTTAAAACAGGGAAAACAGCTAGCCATCTTTCATTTGAGAATAGAAAAAACAATCTTTGTCTCTAAAGCTCACCAAATTAGCAATCCATATGACGACGTTTAAAAACAACATGGTAAGGTATGTCGTCATTAGACTGAAATGTCACACTTGCATTTGTATTGTTTGTGTATATACGTTTATGTCCTTCTTATGTGTGTCTCTGTGCAATCCTCCATTTGTTTGTGCATGTAGATTTGCATTTTATGTCCATGTCTCTGTAAACAAGCTGCTTTGCTTGTGTTTATTTACAAGTGGACTAACTAACTGATTAGTTGTAACCACTAACACACAGCAATCACCTCACCACAGACTTGTACTGCAAAGAGGAAAACATCACGGTAACGGCAGTAGGTGGAGTCATCCACAGCCCACGCTACCCCAACGCTTACCCTCGCAACCTACTGTTGTCATGGAAACTGCTGTCGCTGCCAGGGAGCCGCATTCACCTGGAGTTTGACGGACACTTCGGCCTGGAGGAGGCTGAGAATGGAGTGTGCAGGTAAAACACGAGACACAAAAACAAAAACTGGAGGGGAAAGGATGAGAGCAGAAGGCAGGATGACATAAAACGCTTTTAGAAAAAAAGACAAAACGGGGAGAAAGGTAATACCTGAAAGGAGGAAAGAAGTAGATTAGATTAGAGGTGGGTGTAGAAAGAGAGGAAAGTACTGATGAATTACAAGAGTCTGTAAAGGAGAAAAGACAGATGAAAGAAAGTGTGATTAAAGAACCAGCGTGTGAGAGAAAGAATGACAGAGAGGATGATTTGGAGTGGCAAACGGGAGGAAAAGTTTACTGAGTCAAATACTTGAGATGAAAGGACAATAGCAACAGTAAAATATGATATGAAAAATGTGTCAAGATGGTTTGATAATGCATGCCATGTGCATGCACAATGTGACTGAAAGGAGGTGAGAGAGATGTATATAAAACGCTGTAGGGAGTGGAATCACTATGAAAGAGATGGATAATTGAAGTTTGCTTTCTTGGCAAGAAACATAAGAAGTCCTTGAGGGGTGAGGGGAGAAAATAGACTTTTTAATCCCCATATGCAACTCAGCCGTCTTTGTAAGCACTTTGCTGAAAAGACAAGGGGGAGCAGGAGGGGGAAAAGTGAGGGAGAAGCGATTTAAAAAGGCAGGAAGACTGAGAAACAAGCTTTGTCCAGTTTTTCGAATCTTGTTTGTCCACATTGGCTATGTGTGTCTTTCTGTGCATGTCTGATGAATGAGTTCACTAATTGACTGAGGCAATGTTTGCTGGACTGTTTCATCAAAATTATTCAAAAACTTTTCTCCAAAAATCTTGTTGTCAAGTACTTTGACAGGAAACATTTGTCTCAACACAGAATTGAGCACAACAGCCAAATGTCATATGGCCCTTAAGCTATACTAAACTGTGCTAAGATGTCTCATAAATAGGCAAATAGGCACAAAATATCTCCATAATGGAAAATCACTCTCAATTACCAATCTTATTTAGCAAAGTCAATATTGTTCTGTAAGTTTGGAGTTTGATGAGTTGGACCCAGACTGAAATATCACCTGGGACAGAGGATAAAACTCATTGTCACTTGTGCAACACAAGAATGATTCTCATGAAACCCAACTATACTGTTAACATGCTGAAGTAAGAACTGAACATGCTGACATTATAGTATAGAATTATCATGACTCATAAAAAAGAGCAATGGCTCCCTGAGTTTTACTTGAAACCTCAGGCTTTGAGCTACAT
>JAUYWH010000005.1:14728059-14741108 GCA_034779795.1 Ctenopoma multispine | reverse complement strand
GTAGCTCAAAGCCTGAGGTTTCAAGTAAAACTCAGGGAGCCATTGCTCTTTTTTATGAGTCATGATAATTCTATACTCATTAAAGTAATTTCTGAGATCTAGACATGTGGTGATAATGCCCTACAGGGCAATAAATTAAAGCAGTGATGTTGTAAATCAATACACCCCCAGTAACTAGGCTACAGTTCAAAGTCTTACTTTTTATATTTTCTCTTCCCTCCCAACCACTCATCTACCTCTTGTTCTTCCTCCATCTCACTCCAGGTATGACTTTGTTGAAGTGGAGGACCAATCCGAGACCAGCACTATAATTTGGGGTCGCTGGTGTGGCCAGAAAGCCCCGCCCAGTCTTAACTCCAAAACTAACACGCTCAGAGTCACCTTCAAGTCTGATGATTACTTTGTTGCAAAGCCGGGATTCAAACTCTACTACTCACTGCTGGTGAGAAACACACACACACTGACATGTCTTGCAGTACTTAGGGGACACTCACTGACATAATGCATTCCCAAGTCCCCTATCATAACCTTGACAAAAGACAAATTTTAACCTTAGCCCTGAAACCTTGTCTTAACCCCCCAAAACCTCTTTGAAATTGTGAGGACCAAAATGTCCTCAAAACAGTAGTATTTAAACAAAATTTGTCCACACAAGGAATCAAAGATATTCACACACACCTACACAGCTGACAATCAAGAGCTGTTCTTTTGGGACATGGCTTAAAGTTTTTTTGTCACATCTGGTTCAGCTTGAGTACCGCAGCAATGCTCCAGGTAAAATGCTTCTTTCCCTCTTCTACCTCAACCTGACAATAAAGGAGACAGATGATGTGGAGATAAATACAGTACTGTAGATAGGAGAGGAAAGAGGAAGGTAGAAAGACAGTAGAGAGATGGAGGGATCAGGAAAGGAGGGCAGGAGGGAGGGAGGGTGAGATGTGTTCTCTTAAAGGCTGTCAAACGAACAGATAAGGAGATTAGCTTTGTCATTCTGTCAGGAAGAGGAAAGAAGACTCGGGACCTCTGATTTAAAGACATTCTCCCGCCCTATAATCAGAGGGGAAAGGGGGAAAGAGAGAGGGAAAGAGCAGTGGAGACAGCGAGAGATTTAAAGATGTTCGCCGGCTTGCTCTTTTATGAGAGGAGGCAGGAGGGGAAGAGACAGCATCACATTCAAGGCTGAACTGTTGGCATCGCTTATCAGGGAAAGAAATGTGGCAAGAATAGCATAAAGGCCAAGACAGAAACAATGAGAAACCGGAAGAAAGACAGAGGCACACTGTAGTCACAGGCAATACTTTAACTTCAGTGTTTCCCCCAGGTTTACAGCGTTGGGGGAGGGGGGTGGAAGGGGTTACAAAATAAACCACTGTCACACTGGTACCGATCCAGAATCTGTGTCAGGGACAATTAATAATCATGAATAATTAATAAAGTTATTCTATTTAATTTGGTATTATATGCTAGAAACATAACAACAACATAACAAGGGAAATGCACTTAAGTCAGATAAGTAGACTGTTTCGTTTGCTTAATATCAATTCTACAGTGATAATTGCGCTGCTTGCGGTTTGTGTTATGCGCATCGCTCTGCACGGTAGTTGGTGTGTGTGTGTGTGTGTGTTTTGACCTTTATGTTTTGAAAGACATATTTGTCCGCTGGTGGGTGTCTTAGTGTGTACGTATGGTGGCAGAACTCCGCTGTGCGTGATACAGAGACACAGAAATGACGGCATCTTGTAAATACGATAAATAACATGAGGCTGTTTAGTTTGTTTAATAAAAGAACAACGTACAGACCTCTTCTATAGGAAAGAAAGACCGGAAATGACTTCAAAAGTGTTCTGGCGCTATGCTTGTATAATGGTAGGGGAAACACTGAACTTCATAGTAATTTTGATATTGCAGCTCCTGTGAAAACGTTTATCCTAATTCTCATTACAATTTGTACTAAAAATTCTCCACTCCACCAGACCCACGTTTCCCTTGGCAGGAGTGGGCTGGAGTGTGCCAGAACCAAGCTCCGCCTCCTGACACTGACATTGGGTGCCCCTACCCAGCCAGAGCTGAGCTCCTTCAGCGTCACGTTGGCACTTTTGTTTTAAGAATTGAGGCTTTCAGACTCAGTTTCACATTCACCAAACATACTGTAGAATGTAGCTCAGTTTCTTTAAACTTCAGAAACTGCTGTGAGTGTCTGTAGAAGAGCCGCTTCACATCTCTCCATATCGAGAGAGGAGATGTGCACTTTTTTACATACAGCTGTGGTGTAGTATGTTAGTATGGTATGTACTATAGTACTATATAGTAGTATGGTACTAGAGTATGTCATTATCTTAGTAATATTGAGAAGCTTATTTTGGCTGTCAGTATAGGCTGTCATACTGTCAAGGAAAAGTTCTTGTGGCTCTTCAGACAGGAAAAGTTGCCCATCCCTGTCTTAAAAGTTCACATATTTTTTCCATACTAATGATGCAATTAAGATTGAATAAATAACATGGGCTACATGAGACAGTTTGGGTATACGTGATGTAATGTGCAAAGAATCTGGAGTCACAGAATAAAACACATAGCAAATTAAAGAATCACCATAACATATCTTGATGTCCAGACAGCCTGACTGAAGTGGTGTCTCTGTTAAATTCAAATTAAATCAAGATGATGGCAGAAATGCAGATGACTTCAAAGCACCACACCCCAACAAATGTATGTGTCATAGGTTGCTATGGCAACTTGCAAACAGAGCAACAGAGGGACCAGATGAGAGCAGCATCACTATGTTCAGGCCAACAAAGTAAAAAAAATCCTTAAAATATGATTACCAAGTTACTTATATCACAGCGTAAACAAAAAAAAACTCCTTTATCAAAGGCACACACATTTACTGATCTATTTACTTGCACTTATTCCTCTTCTTGTCAAATAATCACAAATCTGTATATTTAAAACATCTGATCAAACTCTTAAGGTCTATTAATTTTACCAGTTCGTTTTACAAATATCTCCTTTTTTGTGTGTGTTTTTGCCTTTTCATCTAGCACAATACACACTTTCCTTCAGCTAGATCTGGTCTGTGTGTGGCTTAATTTAGCAGGTCTAATTTGTTCTCTCCAGACCTGTCAAACAGATAAGGGGGAGGAGGACAAGAGACAGAGAGAGGTAAGGAGGAAGAGAATGAGAAGAAGCAGCACTGGAAGGAGAGAACAGGTGTCTGAGATGGTATCGGCATGTCAGCTAATGATTAAAACAACCTGAACTGAGAGAGACAGAGCAAAAGAGAGAAAGAAAGAGTAGGAGATGGTCTGTGAGGTAGTGAGATATGGAGTGAACTGAAGTTAACTAAGAGAGTGCAAAGTTAAAAAAACAAAACCTACTGTGTTTCAGATCTGTGAGCTTTACCCCTGTTGTCACTTTCTCCAGGTCAAACTGAACTCTGCTTGTCTGATTAGTTCTCTGGGTTCAAAGTAACCAAAACCTGGCCAGAGTCAAGCCAGATAGAAATTACATTTGGTCATATGGTTTCATTCTGAGTGAGTCCGAACACAGTCACTACTAACTCTGTGTTCGCCAAAGGAAAATGTGTTTTTTTGAGATGAAATGGAAAGCACAAAATGTGACGTACAGGAAAAAAGCGCTGCCGCTCATAATGAGCGTTTACAGTATGGCTGCATGTTACGGGCGCATCATGCTGCTAAACTGATCGTGTTGACAATAATACAGAAGGTGCCATTATGAAAAAATACATTAAGAAAACCCCTACTCACTGTATTGGAGTGAGGTGTTTGCCCCTTTCCTGATTTTTTTAAATGTTTTGTATATTTGTCACACTTAAATAATTTGGACGGCTTATATTTAAGTGATTTTTTGATTGAACAGGTCTGGCAGTGATCAGTGCTTGGTGTGTCAAGTCAAATTAAACTCAGCTTTCCAAAAACTGTGGTTAATCACAGTTCGTTCAGGTTAGGACAGCTTTTTTTCCTTTAATTAATGAAATCATAATTTAAGAACTGCCTTTTGCATTTACTCAGGTAATTTCTGTGTAACATTAAAAGTTTGTTTGATCTGAATCATGAAGTGTGAGAAATTTGGAAAAAAATGAAAAAATCAAGACGGCAGAAAATACTTTTTGTATGTGTATGGCCTTGGGAATTCAAGACCACAACCACTCCTCTAAAAAAACAAAACAAAAAAACACCCACCATCATCAGTCAAACATAGGCATTGCTCATCATTTGTGTTAGTGTTTTCTCCAAAATTATTATTCTTTGATTCCTTTCAAATATTGTTTTCAGCTGGTGTGACTCGTCATATGCAGTACCCGCTTACATAAAGCAATGAGCACTTTCAATTGCATAAAATAAACATTTTAAGAGCCAGTTCTTTATAAATACAGGTCCGTCAGTTCACGGAGAAACCTCATTATTGTCACTGAGAACACAAAACTCCTCCAAGTTAAGTTTCCATTTGATAACTTTATGGAGTTTTGTTTTTGTTTGTTAACTTCTGTGTGTGTGTTTGTTTTTTTCAATACTGATTTTCGTGTCTGTGATCATACACATGAACACTGTGTGGGAAGTGCTTCTCAGTCAGGTGCACCAGGGAAAAGACTAATGATCAGGAATCATGACATGAGTTACAGTAGTTCCCAGAATCACATTCAGTCACTCAACATCTGTGTTTCCCATACATGGATATCTCATGGCATATGACTCAAGGTGTGTCTGCATGTGTGTGTGTGTGTGTGAGAGAGAGAGAAAGAGAATGCAAACTGAATGAATTCAAAAACATTGCTTAGCTTTTCCTGTTTGTTTTCACTGTTACTAAAACGTTACATATCATATATTGGTAAAATGACCAATGTGAATAATACAAAGTGAAAATAAATATACTAGGAAGCCCAGAAGAAGAAGAACCACTAGAAAAGTTTCAATACTACACGAGAATCAACATTTTCCTGAGTTAAGAAACAGATGAGGCATATGTGCATTGATTTATCAGCATAAACCTCCTCTGGCTGTAAGCGAGAAAACAGAAACATATTTGCCTTCCTTGTCATCTACCACACTTACTTCTTAGCTGCTCCAGTGTCCAGCTGTATAAAATGGAGGTTGAAAAGGGTAGCTCCCTGGCGTCCCCACAACTAGGATGCTACTGTAAATAAGAATTTCTTTCCTCACCACCAGTGAATAGAGCTCCAGGAGTTGACACGATCCCAGGATCAATTCAAATTAAAACGCCACCAGGTTGGCAGGAGTGATGACACTTAACTCATTCACCTGCAATGATAATTTGCATGATAATTACAACTAAAGCAGGGGTGGATGATGGTTATCATATGGGCATCATTTTATGTCTGAGGTGGAGCCTTTCAGAATGCATTTCTGCAGTAATCCTGTTGTTAACTCTTCGTAAGTCAAACATAGTCATAACTGTACACGTTAGCTACATCTAGTTAGCACACCAGGAAAATGTTTAACAGCATTTACCCCAATTCTTGAATTATTTCTTAGATGCTTCAAATCATCTGGATAAATACATAACTAGATCAGCAACCGTGATTCTTAAAGAGTTCTTGCATGTCCTGTAGGTTAAATCATTTCTTACACAAAATCCCAAATCTGACCATTTATGTCAGAAAGAAACAGAAAAACATAATCTTCTGTACTTTTATGTCACTATTCTACTTTTTCTTAACACCAAACAATTTTTTTTATGTACTAAATAAAGTATAATACTGTATATAATATATTGTCAGATGGTTACCATCAAGCCCCACAGTCTCTGTCCGATCTTTGCCAAACACGCCAAGTTAGTTTTTTCCCCTCAGTGTGGCAGACAATCTTGTTCAGTCTTGACGGGTAGGAAGAGCTGACTGTAAAATTAGTTGTGCCTCAGGGCATCAGTTGCATCTGTCCTGTGTGTTGTGTGGTCGGGAAATGAACGGACCTCTGTGAGGAGCGGCTTTGATACATCACAGTTGTTGTGTGCACATTCCATTCCATATGCAAAGGAGTAGAATCATCACTGATTCCATACAAACACAGAGTTCCGTCTTTCTAGTTGTGAGAGGTGAACAAATTGACGTTTTTGTGTTGATATCGTGATTCATAGGAAACACACCATCCCTGCCAGGAAGCACGATGATGGCAGCATCACGCTGGAGATGCTTGCTTCTCAGTTCTGTAGAGCTTGTGATAGTAGTAGGAAAAATGATGATAGAAACTCTGGATGAAATCCATGGAAGCAAACCAGCATCGCAACAATTAGAATTACATCAGCATTTAAATAACACATTTTGAAATGTAATCACTGTTGAATAGTTAGTTTTGAAATTTGAATACTACTAAATTTACTAAAATATTTGACTGAAATGTGTTTCTGAATTTGTGTTTCGATACATGACCAATAATCCAGGCAAGGAAATCCAAGAAAGTTAATTCTGGTTATCTGGACAAAGTTTATCAGTGGGAGATACATTTTATCACTCATCCAAGTGACCTCCTCAGTCTCAGCTGACTGCAAGTTTCCCCAAGTGCCTGTCAGAAAGTGGCTCTTCATATTCATCCTACATTTAGCATTTTGGCTAGGAGAAGATTGAGTTAACCTTCTAGACCAAAATTGATCTTCTTGAAATCAAACACCTTGATTGTAATTTTTGAATATTAGCCATGAATTGTATGAATTAGAGAATAATAATAAATATTCACTGAAATCATTGTTTTTATAAATTTCACACTTTATACAAACACCATTTGTATGTTAAACAGACTTAGACACATTATATCAAATTTTCTGATTCAACAAGAACTAATTCTACAAACATAATAATAGATGTTAAAAGTTTGGTAATTTAGCTGGCAGATAATTAACAAACTATATACTCCGTCTTCAGACTACAGGTTCTTTTCTATCTTACTACTGTAAGTGGCCTAGATGTGCATTTAACCTTAAAAGGAAATGAGACTAGGAATGTGTAAACATGCATTTACTTGTTCACAGACATGCACACACTCTTAGAGTTTACCTTCTGACTTCATTCACAGCTGCTTTGGGTGTGTGTTTATGTGTATGAGTACGACGGTGGCAGCCAGTTACAGCAGTTCTTCTCCTTGTGTGTTTTGTTAAGTTTGTGGTGGCTGTCTTAAGCTCATGTTTTTTGCTTTTCTGATGTGATGGTATAAGTGATTTAGTGGAATTTATCTGGTTTCCTGCATTTGTGAGGATTTGTTGTGATTGTATTGGAAGGTACGTTTCCATGGATACAGCATCATTTTTTGGTTATTGTTTTTTATATACACATGACAACAGCCACCCTGCTGTTAGCTACTAGCTATTAGGCCTGCTCCCTGGAGAGAGACCTGAAATCCAACAGAAATCCTCCAGGTCACCTGAAATCCACCAGGAGGCGGAGGTGCAGAGCGCTGAGAAAAATAATAATATGTACATCCACACTGATCAAGGACCAAGGACACAGCTGAATGAACTCAGCCCTGATTCACTGTAACTAGATGGTTTTCAACTGGCAAGCGTGGACAGGCGACCAGGATAACTGCCGATGATCTGCCTGATTTTTCAGCTTTAATGCACCTTTCAATTTAGTGTCATTGTTGCCTCTCATGAACTCACACACAATATTACCTACTCTATCTAACCCAAATTGTACAACACTATTATTAGGTATTTTATTACACGATAGGTATATTCTGTATGTTCTGTATTATGTTCTGGTGATTTTAACTTTTGATGTAGTTTTCACCCTGATGCTGTGACATATGAATATCCCCCTAAAGGAGATCAATGAAGTGTTACCTAATCTATTCTAATGTAATCTATTCACCTTAAGGCCTATGTGTGAGAATCTGCTAAACAAAAACATTTGCACACTCTGTCAACCTTACTACGTTCACAGACACATACACACATACCAAGACAAAGTGAGGTCTTGTGGCTGGGACAGATTTACCGTCCCACATTGACAGGAGATGGTATTTAAGACTTTTCAAGGAGAGAGATTTAATAGCCAGTGAGATTTTATGTGTGTGTGTGTGTGTGTGTGTGTGTGTGTGTGTGTGTGTGTGTGTGTGTGTGTAAAGAAGGTTGATGCCAGAGACCACAGAGTGTCACAGAGCAGGAGGGAGAAAGAGAGAGACAAAGAATGTGGGCCAAATATGTGATGAGTATTTATTACTAAACCAGACCAGAGTCGGATTTCTTTTAAAATACAGAAAGAAGTGCTATTAGCGGCAATTCTTTAGGCTTTTGTTAACATACTGACAGTCCATCAGTGTGAAAGACACTAACATTAAGTTACTGTAGAGGCGAATGTTTGACCCTGTTTGCTGCTCAGGTTTATAACGCATCTGATGATCTTTCTCTGTAATTGCTTAACCTCAGCCATTATTCACAGTAACTCAGTAAATGTAGAAGCCTCTGTGTATCACATTGCCTTGACACAAGACCAAGATTGCTAATGTTACAATTTAAACATATCATCATATTAATTTGCTCTGGGAACTATTGACATCATCTGTTGGCCTCTTAGCTAAAAGCTACTTGTTTGTACCTTTTTGCTCTTACTTTCTTTAAGTAAGTGATGCAGTGATGCACCAGCATCAAAAAGAATAAACATTTATTAATCTTTTTTTGTCCTTCTCTTCAGTGTGGCTCCTAATCCTTTACATGTACTGAACTGACTTATTTACTGAATTATTTCTACAGTATGACACTCCTCTACCTGCATCCAACACCAACTGGGAGGCCATCACTGTACCCATGTCGGTAAGTCATGCTCACACATACACACTGAATTGTTCCTTCTAAAATTAAAATGACACAGACACACTTGACCCTCCTTTATAATTACAGATTTCTGCCACAACCAGGTCTTTTTCAGTCACACATTAACCACTGAATAGAAATAAGAACATTTTAAATTGTACTCTAAAAAAGGAAATGTCAAGTTAGGAAAATGTTACGTCCATCATCAATATTGTATAGTTTTATTGATATTCTTTTTTAAGTTTTATTACTTCTTTGTAGATGAAACGCACTGTTCAAAACAGAGATAATGTGGTATTTGAGCACACCCCTCTACCTGCCTTCTACCCCTGCCATAAGTGTATTCTTAAGCACACAGAGGAACAGTGGCTACACTAATAAATATTGCATATGTTACATTTGCACTCATAAACACACACACCCACACATGAATATATGTAAGCCCTGACTATTTATTATACATACATGAGGCTTGGGATATAAAATGTCACGTTTCCTTTAAAGGAATATTTTTGTACAGGTAAAAGATGTCATTTGTGTCAGTGTATCAGTGGTGGGGTTCAGTGACCTAAGTAATCATAATTTAGTTAAGCTGTCATCTCATTTATTTTATATTAGCTGGGGACACATTTTTATAGTGTGGCAAAGTTATCATTTTTAATTTCTAAGTTATCTAATTAAGTTAATTACAATAAATGTTTCTAAACGCCAAGTCTCAAAGGTATTTATGCTCCTATGTTAGTTTTAATGAATCTAAGTCTTCTCCATAAGCTCCTGACATCTTTTAATCACTTATCCTCGTTCTTCGATCATGAAGGAAGTCACTGCTGATTACAGACATTAATGTCACAGGCATAACACTCCCACACACTTTAAAAATTTAATTGCCATTACCTCCTCGCTAGATAAGTAGCCAGAGTGCAGTGGTCATTTAAGAACCATCTTTGAGATAAGGGGCATATAAAATTAGTGCAAAGGAAAGACTTACCACATTTATTAGACTAAAAATTGTAAAATCACACACAAAGTTATAGTAAATCAGTTAAGTGTCATATATGTACTAAGGATTTCAAAACATCGGCTGGAAAGTCTGTTTTCCACTTCTCTAAAAGCTAAATTGTTTAGCAGTAGGTGTGAGAGGAGTCTTGAGTTGGTAGGATCAACAGTGACCGTGACCTTTATGTTCATGATTTATTTCTCTCTGGCAGTGTGGAGGTTATCTGTTGATGTCTCCAGGTCCTTCTTTAAATGCTTGGATATCTTTGCGATGCTTTCAAAAAAAAAAAAAAAAACAGTGCTGACCTTCCCACCACAGCAAATGCTGTAACACTGTCAAGAATTTCACAAAGTTGAGAAAAAATATTTTTTCTCTGCACAGGAATCATATTTTAGAGACTGCTTTACAGCTCCAAACAGTATTGTGTCTTGACCAGCGGTTCTCTTTGAATGGGGTTATATTATTGTTATCTGAATGACTTTTGGATTTCTAAAAATTATAGTTTTTGGCACCTTTGTTTCTCTGATATGTTATTGGCACTTGTGGTATAAATAAACAATGGTAAAGTTAGAATAGTCATTCTATTATTAACTGAAACCTAATATTTGCCCTTTGACCTTTGCTCAGATGCCAGTGGCAGTTACTGAGGTTCCTTACTCACTGGATGATTTGGACCAGACCATAGCTGCCTTTGATACTGTAGAACAGCTTCTCAAATCCCTGAACCCAAACACCTGGAGACAGGACCTGGACAGCATCTACACTCAAACACATGTCCATTATATATCCAGAGCCTATCACCTGGCAAGCCGACACAATAAAGGTGAGATTTACCTTTTGTCTCTGGCTTTTTGCAAGATGTTTGGGACCAATATCTTAAATATGAGATTGTTTCACAGTCGGCTAAGTCAAGCTAATAATACAAAACACAAACCCATAGCGTAAATTCCTGCAAGCTTTTAATATGACGATAATCATTTTTATTTTTGGTTCTAATATAACTGCTGCAAATGGTATCTGCTGACAGATTACATTAAGACACTACAGGACTGAATACAATGAGTGGAGAAGTTATACAGACCTAAAATTGTTACAAATATACAAATCAGCCCAGTAATTTGTTGTCCATGTGTCTTGGAACTCATCTTAAAATTTCTACAAATTAAAGCATAAACATGAGAAGAATTTTATAATGAGACAAGGGGAGTGACATATTGGGTTAGTAAAGCTCATTCGGGGAGAAAGGAACAGTCATGTTATCTTGTTTTATATGCTGCAGATGGTGATCCTCAACAACTCTGCTGCGTTCACAGTATTTTGCTGCAGACTGGTGCAGTCAGTGGTACCTGTTGTAACAGAGGGGAGGGGAGAGCAAGCAGCCTTGTGCTGACCAATAAAGACCCACACAGCAGGAGGCCCATTCTCACAAATTGGGCTATACATAAACTCAGTGGTACAGCATTGCAGAGGACAAAGTCTATAGCTCTGTAATTTGAAGGAAGTTATTAGTCAGGCCTGTAATGACTGCAATGGAGCCATATTGCCTCCTTATGATTAAATATAGCACAGCTGACAGCCAATGAAATCATGTTAATGAAGTTGCATATTCAACTGAAATTACATTATCTAGCTTGTCAAGTAAGCTAGAGGGCTACAATGGTATACGTTTGTTTGGTGTTTGTGTACATCTACACACTTAACTTGGCATGCAGAAATTCTACAATATACACATATTGTAGAAGCATCTGTGCACTTTATTCAAAACAAAAGAGCATCCTGGTGATTTTGAGTATAAGACACTTTTAAACTTGAAGGAATTGTTGATTTTAGATTCAACAACACACTGAATAAGTTGTTGCATCATGAAATGAGCAATTTGCCCTTTAAGGGGTCTAATAGTGAGTCAGTGACAAATTTAAGGTAAGAGAGGACCAGCATTTCAAGGCAGTTCTTTACTGTAAAGTCAGCGCTAACAACCCAGAGTCACTGAGGCAATAGATTTTGTCCGCTACAGCGGATACCTTACAGCTGATATGAAATTTTGTCTTGCATACACTTATTATACACACACACACAGCCTGTGAATAATGTGCTCAGGGATGTGTGTGTGTGTGTGTGTGTGTGTATTCAAGCTTGCAACAGACCTGAGTGTTTTCGACCCCATATCTCTCACCTGTGCCTATCCCTCTCCTGCACTCTCTTTCTACCCGAGGGCTCTCCTGTTCCTTAGTAAATAGTTGTGCTTGACAGCAAATCTATCTCTATTTATCAGTGCAAGTCTGTGCTCGGCCATCATCAGGAGGTTCCGTATATAGGGAGTGTGTGCATGTTACAGCACTACAGAGAGGTGCATAGTTGCTGCAGGTCTTTGATACACTGTACCAGCGTAGCTCTCTCTAATTGGAAATTCAACCTGTGCAGCGGAGCAGAAATCTGCCATAGTCAGCAGCTTAGCTCTGTTTTCATTAAGACATGCACACACAGTAGCTTACACCGATCTTTGTTCCCACAAAGGACAGAAAGTCTGATCACGATATTAATTGGAAGACTATGTAATTTGCATGCATAACTTAACATAAAAACATAGTCATAGTCATGTAAAACGGCCTTATTTCATTCTCAAAAGTGAGATGATCTTGATGACCACGAAAAATATCTTCCACTCAGATGTTTGATTGCGTACAGAAAATAAAGTCAGTTTCCAATTTTTTTTCAAAAAGTACAGAATATATTCTGTAATTGTCCACATACATGCACATATTCCATACAGGTTTTTTTGGTTGTTGTGTGAATAATCCCGAGTGAGGATTCTCACTCCTCCTAATATGGGATTTAACTCAATCCCTTTAAACAGAAAAGGTCAGCCCTGCCAACAAAGTCACTTGCATACAGAAAACACACATGCAGCAGAAATGCATACTCACTCACACAAATGTGAATGTAGACATGACTGAGACTAAAGCAAGCCAACTACAAACACATAACATTTGAATAAGACAACTTTGCGTCACTCGAAAATCTGCTTTCCTTTATAAGTCCCAAAAGCAGAAACAATGTTTTTTGTCACCTTTACTTTTCACACAAAATGAAAGAAAAACTAATTCTGACATGGTTGTCAGCAAAGGCAGAATCACACAATTAAGATCATAATTTGTATAAATTATTCAAGTGAGCTGTAAATGTGTTGTAAGTGAAATTAAGATAAGACTTTATTGATCCCACAGCGGGGAAATTAGTGTGTTACCACAGCTCAGTACAGAAGCAAAGAGTAGAA
>JAUYWH010000005.1:14688841-14726149 GCA_034779795.1 Ctenopoma multispine | reverse complement strand
CAGCGCACCCACAGACTCATGCAGAGGGTGATGTGGGTTGTTCATGATGGATGTCAGCTTAGCTAACATCCTCCTCTCACCCACCACCGCCACAGAGTCCAGGGGGCATCCCAGTACAGAACTGGATCTCCTTACCAGTTTGTCAATCCTACTCCTGTCCCTGTCCGTGCATCCACTCCCCCAGCAGGCCACTGCATAGAAGAGGGCGGATGCTACCACAGAGTCATAAAATGTCCTTAACAGAGTCCTGCAAGCATGTTTTTTTCTCCTACATTATGGCAATAAATATATAAAAGAATAATGATTATATCAGAGACAATGATTCCTTTAAAGATCTCTATCTTCACTGAACCAAAACCACAAATCTCCCTAATCTTCAATAAACAACTTGACTATTGACCAAAAAAAATAGTAAGATCATCCTAAACACAGTATTTCAGTGCAGTAACATTGGGCATCGCATCAGAGAGAATGACAGTAACAAAGTTGCTTATACCAAACTGGCCAGGAAATTCATTGACAAAATCTGTGCTGCGTTTTTGTGCATCGCTGCTGGAGTGTTGAACAAGATCAGCAGGATGTGCACTTCACACTTTAAATTTCGCACTTGAGGTCGTATCTTTTTCACTCTCTTTCTCCCACTCGTTATATCTTTTCCCAGTGTTTCACAGTGAACTAGTCAAGGATGAAATAGGACTCTCATATGGAACAAGCTAAAGAAACTCCATCATTGATGGATCATGTGATATGTATGCATTTTGATCTGAATGGGGAAGAGGAGGGGAGAGAGAATGGAGCTGTGGTTGGATACTGCAACAGGACAAACGTGACAGTTTTGCTTTATTAGACAGGTCGAGTGAGACAAACTAAGCTGTTGTGTCTCAGATTCTCAGAATAACAGTTCATCAGGAAACTCTCCCAGTTGTTTATAAACTCAATATAGTCCCTGACAGTAGTGTTTAATACTACTATAGTGCAGTTCTTTTTTATTAAAAAGAAACTGAGCTGATCAAGCCTTCAGCAAAAGCTTATCAAGTGAATCACTCAAATTCACGCCAATAAATCCCGCTGTTACAATCGTCTTTGAAATACATGTACATACACCATGATTCTCACGTTCTCTCATACATTCATCTGATCTTATTTTCTTTCTTCTCCCATTCAACCAAAAACATAGAAAAGGACAGAACATACATTATGTAAACATGAGAAATGTGAAACCACAAAGACCACTACCATGGTTGTCAATATAAATGGTGCACCACCTTCATAAATCTGTGAACAGCCAAAGCAAATGATCATAACCCCCACTATTTTCTTTATCTCTTGTTGTTCGGCTGACTTCCTATCTGATTTGTGGCAGTAATGGAAACCCCCACTATAAAGATTTATTTTTTTAAACAATTGCTTATTGATTATCAATGCCATTAGGTTTTCCATGACCCCCAACTGCACTTCCATTTGGTTGCTCTCTGTCACACAATATTGCAGTTCAGGCAGGTTTGTCATTATTATACTAACACATGTATGATTTCTAGGAAGTTTCTAGTGCATGATTGATCTTCATTGTTACACTGTTGCTGCAAACCTCAAAAGCAAGCCGGTCTCACCAAGCTGCACCGTTGTACTGCTGCAAATATTGATCTTGACAAGCCCTCAGTCTTGTAAAGGGTCATAAAAGCCTCTTGTACTTTAATGAACTGAAACTCTAAATGGCCAATGAACATTTCATTAATCTGCACTGAAAATGAACAATAGACTTGTTTAAAAATATATATATATATATTATCTTACACTGAAGCTTTGCCTTCAAATAGACTTTTGAGCTTTATGTGGTGGTCTTCTTGTTGGAGGAAAAAATAAAATGAAACAACTGATCCCACATTTGTACCGACTGCATAATGTCCATCATATGAAAAAAAACATACTTCCTACTTTCTATCAGTGATGGTGTAAGTTCTTGATGTCACTTGCTTTGTTCTTTTTGACCTTGTCCGGGACCAAGCTTTACTGAATGTAAATAATTAAAAGTGGAGCCAAGGTATGAAGAACCAGTTGATAGTCCTGCCACTGCAATGCTGCTACACTGCAATATGCCAGATGTCTGTCCGAGGCCAATGAGTCATGGTTTGGGCTGTGAGGTAGGCTATCCCATAGGAACAGGCTTACTCCACCTGCCTAAACAGCTAGGTTTATTGGGTTTAGAGGCTTGACCCGTTGCTTTCTGCCCTACGTCCTTCGAACAGGGGATTAGTTGCATTCTACCATATAGGTGAACGCATAAGCAATTTCTTCCTGTCATGTTGCTTGTGCAGATGGGCTGTTCAGTCACCCCCTCTTAAAGTGGTTTCTGCAGGTAGTGAAGCATTAACACTGTAGTCCACTGGGTGCCTTCCACAATGCTCAAGTCTGTACCCCGGCTGAACCTTAGCAGCCCATTAAGGGACTACCCTTTTAAATCTTCTTTAAATTTTGTAATAAATAAATCAAACCAGAGCGCAAATTGCTTGAATCAGTTCAACTGTAATTATAAAGTAATGTGTAATTAAGAGCTAAATAACTGGAATAGAATGTTTTTTTTTTTTTTAAACAATGTCTTACCTGACTTTTTCTTCAATATCCACACTATCTCAACCTGCACTGGTACTCTCACCAGAGTTTTCTGAATCTTGAATCTACTGAGGGGAGGACAAAATTCAATTTTTCCATCAAGGTTTTCTTTTGACTAACCATTTTGAAAAAGCTTTGAATTACATTGTTTAAATTAATAATTTAACTGTTGCCTTACTTGCTTGCTCAAGTGGGACTGTTGGGTTTTCTACATTAATTTGTATATATTTATATAATGTGTAAGGTCTTAAACCTTACACTGTAAAGTGCCCTGAGATGACTTATGTTGTAAATTGGCGCTATATAAATAAAGTTGAATTGAATTGAATTGAATTAATTCAGTGTCAAGTGACTCAGTTGTGTAACTAGTAGTACTGTAAAAAAGAATGGGTTTCTGAAATCACAATCAGTGGTGTGGGCAAAGTAGAAATGATGAAATGATTCAAATAAGTAGTTGATTTACTACTGGTTGTTGCTCCTCTTACCTTTTTATTATATTTCTATCCTATCCCAACCTCCAAACCACCACCATAAAAGAATCATTCCAAAGCTGGAGATGGTTGTAAATGTTATATCAGTTTCTTACAGGCTCCATGCTGTGCAACCAACTACTACTCAGTATCTAAGGCCATTAGTAGTGAAACAAACACATTGAGATTTTAATCAGGGTTGTTGCGCTGCTAGTTTTCCCCACTGGGCCATGTACTTTAGTCCCTTATATCCCCATCAGCTTGTCCCATGTTTCCTCTGATACTCCTAAAATATGATTTGCATCATTGCAGCAGGCCAAACAACAAAGGTCCTATCAACGTGTTTTCTTTCCACTAAAGTGGAAATTTACAACAAATGAATGGCTCCTGATTGCTCCCCTGTTGTATTTTGTGTCATGACTAGCAGAAAGTGTATTAAAGTAAAGGCAAGATAACAAAAAAAAAATGTTAATGTTTAACTGATTTCAAATGGAAGAGAAAGCATGACACAGTGCAGGTCGAACACAAAGTGTTCACTGTTACCTGAAGTGTAAAAACACCACAGCAGAGAGGAAACAAATTATATTTTCTATTTCTGTTACTGTCCAGTTGATCTGAACCGTCTGCATGATGACGTCAAGCTGTATAGCTGTACCCCACGTAACTACTCTGTAAACCTGCGCGAGGAGCTGAGGGCCACCAACGCTGTGTTCTTCCCTCGATGTCTGCTGGTGAAACGCTGTGGAGGCAACTGTGGGTGTGGAACCAATAACTGGAACAATGGTTGCACCTGTCAGGCCTCCAAGACGACACCCAAATTACACGAGGTAGGCCTTATAAGATGAAGACACACAAATACAGTTCAAACACACTGGGAGAGCATCACTCATGCTGCAATTTGTAAATCCTTTGCATTGGAACTGCAGTGTATACAGGAATACAGACACATACACACTCTTCATAATAACTTCATCAGTTTGTGTATCTTGTAATAAAGCGATGATTAATAACAGAACTGAGTGAAGAGACCAGCAAAGGACAAATTAAGCTCCTTTTAGTCGCAAGAGATTTTAAAATTGATCTTGCAGGTGACATTTTGCACAAGGTAACAAAATGAGAAAACGTGAGGCTGTGACCTGAGTGAGTGAATGAAGAAGAGAGAAACAGATGCAGAGGAATGGAGAAGCAGGGAGTGCACAACAATGAAGCAGCAATGCACCAGCAGCCTCACACTTTCTCCCCCGCTTCTCTCCTCTATTCGTTTTTATGTCAGCCCCGTCTTTCTCGTCCCAATCTCTCCATATCTCTCACAATTCATTCTTGGCGTTCCATCAGTCTCTGTCTCTCTGGGATTCCATCATCCTTTCATTCTTCCCAATTCCCATTTTCAATTTATCCCTTTGCAATGCACCATTCTAGTTCTTTAAGCCTGTCATTCATTCTTTTCTCTCTTCCCTCCATCTCTTTGTGTCTTTGTTCTTGTATAGCTTCATTATTGAAACATGGTCCATAGGGCTTTCTCTCTCTGTTGCTGTTAAAAATCACACAATGAGAATTTAGACAAAAGTGGGATTTGGCTTGTAATTGTGCTACTGTGCATGTGTGTGCGCGCATGTGTCAAAGCATGAAAATAGTGTGTCTGTATATGTTGTCCATGCAAAGAACTGCCTGTATGTAGGTTTCAATCAGCATGTGGTTGTATGCTGCTGTGCGTTGTCATTTTGTGTGAGCTTTACATGTTTGTCTCCTTGCAACCAATCACAAACCTGTAACTTCACTAACTTGTAAAGAAACACATGATTACTTGCACGATTGTTTCACAGCTGGGAGTCCTGCCATAAATCATGTGCAGTCTTGCTTTCACTGAGCTCTGCAGAAGTCACTGCATCAGTTGTGGGGCAATTTATACTTTTACTCTATTTTCTCATTAGAGAAGTGACAAATGCAAACAATGTGACCACAGTCAGTTATGGTGAAATGTTCACTACATGCTGTATCAGCAAACTGTATCTATCTGTAATCTGTACAGTGTTTGCTTTAGGAATCTGATGTTTTCACACATACTGTATACTGTTTGGTCTGTGCTTAGCCAGCAGTGAGCCCCTTGGCAACATGTCCTAGATGGGCCAGGCTCCAGCTCCCACTGAAAACAAATTAAAGAACGGACAAATGTTAAAATAAAAATGTTTTTAGTGTCAGCTTCCTATTTTGCCTCTTCATCCACACTTTCATTCTCCCTGCCTCCTATAGGTGCTGAAGTTCGCCCCAGAGGCCACTCTGCATCAGCACCATCGGAGGTCACAGATGCGTTGGGTCATAGATGAGATCTTCCTCACACATCATGAAACATGCGAGTGCGTATGTCCCTCCCAGCCCCCGCGCTGAAAAACTCAACCTGGCACATGCATCTGGAACTGTTAGATGAGTTCTTCTTTTATCTATTTTGCAACAGACTTGATATAATAGCAGCAACACAGACACATGCAGCAAAGGAGAAAGCAACTGCAGCTTGTACCTTACAAAATGTTCTTGCAAGTAAACCACCTATCTTCCTCAGGCAAAACATGTAAATACATAAATACTATACTGCAACTTTAAGTTTAATGCTTCATTGTTTAACCAGAGGTTCTCAAACTCAGCCTCCTGAACACACCTGATCCAGGAAATCAGCTCTGGACAGGCATAGTTAGAAAACAAGCAGAGCAGTGGTACTTGAGGACTGGGTTTGAAAACCCTCATTCAGTCCACATTTAAACTTCTTTTGTTCCATGAAGTGTTAAAACAACAGTGGAACATCTCCAGAAGAATTCATGTTCAAATCAATATAATTAGTTAAAAATAAATACTGAAGAAAAAAATACATAAAAAAGGAAAACTAACAAAATTTAAATTAAATGAGTCCAATAGACACCGAGCTGATTTTACTGCAATGACTCCAACTGCAATGAAACTGTTTTTATTCCTTGTTTCAGGTGTTATGTCTGTGTCTTTCTTCATGTTATAATAAGACTGTTTCTAGAAATGTCAGGCTCTCCTGCCAGGAGCATGCGGAGATGAGTGAGGGTGAGGCAGAAGAAGGAAGGGAGAGGGGTTGGAGGAAGTGTAACACATTATCTTGATGTGAAATTAGGCTAACCACAACCCTCCACATCTGAATTAAACACTCACAAATTTACTCCAGGCTTACACTCTTACTTGAAGACACTGTTATTTAGACTTTGCTGCTATATTGTCCTTTTGCTTTCCTGTCTCCACACATATATTCACGCTTCACCTTTGTCTGTCCTTCAGTCCATACCCTTTGCTTTCTTTCCTGTCACCACTCACTCTCACACATACATCAAAGGAGAAGTCAGTTCAGGCCTACACGCTCTGCCCAGTTTTCTGAGCATTCCTGGCATTCCAACTGCAAACCGGAATCCTGCTAACACGGATAAAACTATGATCTTGAGACCCTGAACACATAACAGAGAAAAGAGAGAGACACTCAGGAACAGGAGACAGAGGGGACATTTTCTTAGGAGAGACAACCACCAGAAAAGAAAACTAGACTATCAGGACTCCGGGATGAGCACCAAAAGAGGAACCACTGTCATGCTATAACCTAAACCCAAATAAGCTGTTCTTTAAGGGGGTTTTGGCAAGCAGCCTTTTCTTGCCCCCTTTCTCGTGATGATTCTCGTGTTTATTACAATCTGACCCTCTGCTCTGCAAATCTGTAGCAGCACCAGAGTGAAAGAGACGTCTGTGGGAATTAAAGTAATGCTCTTAGTCTCTACTAAAAATACTGATAGCGGCGAGTGGCAGTGTGCGACTGTGTGTGTGCCAGTCTGCCTGTAACAGCCCAGGAAAAGGTTCTTTTGTTTAAGGGGCGGAGGGTTACCAAGTTTATGACGGCTGGCAGCAGAGACCAGCACGTGAATTGTCGACATGTGATCGCGTGTTGTGCGCAGGTTGTTCCGAGTATCAAAGCAACAGAGCAAGAAAACTAACCACTTCTTATTTCCACGCACATGATGAGACTGGATTCCCACAGAAGATGAGCTCAAACACACCACTTCTGATCTAAAGACAAACTAAAAAAAGAATAACATAATATAACTGGACACAGAACACAGTGAAACCCAATGAGCTCTGTGCCATTTTAATGTGTGTATACTTTATGTCCCAGGTGTTCTTTGGCAGGTGGAGGATGAGTTGTGAATGTTTTTTTTTTATTCATCTAAGAAATCAGACTCACTTTTCTGTAAAGAGTTTGGCTGTGTTACATTTTGCAAGCACAAAGACAAACAAAGCATTCACAGGTTGTGTTAGGCAGGTAAATTATTCCATGCTACTTTCAGAGGTGCCTAAGTAACATCACCTTCCACAATACTTTGTTGGAAAAACTATACAGTAATTACTGTCTTAACTATGTTAGAGCTTTTATGTAATCTGCTGCCAACATGAAATAAACTGGAAATGTATTATAAATGTATGTGAGGAGTGTGTGTGTGTGCATCCTCCATCTGTGTTATCACCACATTCCACTGTTGTGTGCTTTCAAGTGACATTTCTCTTTTTTCTCTGGCAGGTCTTTACAATAGCACCACATGTATGTCATTGTTCTGGTTTATTCACGCCATTAAGAGCATTAAAAAACACATATTACACATTTCATATTCGCTTAAAGTGTTTTCAAAAAGATTTTTGAAAGCAGAGCTCCAGTCTCTCTCCTGAGCACATCCTGAAGAATGTATGTGTCATATTTTCAACTCAGAAAAAGTTGCTGATTAAAAAATAAAAACATCTGCTTTTGTTGTATTCAGAAAAATATTCATGACAATACTGTTTGCTTTACTTAAATAATTTATTGTGTCCTGTATTGTTTTATTAAAATAATTGGCTGGTGTGATAAATAAAGTATTTCTAGCATTACTGCCTCCAGTGCTTTGATTCGTTCACCAAAAATGCTTTCATGGGACAAGACTATACTGTGTTTTATATGATTAGGAACAACAGCTTGTTAGATCATCTGTGTAATGTAATTGGAAATTGATGTTTTAAAACTTACTGTACCTTTGAAACTTGGAGAGGTGTAATTAAGTATGAACATAAATAAGCACTGAGAGCATAAAAGAGAGAGAAAGAGTTTTAATGCACAACAGTAACACTGAAGTTGATGCTCTGCTGTTGTCATGATATGTACAACACCCACAGCACAAATGTCACCATGGAAACCACAGATCTGCTTTTAAGACTAATGTGTCGGTACAAAGTGCAGACATGACTATATAATTTGCACCAGTCAACTGAATACCCATTATAGTCTTACACAGGTCTTGTGAGTCAGCATCAGACCCAACACACAAAAAAAGGCTTGGGTCAACAAATTTTCAAAAAAATGTTTGTTACCTAAATAAAACTGAATGCCTCTAGATAATCTTTACTCACTGAATACAATGATGAAATCAGAATTAATCGATCACAGAAAGTAACAGCATTATGTATTCCAGTCTCATACCCTGCATATGGTGGTTCCCGCCAACCAATGGGAAGCTGGCCGATACGCTGGTTGATGCCCTCCTTTCCTACTAGTGGAGTATATTGATAGGCACCAAATCTAACCAACCTACTCTACAAGTACATAAACTACATCAATCTCATCCAAACTGTAAGTGATACAACAAAATAGATGTCATTTTTGTGATCAGCAGGTCAAAGTCCATAATAACATAATTTTGCCCAAGTAGCAAATATTACGACCAGTGTAATCAGACAGAACTGTCATTTAGTCTGAGTTTGTGTCCATGTTTGTGTCCATGTTACCATTCTTCTTGTGAGCAGGGTTAATTTTCCTTAACACATATCAGTAGTCACTAATCTCTTACTGTTATTTTTCTTACCGTTTTTCTTACTGTTGTTGCTTACTGTTATTTTTGAAGTCATTCACACTGACACAAATCTCTATACTTAATTAACGGTAATCACAATTTACAAACAGTGGTTCACCATTTCACACTAAAATATTAGAACAACTTTTCGTTTAAGTCAGGTTTTCAGCTTTCTATCTTTCAAGCCTCCTTCCTGTCCCAGTGTTGCTGTGGTAACCCTTCCTGTGGCGTTATCTTTACATACCAGTCTCCTTTAAGCAGTCACAGACCACCATACAGACAGTCATTTGTCAATCCATCCATCAATCCTCCATTTATCACTGGCTGCTTTTTGAATTTTTTTGAGATCAAGAAATTCAACAAAACAAAGCAGCCATCTTTCAGTCCTCATGAGGGCAAGAAAGACTAAATGAGAAGCATACAGCAAGATAAACACGAGTGAGCAGAATTAAGGTTAAAACAGTGAGGTGAATATAGACTGTCTATAGGGGATGACAGATCAATAAGAATAGAAAGATAAGGTCAGAGAGAGACAGCATGCTATTAGTTTGAACCAATCATGTCTATGATGCAGTTTTTGTCTGTCAGCAGCTTCTTATCTTTTCCTTGTACACACACACACACACACACAGACACACAGACACACAGACACACAGTCAACTCATGCACTGCAGCTGGCCTAAGACTATGTTTTGTCAAATGTACTTAAATAAAAATGACACTATCGTACAGCACCCTGAACAAGACCTTCTCATTTTTAACCAATAAGAACCACTCATTTGCATTGTTTCCTTTGCACTGACGTCGTCTATGTCTCATCCATTCTCATGATGCATGAAGTTATCAGTGTACCTAGAAAACAAAGAAATGAAACCATAAAAAGGTACAATAGAAACATATCAGGCCTCTCCTGTGCCCCTCCATCTTCTTATATTTTTTAAATCTGCTTTGTCATTTTTCTTACTCCTCATTCCCTAATGGTGTTGCTTTAAGTACATATCTGGAAGCAGTGTTAAGGGATTGTCGATGTTCAATCATTCTGTCATGTATTACTTATATATTGTATTGTATTACTTATATACAAATGCCTCACACTGTTTCTGCTGTCTTTCAAGCTGTTTCCATACCTCCTTTGGCCAGTAGCTGTGGGCACAGCATGACAATCTACTCTTGGTAGACTATTACAGTCAAGTCAGAAGTAATAGTGTCAACAGTGACACAATTTGTTATTTTATATCTGTATTAGATCTGCACAATTTTGCGCAAGTGTTACGGCCATGGCCCTTTTGTTGCTCTCTCTCTCTCTCTCTCGCTCCTTCTCATGTGTTTCATGCAAATGCACCTGTGCAGATGCCTGGCTGTGATTGGTGCCAAGGAAGCCTGCGCTATATTCATTTTGCCGATTGGGCTGGTGCCTTCCCTGTCACTCCGCTCAGGCCGAAGCATCCTGATCACCTACGGCTTATATAGGCACAGAGGAAGCTACAAGACAGCACGACTGTAATTCTGTGTGGACAGTTCGCCCTCGCCTCTGATCATTTGTTCTGTTGCTGTTGTTTATAGAAAGAAGGTGCTACACGCTACCCTCTTAGTATTACAAAAGCACCCTCACTTTATTTCACTTTCACTTTATTTCACTGCCATTATTTATTTAACAATATGAAGAAAAAGAAAATGTGGTCAATACCATCCTCATGACTTTTCATTGTGTCTCCGTATTAAATCTGCTCACACCCTCCCCCTTCCATCGTCCACCTAACAGCATGAAGTGAAACAAATCTGGAGGATAAATTTGTGGTCTGACCAATTTCCCTCAGACTGAAGAAGTTATTTGGTTGAGTAGTGAAACATTTGAAGCAAACATGAAGAAGTCCAGTCGCCATAACTCAACAACCAAAGTCAATAGCAATGCAAAAGGCACTTGACTGTAGACAGTGACACTGGTGTTCAGCAGCTTCCTGTTCGTGACAGACATGCCTTAGTGATTCCTGATTTGTTCCTGATTTCCTCTCAACTGAAATTGACAGTTTCAGGAAAGTGGCTACACCACATTTTCCAAACTGGTAAATGTTTTGTAATTTGGGTGAACCACCATCTTTTATCACAGTTTAGCTCCCCAATATTTCACTTTAGATAAAGCCTATTTTTATTCTTCTGACTTTGAGGCAGTACGTCGTCTCTGCAGCTGTTGTAATATGAGTCTTTCTCATGCAATAAAAAATTTGAGCAAATGTAAGCTGAAGTTGAACTTGAAACAGGCAACAAATAAAAAGTGTAAAGGAAGAGCTAGGTTTAGGGTGGAGACTCATCACAGTTAATCACACTGGATTATGTTTGGGATGGGAACAGCAATTGACTAAAAGAACAACAAAAAGGTGACTATACTCCACAGAGAAAATGCTAGACAGGAAAAGTTGGTGCAAAGAGATAGGAAGAGTTAATCGAGACAAGCAGATGCTAACAGCAAGTAGGCCAAAAGAAAGAAGACAGAAGTGTTTTGGAGACAGACAAAACAGCTGAATAGAAAGTGACACACAGACAGATGATGAGGAGGTGGAGGAAAGTTGACGAAGTCGCTGAAGTCTGTATGAAAGGAATGGTGAGAATATGACCCATAACTGAGACATGATTTAGTGAGACAGCGCTGCCCTACATCGCACATACTGAGCTGCCACGCAGCAGAAATGAATTTGAGGAGCACTGTCAACCTGTCCTTTCTTAAAAAAATAAAAATAAAATAATGTCTTTCCTGCCCAATTTCAAGCACAAGAAAAGAAAAAACTTAATGGAGACAGTTTAGTTATGCTTTCACTTTCATGTAGTAGTAGTACTGATGAGGAGATAACTTTGTTTTGCTTTGGTGCTAAAAATGTGTGAGTGAAGATTTAACTTCATTTCTCAATTTTTCCTCCCTTTGGCCGATTCTTCTCCAGCTTTTCCTTCTTGTCTTCTCTCATTTGCCGAACATACTCAAACACATACAGACATAACCAGTCATCCATCCCCAACACACACAGCCCATCATTTCTCTGTCCCTCCCGACCTCCAGTCCCATCTTTCCTCTTTGTCCCTTGCTCCCATCTTCACCCTCTTTCACACTACATTATAGAACAGCTTTCATTTAGGTATGAATATTAGATATTTCTTTTGAATAATAGAGAAAGACCTTATGTGAGGAATCTGCAGACATAAGGAGAAAAAGGACAAGTCACACTTGTGGGTCTTCACTAGCACATTTAAAATAGTCCAATAAAAATGACATTCTCTGGTCTAAATTGTTCCATTAAATAAATGATTAACTTAAAGTGCAAGCCCAGGAGTGATAAGTGTGTGTTTTTTGTGCTACTATGGGTGGTGCTTGTCCACATTATATTTCTAGGAGCCCCTGAAATTCTTTGTGCTATACTGAAAAGATGGACTACTGTGTACTCCAAGTAAAAATATATTACTGTAGTAATAAAGACAGCAACTTCACCTTCAATCGGATATTTGATTGTGCTTTGTACGCACCACACTTTAAGGACAGGGGAAGCATGAAACGTCATCTTAAGTTTTTCAAAGTTTTACACGACTTCTAAAAAGCTGATGGCAAGTGGAACCTATATTTTTATATCTTTTTTCTAGGTTTGTTAAATTACATTTATTGCAGAGTCATATTGTAAGCGAACAGGGCAAAGGGATCAGAGAGAGAGAGAGAAAGGAAGAGGGAGAGGGGTACAGGAAGAAACAAATAACACAAGCCCTGAAGCGCCAGAATCACTTTAATTTGATGGAAGTGATTCACTGCTGTGTCTGCGTACGTGTGTGTGCAGACAGGTGTATTAGTTAGAAAAGAGTTACTTCTGGAAGCACAGGAACCTCATGGCGCACTTTATTTTCACAGACTATTCAATTAGCTTAAATAGCTTACCTACCCACAAACAAACTGCTGTAACAACCAAGACATTTATAAATAAACACATGAAATTCACACATATTTTATTTTTGCAAGCAGACACGTGAAACGCACCAAACCCTGCAAAAACTGAAAACATGGCAGAGTAAAGCAAAGATTTGAGTCGTATTTAAATGGGATTAAGGGCTTTACCTCCAAAGTGTCATTTTCTAATCTGGTTTGCTTTATAAAACTACTGAAACTTCTCTGCAATACACTCAAACTCACAAGTACACAAATACACACACAATATAATTAAATGACAGTTAAGGCTGTTGAGTCACACCTATAAATAAAACCACAGGCATGGTTCCTGTTTATTCCATACTGACTGATTCCACATTAGCCAACATGTAATTTAAATTGTTCACTTGACTTACCTTACTTTTCTTTTGCTAGTCTTCCCTTCACAGTCACCTACACCAGTATAATTGCAGACTAAAAGATGATATTTTTAAATACTTCACATGGGCAACATCAGTAGGTTTTATTAAAACACAGGCATCAACAAGTAGCACATAGGGAAATCTAATAAAAAAATCTCAGTCTCTTCAATACAACTTTATGCCTAAATGTGATAATCATTTGTTTTCTCTTCTCCCACTCCCTTTTTCCCCTGAAACCATAGCTGAAAGAAATCTGCAACCCTCTGTGCATAATGTTTGCCATAACATGAAAAAATAAAAATCATCCATGATTTAGATCTCTACTTAGATTACACGTCTTTAACTCGTTATGAGGGGAAATTATCATGTGAATGTCTTAAATGCTAGCCCTATTGGTGTCTTTTTTCTTTTTTTTTTTTCTCGTCTTTTTCACACAGACAAGCAAAACAGGCTTGAATCATGACATATGGTGCCAGTGCCCCTGACTGGTACACTGTAAAAACAATAACTAGTTATTGTCTTTTTAAAGTTTTCAAATTAAAGTGAAATGTCTGAATTGTTTTACAAATTTATTTTGTAACAGGCACCATCAAGAACTAAGAGATAGCACTAAGCCACAACGGGATCTGCACCCCAGGCTTTTGTGGTATGAGGAAACTGTGCTAAAATAATCATTTGCTTTTACCCAGGTTGAGTTTGTGGCAGTGGCACATCTATCTCAGTTAGTGAGACAAGCAGAGTTGGCAGCTTGCAGGTGGGACTCTGCCAATCATGTCATGGTCACTGCATGACTCTTGCAGGTACAGGTTAGTCAGGACTGACTTGTTCCAAAGGGATGGAGCAATCTGTGGGAGACTGCATGAAACTCCTCACTGTGTATCCTGGGAGGAAACTGGTACACTATAGTTTCTCCAGGATGAGATGCGCTGGCAGTGACACAGGCTGCATACACATCTTGGCAGTGAATATTGTCCCGTCAGTTCTGTCCTGCTGTATCACTCTACATTCCAGAATCTTTTTTTTTTATCTCATGTATCATTTTAGACTGGCTATATAACATCCAGGAACTCTGGAGGAAATCTAACCTTGTGGCTGACACTTGCACTTTCCATTTTAAATAAACCAGCAAATAAAAATAAAATGGTAAAAAGAAATTAATATATAAATAATAAATAAAAAAAAAGAATAGCACACTTAGACGGCCTATTGGGAGCAGAATGACATACAAGGGTCATTTGACTGGCTGTGAACATTCAAATGGACCAGTGCTAATACACAAAGCCGGAATGAGCTGAATGACATCTTAGAACCTGAGTGTGTCAAAAATGGCATCATTGTATCTCTCTTTCTCTCTAAGTACAAAGGATGTTGCATGATATTGAAATATGGCAAACTAACATGATCATTAGGGGATGAAATCTCTGGAAATCTTATGACTATTTACATTCTTTGTGTCATGATTCGATTTAGGCAGAATCTCAACTAAAGCAATTTCAGTTGTTTAAATTTAAAGTACCCATGTCCACTTACTTTACTATTCTGTGTTTTTCTCATGAAAGACATATATAAAATTGGTCTACCAGCCTTAACTTGAAATGAAAACTAAAAGTTTTAAAGAAATACACTGGTTTGTTACATCAAAAGAGCTTTCATAAAATCAAACAAGAACTGTGCCTCATTTTGTGAACTTATGTGAGGTTCCCTGATCATATGGAATGACTATGATCCTTTTTAGAAACAGAAGTTGGTCGACATGTTGTTCAGTGCACTGTTGGAGAATGCCCTCTCTGCTGCAACACTAGCACTAGAGATGTGACGGTGTTTAGATAACCTTACCAAGAGGGGAAAAACTGATCATTTACATGTCAAATACAGTTATTTATTATTGAATATTTTCCTAGTGCCAATTTTGTTCAAAAGTGTAGATTCTTAGATTTATGTACAGTATGTTGGGTTTTACTGTAACCACAGCATTTACAGTTATTGACTCGGGAACTTTAAAAATAGCTATTGGTCAAATATAAACAGTCTCATTCTCTTTGCAAAAAGTGTAGGCTAATCGATTTGTGGGTCTACAATAGCCTTGTACATTTCTATGCTGTGATTGGTAGGTTAGTTTTGTAATCTTCCAGCCTCCCTACCAGATGAACATAGTGAGCAATTTATAACTAGTCTGGTACCTGATACGTCAACAAATAGTGTTATCCAGCAAAATTTGTTGTGTTTTTTGTGAACATGGTTGCCTAGGATGAAGGCCTGGGATGAAGTTAAATTCACTGTTTCAGTGTACTACTAAATAAGAACAAAATATTCTACTCATTCATCAGCACTGTAAACACTTACTGACCTACTATTACTACTAATCCCAACCTATCCAACATATCACTGCCATCACGCTTTCTTCTGCTTACCTAACGTTGTGCTTTTCTTACTGCCCAATTCACATTTATCAAAAAGTAAATAAAGCATACCAAATAAAACAACACACATGCAAAGGATACACACTCGACCTGCCCACCTCTCATGACAGATGGAGGGAACATAATGAATCCAAAATAAACAAAAGAAGGAAATAACAGGTTCTGGAAAACAACACGACACTGACATATTTCACATAGCAACTGATCCAAGTAGGAATGCATGGTCTGTTGTTTGTGAATTATAAATTACTTTGTGTGGTGCATATGTGCCTGAGGGAAAGTTGTTTGGGAGATTTGGGATTAGTAAAAGGTGCAAAAATACAGAAAAACACAAACACAGAAATTTGTGGTGGAGGCTACAAATCTCACAGCAGAAAACACGCACACACTTTTATGGGGATTGTTCAGTAGCTGTGGGGCTGCTATATTCCTTATCACATTACTGGTATACAGATACTGTCAGATATTTCACTGGAACACTGGAACCTGTTGTATATTTATTTGTGAAGATAAGTTAACATTAAAGTTTTACAGCAGCTACTATGAATCACAAGATTGACCACTGCTGGCACATAGTTAATGCAGTCTAAACCACATACATGGTGGTTCCAGGCAATAAATTATACCTGAAGGCAATAATTTTCAGGTTTTGTTCAAACTGATTAAGAAAACTAAATTTAACTGCAGTCATTTTGGAGGCTGTGTTTTATGTAGAAAGAAATCCACAAAACTTTTTAAATGACTGCTTAACCTGCTTTTAAGTACTAGTGTGAGATGTGTCACAAAAAAAACCCCAAAGTAACTAAATAAACAATACTTAAAAACTCTATCTAGTTCACAGTTAAAGAGCAATGTTTGTAGTCTTTGCACAACACAAAACACACACTTTATCCTTGGCTACCTTATTAAATATTTCCCTGAATTGTTTGATAAACACAAGTTACAGGAATGTGAACTGTACTGTAGACCTGTTTCACTTTAGGTTATTCAGTGCTGATATTTACACAGCTGCTTTGTGGAAAATATTGGACACTATAAGACTAAATAATGATGGTAATATAAAGTTTTAAGATGAAGGTAAAATGTTACAGATGGTTTCATATTTACCAACATGTGTGATATATCATTTTATTATATTACAGTAATGAAGGATTGAAGACTACTTTAACTTAAAAAAAAAAAAAAAAAAAAAAAAAAAAAGATATTTAGCTCCTTTGTCCACTTCTTCATTCAGGATTTTACCTCTTCCTTAGAGAGCAAACTTCTGTTTCTTGATTAATTAAAATAGACTGGTTGAGCATTTGTGTGCACATGGGTTTTCATGATGATGGAAGATTCCAAACACAGTTTTATCAAACCACAAAATATGTTACATATTTACTGTAATTTACCAATAATTTTTTTATTCATCCCTAAAAAAAATAGAGCCGTTTATCTAAAATAGCAAATACAGCCCACAGAACCACCTGCCCACACAACCATCTCTCCAGAAAACTATAAGCATCTTTAAGACCAAACCCATCAGACATGACTTCACCTACTGAGCAAACAACCAATATGAACCATTAACCTCTATGCAATACTTAAGGGTTGACAAACTTTTTTCCAAAAATGTCAACTAAAAGGACAGTGACACAGGGAAAAACAAGTTCTTTATTGTGAAGAGCTGTTGAAAGAAACACTTCTCACAAAAGCCCTTTGAGATTGCTGACTACATAATATTTACAATTACTGTTTTAAGTTTATACACCACACAGTAGCATGCATGTGTGTGTTAGAGTGCAGACACCCACAGGCAGGTTGTTTCTGCAGTATGAGAGGAAGTCTGCTCTCTGACCCCACAGGCTGACTGCCATAACTCATAACAACCACTAAAACACACAATTACATAAACACAGACACACATTTAAGTGAACACATTTTACATCATGCAAACAGATGAAACACACACACGCACACATACACACAGTTACTAAATAAAGTCCAGACTGGCTGCCCTGACTGACCTTCAGCTACATAATTTACAGCAAGTGTCTGACCTGTTTGATAATGTTTGTGGAAACTTCCAGACCATTATTCATCTCTGCAAAATCCTGACTTAGGAATACAGTTTTTTTTGTTACCCTTCAAGAATAATTCTATTTGAAGTGTTCAGGGCCTTCTGAAATACCAACATGGATCTTACAACAAAACATACTGCAGCTCTCCAACATCAAAATGACAACGTGGCAGCCTAAGTATTTATTATTCTCATTTATTCTTAGTAGTACGTTTAGTCTGCTTGTTGGGTGGTATCAGTGCCTGAGAGTCGGCATTATACAGTATATATCATTATGTTTACGTCATATTTCAGACAAGGCTTCAATGGAAGACTTCCTGGAACAGATGCTAACAGCTATAGCTGGTATTAAAACACTGCTTTCTAGCGCATTTGCAATTTGTCATCATTTTGTTTATGTTTATGTAGACTTATAAAACTAAACAACATTATTTCCCTTTAAGAATGCTGTCTTGAATTTGGGATATCGTTGGGTGACAAAAGGAACACTTTGAGGAACACCTGAACTTGACCAACATGTCGCCTGAGGAAGAAGCAGATTCTAATGTGAAGAAGCCCTAACTCATATCCTTGGCAGAGGTCTTCGAGGCACAAAAAAAAGCTTCTCAGTGGCCAGGCTAAGATGGTGTTGTGACTAAGACTAATAAAAACTAAAATGATAGCTTAACGCAAAGACTAGACTAAAACTAAAATTAAGACAGGCCGCCAAAAACTACTAAACGCTGGTAGCTGCCAATTATTGTCCATGTATGTTCTGACACGAGAATGTGATGAAAATGTCCGACCACATGAGAATTAAGGTATTATCTACTGCCAGAACTTCCGGTTGCTACTGACCAGTTGTTAAGGGTGTTGCCCACACGTTACTCAGTTGTCAGGTGTTTGCTGGTTCCAGACTGTCAAAGATTATAAATCTATGATGAAAACATCTTTAAGTGAGAACAGTCCAGTTTCTGAAACTCTTAGCTAGTCTTTTAGTGTGTCCAGGCCTTAAACTTAGTCTCACCAGTCATGGAAACATGTTGGCTTGGCAAACTTTGCAATATATACTCTTTTGATCTGCTTCAGATATTTTTAAAACCAAAAAAAACTTCCAAACTGCAGACACAGCTCCTCCAACCAAGTCTTGATCTCACTTTCCTGACCTCATCTCTGTTACCCATTAACAGCAGCCTCTCCCAGCTGTTAACAGACTATTAAGCTAACTATTTAGCTATTCAGCTGTACCCAGCATGCCATATGACAGCATAATTTTGTAAACATATAGTTATTTGTGTAACAAATTGTTTGACACTAATTGTTGTGTGCCATTGTGTTTTGCCCTATTGATTTTGATGTAAAATTAGACCCATGAGTAAGAAGGGTAGACAGTGGAGTTCCCCTCTCCACACACACTGAACAGATGCTCTGTAGTGCCTATAATGGTGAACAAAATATTATACAATTTCATGCCTGAATTAGTTTATATACCACCAAGTACTATTTGCTAATTTGCAAATGTATGCTGTTGTGATATTAACTGCTTCAGGTCTGCCATTTCTATAAATTGCAGCTTAAACAACTGAATTATGTTAAAGTACAGTATCACTATGAAAATGATCAATTACTGTATTTAAACCTACTTGATAAATAATATGTAAGTTAGGACAGCCTAACATATACTGAGAAGAGCACTTTGACTTTAAAGCCACCAGCAATTAAAAACTAGGAGGCATCAATCATTGTAATGACCTTTGCCTTCAAAGATCTCTGGCAGCTAATCATACAACTAGCAGTAATAATGTTTGGTTGTCTGCACAATTGTCCAGCAATTTGGACAGTCTAGTGCGAAAATATAGAGTTATGAAAATGATAGAAATTTTCATGGCTCCATAATATACAACTTTGTATCACAAAGCCATATGTACCTGTATAGAATATACAGTTAACATTGATTTATCTAGTTAACTTGATTTAAGTATCTGCCACACCCTCAATTTGTAGTTTTTTCCAATTTTTTCTACAAGCTTAATAGCAAACATCCACTTTGCAGAAACAATTTCACATCATCTAAACAGGAACAAACAGAGGCCTCCTAGTTGTACCAGTAAAAGCAAGATGGAGAACCCTGATTTGTGTGGGAAGGAGTGTTAAAAGCATTTTGGAGCCATTAACACCTTTTTCTCTCCCTTCACAGCCTTTTAAAAGCTATGCAGTCTGACACCATGTCTGTTACAGCAATGTGTGCATTGACTGTGTATCCATCTCTAATAAAGAGTGAAGTCATGGTCATTGAAGATGAGTCACTCTCACACTCCTCCCTTGAAGAAGTTGTCATTTTGCTCACTATTTCTCTGCCATCTTTTCTCTACCTCCTACTGGTCATCTTTTCTTTCTCTAGCAAATGTGAACATGCTCCTGTTTCCATTCATGAATGTAATGTTCAGATTCACCTTTCTTACATTTATTATTTCTTAATGAGAACTTCCATCAAGCTCTCTCCTTTGTACTCTTTAGAACACTTTATCTTTACATTTGAATCCTTCTGTCTTTACTCATCATAGTACCTTATCTTTACAAAACTGCTGATGATATATCTTTAGTTGAAGAATTTTTGCTTGCCATGTAACTTTTTATAATTAATGATACTTTTAACTTGTCATTTTACTTCTAACAATTCTCTGCTTTATAGTTGTAGTTTGTTTTGACAAGTAAATCCCTGCTTCGATTCCTTATTGCATGCACACTGTAGATGAATTAACTCTAAATTCATAAAAAGTAATGACTTTTGAAAATTAGCGTTTTGCATATGATATGCAGTCATGTTCCAAAGTTAATAACCCTTTTAATTTTTAGTTTTTATGTGTGATAATATAATACAATCATCTCATTTGATCTTTGTAATAGACACATACCACCTCAGATAAACAAGAATATAATTTTTCACAAAACAGAACAGAAAAAAAACTTCTGGGCATAACCAAGTACCCACTGTTTTTTCATTCACACATGCGTCACATCGCATTTGAACCTTAGCCGATGTTGGCATTGGCTTAAAGCTGTTTTGTAAACATGAGACTATTGTACTGTAATTGCAGATGTTCAAACGGTACGTCCTGGGTGTGATGGGTCCTGAAGAACTGTCTTTACTTTTATGAGGCAATAGTTTTTCAAGTGAGGGTAGAGGACAGCCAACTATCCACTGGGCGACCTTATTGACCCTGTGGGGCTCTTTCCTCTGTGCTACTGTGCTGCTGGGTAACCATACACAGAGACAGTAGACCAGAATGCTCTCTACTGTGCAGAGGTAGAAGGACACCAGCAGTTTCTCAGGGATGTTGTTCTCTTTTGGGCCTTCTTGACTACCTCTGCAGGTCCTCGCCAACGGTGACTCCCAAGAAGTGGAAGTCTGAGACCTGAGATGATATCACCGTGGTGGGGCTTATCTCTGGGGGTGAAGAAACGGCATACAAAGCTGAGGTTCAGAGGCTGTCGGATTGGTGTGCGGACAACAATTTGGACCTTAACACTACCAAGATGAAAGAAGTCTGGTAGTTGATTTCAGAAGGATGAAGTCCAAGCTGCAGCCCATCAGGATCAATGGGGAGTGTGTGGAAAGGGTGTACAGCTTATAGTTCCTGAGGATGCACATAGACACAGTGGAGCTCACACACCTTAGAGGTTGTAAAGAAGGCCAACCAGCATCTCAATTTTCTGATAATCCTCAGAAACATCAACCTGAAGAGGGAGCTGCTGACTGTCTTCTACTGTTGCTCTATTGAGAGTGTGCTGACATACTGCATCTCTGTGTGGTTCTCCAGCTGCACCAAAGCACACAAAAAGGGTCATTAATATGGCCCAAAAATCACATTCATTCTTTAATTTATCATTCATACCTTTTTTTTTTTTTGCACAAATCTATATATTCTTCATCCACCTTAAAGTTTACCGTGTTGTGTTTTGCTGTGTTTAGTTGTGTCTAGTGCCAACGAGGGACAGTTTTCCAATTTCATTTCATTGTATTGTATGTATGATGTAATGACAATAAAGAGTTATCTTAATTTGACCCTTTCATTTTAAGACTGTTATTTCACCTCCGATTAGATTTCTGGATATAAAAACTACATAACACAATTATTGTAGAGCTGTTAACGATTGATTGTTGGACATTCAATTTCACAAAGCCTTGCCATTCTTTTTGGCTTGCGCTCGGAATTAGACAACTTGCCTCCATGGCATTTGTAGGTCTTTCAATTGAAGGGATCCCATGAAGAGTCTAATGAGCCTAAGACCGATACAGCTATTGAAATTCCCTTATCTATGGATGAGCTTTTACTAAATTTCAGGGAAAATCTATTCCAATTCATTCTGAAATGTCTGTTTAACAAGAAATGTTGTTAATTTCTTACTTTTTTTTTAAAGGAGAACTATAATGGTTTTGTAGCTTAGCACCTTCAGAAAAGTAGTTTTGATATTTCAATAAGTCCAGAGCTAAAAAATGGTCAGAGTCTAATGAGGCATCAAAGGCTATTCGTTCTCCATATATGATAAAAGACCACTGTAAATCCAAGCTTAATATTACCGAACCTATTCATTACAAATTAAGGGACTCTGTAGGACATACAGTGGGCTCCTATTCATATGTACCCATTGATAAGGTGCTGAAAAATTACTGTTCTCACAAGGACAGATGGGATCAAACACTATCTGAAAATAATTTGAACACAGAAAACGAACACAGAAAAAAGAATTTCTAAAAGACTATTGTGAGGGAGAAATTTTCAAACAACATCCATTTTTTAAAGATCACACAAATGCACTGAGGCTACATTCTTATGAAGATGAATTTGAAGTAGTAAATCATTTGGGCTAAAAAAAAAAAACAACGAGCACAAATCGCGTGCATTTTATTACAGTATTGGTAATTTGGACAAAAAGTATAGATCTCAGCAGAGACATTCATCTTGCATTGTTGGTACGTCATCCATATGTTCACATATGTTCAAATTGTGCTTTAAATGTTATCTTAAAACCTGTGCTTGATGATCTTACAAAACTTGCTACTGAAGGAATAACCATAACCGTTAATGAAACTGAGCACACACTTCATGCTGCTCTTGCAACTTTATCTGGGGATAACTTGTCAGCTCACGATAGGTGGATTTACCATGTAATTTAATTCTGGTAGAATTTGTCGCTACTGCATGGTTACTTATGAAAATATGAAACAATTGTTCAAGGACGACAGCTTTGTTCTTAAAACATATGTGGTTCATCAGTGTCATCCTGCCATCCATTAAATTCCTGATGATAGGGTGACTTATGGTGTTAATAGTCCCTCACCTTTTGAGAAATTGCATTTTGACGTCACAAAAGCTTTACCACCAGATATAATGCATGATTTATTAGAGGGTGTAATTCCACTAGTTATGAAACTAGTTATTGGCAAACATACTAGGAAAAACACATAACAATAAAAGAGATAAATGAAGAACTGCAAAGAATATGCATTGGTCAAATTGAAAAGGCATGAAGTGGGGCCTGGGAGTTTTCTTCACAGAATATGTTGGGCAAATTTGAGGTTGAGGTAGAAGTGCCTAGAAAAAGTGTGGCAACTTCATCTTTGTCTTTACATGTGGAACTTCAGAGAGCTCCGACAGTCAATTCCAACTCCTCTAAAGTAGATTTTACAGAAAACTATCCAGCGTGTGTCTGAGGTAACAGTAAACAATGTAAAGTATGCCATTAAGGATGTATTTGCCATTGATGTAAGAAATTCCAGTGTTTTGGCAGGTAAAGTACATTTTTAACATAAACAACCTCTGGATTCTTTGTGGTAAAGTTTTGGTCCCTTTGTCATTTGACTGTCACTTTCATGCATACAGTGTCAATGTTGATACAGAATGGACTTTATTGAAGCCAGAAGATGAAATGGATTGCCAAGCATATGACACTTAGTCTGTTGATAATAGTGTTTATATAACAGTTAGACATTATGTTTAAAATGAAATGGATTTAAAATGTGAAAATGTTGGTCAGATGACCTCACATTTGCCTGTAGAATGCTTTGGTAGAGAGGAGTTCATGGCCAACTCAATGACTGCAAGGTGACCAGGTCCTGTGGCTGCAAAGCAAGCCCCCAATCATCACCATTCCACTGCTGTGCCTGACGGTGGGTTTTTAAGGTTTTTCTGCTGAAATGTTGTGTTTGGTTTTCACAAAGCATGGCACGGGAAATTTAAGCCAAACAACTCCACTTTGATCTCAGGACATAGTTCCAGAGGTCTCGTCATTTGTTTAGATGCAGTTTTGTGAACCTCAGTTGTGCTTGCATGTAGGAGTGGGCAATATATCAAATATACTCAATGTATCTCGACTTGTTCCACGTGCGATATAGTAAATGACTATATCGTGACTATGGAGTATAAATTCTAATGTTGAATAGACAGCATGTACTTCGCTTCGAGTTTCACTTCTCTTCTCTCTTACCGCCATCCAGAAATGTTCCTAGCAAATGCTCCGTTTTATACTAGAACAACAGCGGAGGCAAGCGAACTCACGGAGAGAGACGTGAAAGCCCAAGTGAAACCTCTAGGTCCCCCAACAACTAGTACCGGTTCGTGGGTAATTTGGTAAAGGGCTGCAGAGAAAGAAAATAATTATTTAATTTCTGTTACAAACAAAGCGCAGACCAGAAGCTTCCAGTTTTTCAAAATAAAAGACTGGGAGAGTCTGCCGTCTGCGCTCCATTTGTAAACATCCATTCCCCCAACCCCCATGATATATATCGTGTGTTGTGATATAGCTTAAAAATATCACCATCTTATTTTTAGGCCATATCATCCAGCCCTACTTGCATGTTCTTTTTAGACAGAAGAGACTTGCTCCTAGCAGCCCTTTAAAAAAAAAAAAAAAAACCTATTTGTGCTCTCATGGACAATTTATTTAACTTTTAATATGCTCAGTGAGGCCTGAGTCGGAGATGTAGCTCTTGGTTTTTTTTTGTATTTCTCAGAGTCTTGCATAGTGTGACCTTGGGGTGAATGGGCTGGGACATCCACTCTTGGGAAGACTGGCAACTCTCTTGAATGCTTTCCAATAGTGAATAATCGTTCTCACTGTAGAACAATAAACTCCAAATTATTTGAAAATTGCTTTATAACGCTTTCCAGATTGATGGGCAGAAACAATTGCTTCTCTAAGACCATTAGTTAGGTCTTTCCCACTTGGCATCATGTTAACGTACACCGGAATGCTGCAGACCAGCAAACTGACAAAACTTTTATAGCAGTTTCCAAAGATTCTAATGATAAATCAACCAAAGGCTGATGATAAGCAGCACCTAGCTGCAGATTACCCTTATAAATTATATGTAAGAATTAATTTGTAAGGGTTACTTAGTTAAGCCCACTTTGTTTTTGGCTTCATTTATGTGGAACGGTAAAAAAAAAAAAAAAAGTCTAATACCAAGACCCACTGCAATAAGGTGATTTTTATTAAGGGTTTACAAAAAATACATTGAGGGTGTACTAACTTTGGAATATGACTGTATATTGGATCTTCCTGCACCCCCTCCTCAAGAAGAAAAAAAAGTCAACTGAAGTTGACAAGCATTTTTCATCAAGGCTTTCCATCTTCTAAGAAAAACATTTAAAGGATTAAATGCATTTTAAAGAAGAAATATTTACGATACTTCAAAGATTTTTGTGGGGGCCATTGCAACGGTTTTGTGTTCCTCAAGACAGGGAATTGAAAAAAAGCTACTCTGGGGCAAGTCTCAGTAACACACTGCTCTACTGATGCAATGCTGATGATACAGATGAAAGTCGAAGATAACAGTCTTTCTCACACACAAACCAGTGATGCACACACACAGAAGAGAAGACATGAGTACTATCCATACACAAAAGACACTGACCACTTTGTGATCGAAAAACAGCTTGGAGCAGATCTTCTTTACTTGAGAGGGAACTGATGTCTTAGTAGTGGGAAGGGTAAAAATCACAAGATTTATTTGGTTTTCCTATTTATTTACAAAGTAAGCAGAATATACAATGAAACATACAGTTCTATAGATTATGTTGCGTTCTGTGGGTTTATCCATGTCAAATGTGTGTCAATGTGTGGCTGGTGTTTTCACACACATGGTCTAAGTTGGCAGGCATTCACCGCTTGATTGTTACTGAGACTTCTCCAACTGTTTCTCCACCCACACAAGTGCAGCCTGTGTCATGATGAGTCATCAAACAAAATGGAGGAAGGTTAGGGGAAAAAAGATTGAAAATACTATTTTCTGGTAGAAACCCCCACCATAAAGCCTTTCAACTCACACTTTTACAAGGCTTTGTAAGTTTACCAGAAATCAACTAAATAATTAAGTGTGATGATCCTCACCTGCTCTACATTACTCCCTAAAGCCCGTCATACCTCATGTTATAACTAAAGCTCAGTAAAATAAAATTGGCAACAGTCAAGACTGTACAGGAGCCTCACTTATTGTAAAATGAAATACCGCAGAGATTATTACCTAAAAACTATGCATGTTATCAGCTTTAACTCTGACAATGTGAATCTTTTGTCATTTCATCGCAGCATCTGGTAAGCTGTGGTTAGATGAAATGCTAGACATCTGCTCTGACACACAGACATAGATTGGGTCACTTTGCACATGATAGACACAAACCACAACAAAGAGCCTTTATGCTATCTGATCTTCTGTATCAACTCCAATATAGACTGCATGTGTGTAAGTGTGTGTGGGTGATCCATGGTTTGTCTAAGGGCCAGTAGACAGGGCTGCAGTCATAAATCTGCCTAGCCGTAATCACAGTGATTTGCAGGTTCAGAGAAACCATAAACATCGGCGCTGAGCGGCCCGCTGCCCTCAGAGAAGGCCAAATTAAGTGGTGAGAGTGTAGCTGTGTGCATCTTGCCCCTGCCTGAATGTGTCTGTGTGTAAGAGTTTGCTCAAGGGCATCCCTCGCTGAAGATGAGAGCTGAATTTGGTGATTGGCTAGGGTCTGAGGGGGGTCATTAATCTAAACTGCTCCATTGGCTGTGACGGCAGAGGGGAGGGGTTAGTGCAGCTGGTCAGTTAGCTGCTGTCAGCTTTCTAATCTAGAACATTCTTCAATATTAGATGGAGTGTGTCCAGAGGATCACTGGGATCAAACTGGATCCACTAAAGACTACTCTGTACCAAACAGTAGCACAGCAACCTGAGGCTAATTTATTGGTGTTCATAGATAATTATTTTTAGCAGAAATGTAACTTTAACCTTTTTTTTGTCTGACGAATCGTGATATAACTTCTTATCAGAGTGACAACAAACTGCAACATGAAGTAGGAACCAGCATGTTCAATAGTACCTACAACTGACTGGAAGTGACCGAATATAATGTTTTATGACATCCGGAACAGCTGCATACCGTCCTGGAATTGTATTTCTCAGGTTTATGTTTGTTATTTAGAAGCCTTTTTTTGAGAACAGAAAAAAACATGTGTAAAGAAAATCTACTGGAGCTATAGAAATAGAAGTAAGATGGAAGGCGCATAATGAAGATGGAATATACATAGTTAATACAAATAACAAGAAAAGAAATTAGAAGCAAAACTAAAAGAAATTTCAGAAGAAGTACTTACTTACTATTATATTATAACATGTACATATTTATATAAGAGTTCCTGTGCATATTCGTGCTATACAATTTGAGAGACTTACAGGTGCAATAAGTATGAAAGTATGTGTATGAGCATGAGGAAAATAATGGCGTGGCTGTGCTTCCCCCCCACTTTAATTATATTTTTATGTTCCTTCTTCTCTGTTTCATCTTCTCCTGTTAATCATTTTTATTTTCAACCCACCAGTCCCCCACCCACTTTCCCCCCAAAACTCCTTTCCTCTTTTATAGCATAAGGATGGACAGTCCAATCTCCTGCAAGACTGTTTTTGTTACAGCAAGATCCTACAGCACATATAGGGAAAAAAACAAAAACATAATTCAACTGTTTTACAGCTAGCATTTGCTGGACAAAGAGAATCCAATACTTGAGTTCTAAACTCAAAATTAAAGAATGTTGAGAGAATAAAAGCACACAGCTTCTATGACAAGACCACAACATGTCTGTCAGTCTGTAGTCCACATAAAAAATATATAACCACCTCTTTTTTTGTTGTGACTTTTTTGCTGAATTAGTTTAATGTAACTGAATAAACTTAAGTTTTTTGGACCGAATTTCTTTTTAAACAATTATTATTATTTTTTTTTAATAATTATAATTATGAATCATCAAAAAAATGTGGACTATACAGCAGTGTATGCATGGTCTTGCCTTTACTTTTAAATTAAATGTTTTGAGTGGAAGTCCAGCTCTTTGATATACAGTGTTCCACTGCAGCATTGCACCTGTGGAAAAGAGTTAAGGCAGAACTAACTTAAACCCGTAGGCTCACACAAGCCGCCTTCAGTGAGGCCAGAGGCACTGGCTGCTCATCTCATCTTCACTGCAGTTTTCTGTCAGATCAGCAAAACTAAATATGTTGTACACATATGTGAAATACACTACATAGACTAAAGTGAGAATGTAATAGAAGTATCTACAGATATATTGGTGACATGCAGAGAGATAGCAACAGGCATGCACCAATTGCACATGCTCAGTCCAGTTTGTGAGGAACTGCGAAATCCAAGGTTAGGCTAACCTTGACGTTGGGTAGATGGATGATAAATTGACTGCACATCCCTGGCATACAGGTTTGCTCCATCGCCTTGTCTTTAATTTTAAGGAAAATCTTCTCAAAATGTACAATTCGGACCAAGATGTAATTCCAACATTATTACAATATACATTGAAATTAGTGGGTGCAAAATGAGACCCTGGTGCAAAGTGATCTTTGCAACAGACCAGGCCGTCTGTTGAGCATCTGTAATGAATGAAAATGGTTTTGCAAAGACAGCAATTCTGGCTGTACTGACAACTACAAAAACTGCTGATGCTGACTTTAAATGGATGCTGGGCAAAGTGCAAATTCCCTATCCAAATATTTTCAAGCTGCTGTGCAAGAGCCTGGGTTTTATTCTAGACTTTGGAGATGTTAAACTCTTAAGGTGCGCTGCTATTTGGGAAGCTGACTTTAGTGTTAAAATCCTTACAAAACTCTTTGAATGGGAAAATCACAGCTCATAATTTTAAGGACAGAGATCGCCGGATACTTTCCAACCTCATTGTTAAGCTTAAAACTAAACTCGGACATCTGAAGTGCTTAGAGGAAGAGGAACTTCAAAGTCTTCCAATGCTGCCAATAAAGGTCCAAGTGTAATGGCAGAACACCAAATCCAATTCTGATCTCCTTGTTTTTATCGGATAGGCCTTTTCACCTTTTCACGGAATAGTTCCAAATAGTGCTGGCCCACAATGAAAGAAGTAGTCTCTGCAGTGGCTTATGTGAATTCGATACAAATAAAGTTTATACTGGTATGTACCACCTCTAGAAAGTAGCCATTTGCGCTTTAAACTTCAACAGGAAAACAAGATTTTACCTACTCACTTTTTTTATGTTTTTTACTTTCAGCCATCTAAAGAAAGCCAGTGTCTTTGAAGACGCTAAGGTGACTGTGGGCGAACCGCTGTCCATGGTGCTGAAGTCCAGGATGTTCCCCAGCACTCTTAATGTCTTGTAAACTTACCTTATAAGTTTGTTAAAAGTCACTTATCAACTCAGTGGCTGCTGATTGCTCTTTATTTTTTTAGATTTGTTATACTTGTAACACAGAACTAAGATCAGGCCAAAAACACAGGCCAAACAGGACATCACTATTCAGTGGAAGTCTACCCAAACATAATGTAATATCTATCCTTGAGGTCTAACAAACATGTTGAAAGGTTTTCCTTATTCAGGGCTTGAAATTGCGACCATTTTGGTCACCTATGCTCCTGAAATTTCATCTATGTGACCTTAAAATATATTTGGGAGCATTGGTGCAAGTGCATGTAATTGTTGTCATGTGACCTGTTTTAATTTCTCTAAAAAATGTTAACAGTATATATGTGTTCTGTGTGCTGAATGCTGATACGGTGACCGTTCTTCCGTTAACATTTTGGATTGGTTAATAATAGCTGTTAATCACTCAGTCAGGTGACGGCGCTAACTACAGCGGGGAAATGTAAATATAAAGAGGTGAAGAAGAGGGAAAATGAAAAGAACACTGACAATTTTTGGTGGGTGCTCCTAAATTTTTGCTGGTGCTCCTAACTTTTTGAAGTTGGGAGCACCAGTGCTACCAGATAAAAAAGTTAATTTCGAGCCCTGTTATTAGGTAATAGCTAATAATAATCAAAATAAACACATTTTAAAATGAAGCTTTCATTATAACAAAGTGTGTACAAATAAAAGAAGAGAGTGTTACAATGGTCTGCGAAGTCTAGAAAAGGATCATGGATTATTAGGGAACGATTGGAAACTATAACACATGATGACATGACAAGTGGTTTGGCACACACAGGCAACATTTGACATCACCAGAAACTAAGCAAATCACAACATGAAGATTATAATGTGAAACCATGCTGCAGAAAATTTTGCAATAGATTTTTGTTATTGATACTTGTTCTCATATGACTAAATAAGTGGACAGTTATGGTGCACATTTGATAAAAAATTGAAGTCCCGGCCATTTTAACCAGTCGGTAGTCTCATATTGTGTATAAGAGATGGCAAGAACTCCTGAAGGAATCCTGTCTAACATCTAGCAATAATACAATAATCCCCTTAGTCTGCAGGGAGATCATGGATTAGAGAAGCAAAGAGAGAGAAGGCAATAGAGAGAGGGAGTGTGGCATATAAAGAGATTATGTGAGAAACAAAGACAGAAAACCAAGGAAGTGAGAAGTTGTAAAAAAGCAGAGGAGGAAAGGAAGAATTGTGAGAAAGAAGAAAGGTGTAAAGATTCTGAAAGAAGAGAAAATGATAACTGAACAAAAAAAGGCACTGAGTGGAAACAGGAGTCAAAGCGGCAAAGAAGAAAGAAGCAGAGCAAAGTAAGGTTGGTGAGAGCAGAAGTGAGACAAGGCAAACAGAGAAAAAGGGCTGGAAATTCCCCTGTGTGCATGTGTCTCCTGAGAGGATCACAGATCAGAGAGACAAGTAACCTTGTGGTCATCTGTCAGCCCCACTGACTCTGCTGGAGGCAGATCTCTCTGTGGGATTGACACGCAGACACTAGCACAGTGTACTGTACAGTACACCGAGGTGAACATGCAGTATGTGAACTGCTACTCAACAAAGCAAATACATGAAATTACTCATCACACAACACAAAAGCTGCTTTCACTGACGGGAGTTTTATTATTTTTTGTAATCAATAAACAAGATGACCTCATATTAAACCCTAAAGGCTTTTACTGCTTGGCTGGCATCCACACCACCTCAGTCTCCTTTTCTAATTTCGACTTTCTCATTTTCTGTTTCCTGAAGCTTTAAAGGCAACTGCCTGTTTCTTTATAAATGCACATATAAGTGCATTGTGAAAGGAGGCAGATGTAGATGAAAGAGAGAATAATCCATGTATCAGGTATTGTATTACAGTAAGAGAGCTGAATAAATTACCACCACTCAACCTTTTCCTAGTGGCTATTTGCTGTATTACAATGAAAAATCCCCATGCGGTGCAAAAACTGACTAGACTAGACTAGAATAATAGAAGACGTCTGTAAAACTATTGACATGAAGCCTCTATTGGGAATTTTAACCCATGGATGTTTAATATCGGTAAAACTTTCCCAGATGTTAGAAAAGTGAGTGTAAAGTACCAGGATCAGCCACAAGAATGAAGTTGGGGCAAGCTGGTGAATGTGCAAAGAAGAACTGAAAGAAGTGACTGAGCCCCATCTCCATCGTCCAGTATCTGGTTCTCCTCTATCCACATACATACACATTCATTATTGTGAACTGTGCACACACACAGGCTTACACAAGCGGACTAATGCAGTATGTCCCTAATTTAGAAAAAAGCTACTGTCAACAATTCTTAGAAAACAGTCCACTTACTGGAATTATTAGAGATCTTCCCACCACAGTTAATAGTTTTATTCTGCATATAACATCTGTCAGAATTCATTCCAACATGATGTAAATGTAGTACCAGACACTTGAAGCTAGCAAGGTGTTATTGTGTGTTCACAGTAAAATCTCTGGTGATCTCAAAGTGAAGGGTGTTTTAGTAGTTTGTGATGTGCAGTAGCTATTTTTGATTGTTGTTGTAAACTAGGAGGTCCACACTCTCACACTTACATGTGTGCTGTAATGTCCTTTAAACTACAATAAGGCTCAAATTACGCAGACTTGGCTCATACCAAATGGCTACCCTTGCTCGCTGGTTAGTACTCACGTATCTGTGGGATGATGCATGAAGTCAAAAGTGGAGAAGCGATGAACGTGTGAGAGGATTTCAGGTGGGAGCCGAGTCTGACAACAGTTCAGGCTGAAGCAGGCGGGAGACGTGTAGTCCTCACAGCAGGATGTCCCGGTCTTCTCTCTGTAAACTATACAAACGTCCGTCTCCTCAGTGGCTTTAAAGACAAGTTCATGCTCTAACACTAATTCATAACAAGTGTAAAATGTGCTTTTGCTTAGCTAACGACATACAATAAAAGATTGCAATCACCCGGAAGGCAATGCTAACGCCGCTAGCATGCTAACACGCTAATTACCATAAAATTTAAACTTACAAGTTACATTAAACAAAACGTTTTATAACTGCTAAAACTAGGACACACATGGATTTACCTCCTGTAGACTGCAAGGCCTCAAACACGCTGAATAAGTTTCCTGTAATGTTACGGACATCTGCTAAAAGTGACCACCTTTGACTTCCACACACAGGTAATAAGACCCGCCCCCTCACCTTTATGACAGGTGAAGGCAGTTAATGACGTATTAAGAGTGACGCCATTGTTTTCTAGTGTTATACTGTGACGTACATTTCTTTTCAAGTGCAGTGGAGACACATTTATATAACTGCCTATGATTATTACAGATTTCTGTAAGATATCAGTAAAGTCCAGTCAAACATATTAAAATATACAAAATATATTTGACTGGATTGGGGGAAATAAATAGAAAAAAACTACAAAAAACACTGCATCATATCACAAGAAACAGCTACAATACTGGAAATATTTTAAAATATATATTATATTTTGTATTTTTTGATAGATAAAAATTCTAGTGTTTCTTACATAAAAACTATGCCAGATATGTGGACTTTGCTTCTTTTCGATCTGGGTAAAGATGCCGTGTAATTATTTTACTGTTCACTGGGGATAATAATAGCACGTTCAGGACATGGTGTTGTGAAGCAGCGTCTGTCTGGCTTGAACAGTGCCTTAGTAAAATCTGTATTCTCATCCTAGATGACAGCTGCCATAAGGAATGATCCATTACAGGATAAAGATGTCATAGACACAAGAATTATGTAGGTAATTTTGAGTAGTGGCCTCCTGTAATATGCCTTCAGGGAGATCCACAGATCAATGCTTTGCCTAGGAATTCTGACACAAATGTAAGATCACATTGCTGGAATAAAACAAATGTTCTGGAGTTGTCATTTTATTTATTTGTCTGTTTGTTACCGCACAGATAAACCACTTCTTGTTCAGTTTTAAAATGGTTAAAACATTAAAACAAACTGAATCACACAACACAGCACAAACATTACACATTTAGTTAATGCAGAAATTATCATATTGGTATAAATTTAATAACTAAATCCAGCATGCAAATAAAAAACCTGTACAGGCTGCATCAGTGGATTTGTTTGTATGTATAGTTCACCACTACTTCTGAATTAGGGACTATAATTGTATGACAAAGGCTGCAGGGGTTATTGGGTAAACTGTAACATGTGTCAAATCAACTAACCAGTGATTAATAAATAGTGTGCTTGTCTGTAATAAATGAAACTGACATATAAAAACTCAAACTTTTTTGTAAAAAAAATAATGAATGGCATATTCAACATATTATTAGATATTATGTCAATAAAACACACGTACAGATAAAAACTTAAACAAAACAAGGACAAATAATTGCCAAAACTGATTTTCAGTATACTTTATATATTTTTGCAAATCCTCAGGAAACCAGGAAATAATGTATTTGTTGGGGAGATGATGGGTCAGCCAGGTGGGTTACTGTATGGAGTTTACATGTTCTCCCCATGTCTGTGTGGGTTCTCTCCAGGTACTCCTGCTTCCTCCCACTGTCCATAGACAAGCATGTTAGTTTAATCGGTGACTCTAAATTGCCCGTAGATATGAATGTGAGTTTGAATGGGTTTCTGTCTATTTACGTTAGCCCTGTGATAGACTGTTGACCCCTCTAAGGGTATACCCCCCCCCCCTTCCGCCTCTTAGGGTTAGCTGGGATAGGCTCCAGCACTCTTATGACCCTAGAAGAAAAGCAGTTAGGATAATAGATGGATAGATGTAAAAACATAGATAGGGGCGTTGAAATGGAAACCCCATTATTTTAAACTTCATTATATACTGAGCAAATGTGGATAGTAATACGAGCACTTGTCAGTCAAACCTGCTGGAAACCAGGTAGATTCCATTTGTCCTTTATAAAATTTGGCCCTGCTGCCCGTGATTTTCCCCATTTCACTTAACACGTCCTCCACATTGCTTCCCTGCAGTGTATTTTCAGCACTTTTCCATCTTCCTCCAAAGTATCCTGTGGGTGGTGTTAGCTTTTCCTCTCACTTCCCACCCCTGAAAACCTTCTGCTGGGCTGTGACATCTTTTGCGATCCAGGGTGTTTATTGGGAGAAGCAGCACAGTGAAACGTTAGAATCAGACAGTGAGGCTGATGGAAGCAGTGGCAGAGACCAGAGGTGTCATCACCTTGTGCCTCAGAGACCAGGTTGCATTCCTGGACGTAAAAAAAAAAAAAAACAGCTTGCAGCTTCCCCAAAGTCCTTACACAACACACCAGCTGTATGATGAAAATATCAGCTCGTATCCTAAAATAATTCTCAATACTGTTACTATAACAATGATTATTTTGCTGTTTGTGAGCGGTGTAATTGATTTCTGTACTTAGACTGGTGTTTCATGCAGCTGGCTATGGCTCATCAGAAATTTCTGTGGTCCTTTAATGAAAAGTGGCAACAGCCTCCACGAACATTTAAAGTCTGGAAACCAAAATGATGAGTCTAACGACATGCAGGCTTAGGAACTCTAAGCATTTTCTCAGTCTTGTTTTATGAGGACTCACCAGATGTTTGTGCATTTAGCATGCTGGGTACCAAAAGTTGAGATACCATGATCAGATGCATGAGACGGGCTGTGTTGGGACAGACTAAACTATGCTGAATGAACAAATCTGACTCCCTTCTGTGATAGAGCGATTACATATCTACAGGATAGGAAAGCAAAAAAAAAAGTTTGTGTTTGTGCGCTTTTCTGTTCATATCCTTATAGTTTTTAGTATTTATTTTGACTAAGATTTACAACTATGTGTGTTACAAAGATTATCAGATAAAAAATGAAATGTTTATGCCTCACATAGGCAAGCCTTACATAAGCACAGCACTGTATTGTTTGTTAAAAAACACAGACGAGACCCAAACAGAGTGAATGGTGGACGTCATAGAAGAATGAGCAGAGGAAGTTGTGGAAGAATGGAGGGAGGGTCGAAAAAATTACAGAGAAACAAAAGGAGAAAAAGGAACTGAAAAGAGAATGATTCGATTAAACACAGAAATATCACCCTTTTTTTTCACCATTCTGTCGATGTTTGCAAACACCTTTGTCAGTTGCACGTATGTGTCGCTTACTGCACTGAAAGCATTATTCAGAAAGTGACTCATAATGTGTGGGTTCCGTTTCCGTGATCAAAATCCAAACAAACATCTCACAGGATCAGCGACAGAACGCAATCACTCAGAATTTTATCCCACTACTTTCACAAAACTGGTATACTAATTTATGATAAAAATAAACCCCGTAAACAAATTACCTTGGAAACATGCTCTTGGTACATTTTCTGTTCGCTGTGATGCTCAAGTCTATTTTCCATCTCTGCCTCGGATTAGCAGTCATCAAACCTTGAGCCAGCGTTGTGAAACAACAGTTTTTTTTTAATCAAACCACTTTATTCAATGTATAATTTATCAGAAGAATTTAGTAGATTGTTAAACGAAGCATATGATGATTAAAAATTTCAAATAAGCATCTTTTAGAGTTATGGTTGTTGTATTATACTAGTCTAATATAACATTTAACCAATGCCAAGTGTATAAACGAGTATATAAAAGTGAACTAAAGTCAGAGAGATTTCTGGTGATCTTGTTACTTAATATTGCAGAAAAAGTAAAGAACAAATTGTCAGTCCACTATTTTAGTAGTTTTATGTGTAAACACTGGAGTATCCTGCATAAATATTTTCTGCTCCCTCTCTTTCACACTCTGCCCTACTCTTCATTTTTTCATAACTCACTCAGTACGTGCCCTAACCCTCTCTATCCATCTCTTTCCTTTTAACCCCTGCTCTCCTCGCAGCCTCAATCACCTGTGTTGTCCTCATCTTTTCATTTCTCTACAATTTTCACAAACAGGTTTCACAGCCCTTTTTCTCGTTGTCCCTCGCTCTCAGCATCATCTCTGTCTCTCTGCCTCCATCCCTCTTTTAGTCTCTGACCCAGAGGGCCGTGTTTCGCCAAAATCCAATCCTCTCTCTTTTTTAAACCCGCTGTTCCATTTCACTCCCATTTTGTCACACTGCAGTGCACACACAATACCCGCTCCTCCCGCATTTCAAACCTTTTTTCTCTGTTTCCATAAATACACGCACTCGTCTCTCTATAGTTGTCCGGGACACTCACTGATATAACGCATTTCATAATGCTAACAATCACAACTAACTACAACCCTTACCCTAACCTACACCCTACATCCACACTAAAATATTTTTTTGTGAGTGTGAGAACTGTCCAGGACATGCACACATACAGTAACAGAATACTGCGCGCGCGCGCACACACACACACACACACACACACACACTCTTGAACATTTGCACAACGTCATGAACATGAAGAAAAATGCAGAATAAAAAAGCCTAATTAAACCATCAATCAAAGTTGATGCTCTTGAATTCTTACACACTAAAACACATACCCTACAAACATAACACCCTCTCTTGCAGCTCCGTGGACATCCATCACAGCTTCAGTGGCTCTGCTCAACCTCAGCTCAGAGCCAATCACGCAGAGGTTAAGGACTAACCGAGTGCTTGTGAATGTGTGTTTGTGTGTGAGAACCACCTTGTGCTTTTGGAACACACGCTGAGGCGTTTCATGCCTGCAAAGGCTATTTCAGCGGATCTGAGTCAGAGACAGAGCAAGCACAGTGATCTGTATTGTTTAATGTTGAACAGTTGTGAATAGTGATAGTGTGAGATGGAGGGTCAGCCCAGCTCTGAAACACACCTGTGCAGATGCACGCACACGCACACACACACACACACACACACACACACACACACACACACACACACACACACACACACACACACA
>JAUYWH010000005.1:14671310-14688741 GCA_034779795.1 Ctenopoma multispine | reverse complement strand
ACACACACACACACACACACACACACACACACACACACACACACACACACACACACACACACACACACATATATACATGCGAACATACCCCCCTGTGTTGGTGCTCTGGCAATAATTAAGTCATCTATATTAATAATACACACTGACGTGAAATTAAAAAAAAAAAAAATTCTCGCCACCACACTGGAAATGTGTGCATCAGTGAACACAACTACTAAAACTATAGAGATAATGACATTTAATTAATCTTTATTTTGATGAATATGGTCCAAAAATACATTCACGCAACAGAATAACTGTTAAACAAACACCGGAGGATAAAACATGCATCAAAATGCTACTTTTGGATAGTGTTTTCTTGATAAGCAAACTAACAAGAAATACTGATGTGCGGTTTTACAGTATTGTATGAAATACAGAGGAAAATTTTTTTATGAGGCCATCTGTAGTAGAGGTGTGACGTATTACAGAGACTGAAATAAGATTATTTTTATATCTCATTAAAATGTTACTGTTGTTTATTTGTCCATTAAAGGAAAAGAAAGGAGTTTTTTTCATTCATGTGTTAGCGTTGTTACACTGGAAAGCATATCACTGCACATTCAGTCATGTTTACTTCCACTCTGGTTCTTTCCCTTCCCACTTTATTTACATTTGTATTATGCAAATGTTAGTGACATAAAATAACCAACCAGTTTCCAAGCAAATGTACCTAATTAGAAAATGGAGGTGTCAGTATCATAGCCTGATATTTTTGAGTGTTAATAATTTGTCCTGTGTATTTTCTGCCTTTTCTGACAACATTATCTTAACCTAAACCTTAATGTGCTCAAAAAAAGGCTTCGCCACTATCTCATTGTTGTTTGAGAAAGAGTGCAGCCCCACTCTGTATCCACTGGTTGTTGTTTGCTCCACAGGGCAGACAGATGTGTGTGACCACCTTCACCCTCTCCGAGCTGGTGTATAGAGGCAGCCAGATACTCTCTTCTGATGCAGCAGAGTCAGGAGCAGAGTTCTAGGATTTAATGCACAACACACAATCACATGCATGTATCCACAATTACAGTACATTTGCAGGTTAACTGATCAATCAGTTGACAGCTAATTATGTGGCACCTCTTTTGTTAATCAATTATTTTAATCACTCTAGCAGACATGACAAGCAGCTTCATAAATGGGAGGATTTGTTGCTTTTCTCTATTCAGTGTTATATACTACTTGTCAAGCAATCTGAATATGTTGGTTTGGGCACAGGGATCTTGTGATTATCACAATAACTATCAGTTGCTATTCTAAAGGCAACAGTACAATAGTTGTTATACAAAAATACACACCTGTGGAACCCAGGCCATGTAGCAGGGAGGCACTGCCGACACACTGGGGGAGTCATGTTGGTTCTCACAAAGATGGACACCATCAAAACTACAGCCCTCCAACTGTAGACCTCCAACCTACAAGTCAAGTGCAAGAGATGGGGAGAGAATCAGAACAGAGTCAGGAGAAGGAGGCACAGACATAAATAAAATAAAAGCAGCAGAATAAAGGGAAAGATTAGCTAAATATTCTAAATAGGATGGTTAGCAGAAGGGAGAAACAAATAAAGAAAAGTGGCCAAAATGATACATGTAAACAAAGAGAAGCATCAGACATCAGGGAAAATGTGCAATGCAGTTAACTTGCATTTTATGCACATAGTACATGAGAGACACAGTTAATGTGCATGAATTCAGTCCAGTGACTCAGGGAGTTTCCACAGTAGGCAAGACAATAAAGGGAACTCTGGCATCAAGTCAGAACATACACACACAACTACTAAATCACCATAATCTGCAAGAAAAAAAAAAGAGACTAAGCAAGAGACAAGTCAGAAAAAGCGGCACTGAGTGTGTGTCTGTGTTTAAGATCGCTCATTGCTTCACAACAATTATCTCCTTTCTCTTTCTCTGTCAGATGTCTGAGTGTTTCCCTTCCCTCCCTGCAGCTGCAGCCCTTTAAAGCACCCACACCCTTCCCCTTTCTCTTTGTGTATTTTAAATGAGTGCATATCAAGTTGCGCCAATTTTTACTGGCATGGCAGAAAAGAAACAAACGTCTAAAAAGTTTTTAAAATTGTAGCCAATACAATTACATATCACTCTTAAATCACAGCCTGAAAGGGGAAGAAATGAAGGCTGAAAGCAGTGTGTATACTGCCAGTCCTTTGATTGCATGATTTTCTGTCTGTCAAATGTATCAAAAAGCAAACAGACCTGATAATACTTGTCTCTAAAGGATAAGCAGTAATTTTATTTGCCTTTCCTTCTCCCTCTGTTTTCTATAGTCTTTCAGTCTTTGCCTTCCTACCTGCATTTATATTCTATTTTTGTAATATTTTTCATCATTGATGGTAGGTAAAGATTCTCATACTGGTGAAGTTATCTGGAAGTTGAGTCATGGCAACTGTCCTTCTTACTTGTTAGGTCAACCTTTACAAGAAAGAAGCTCAGTTGCCATGACTCAACTTCCAGACTTTACCCCAATTTTTCAACTACCGTCAGACAGTCTGTCTTCTTTACAGAAGCAGTTTTCTGCAGCTGGATTGAGGCAGTGTGCGTCTGTTATCTGCATGTATGACGTGTAGGTTAATGTGTTTGTTGTACAGTAACTCTACCTTGACTTGTAGCTTGGCCTGTGCAATGGGGCTCCTCCACGATGAGACAAATAACAAACTATCCATAGAACAACTCATCGACCTAAAACCACAAAGATTTCATTAACCTAACAAACATTTTCTTTATGTCTTGTACAAATATACACACAAACACTCAGCGTTACCTGGCAGTCTCCTGTCTCAAAGCGTTGAGGAAGGTATCAGGGTGGAAGAGCTCAGATAAATCTAGGGTGTCTGTCAGGAGTGCTTTTCTGCCTGCACGCTCCACCCAAGTCTGCATATACAGACACACACACAAACATACACAGAGACGAGCAGAATAATGAACCAAAATCCTAGAAAATAACAAACAAACACGACACATAAATCAGGCATAAAATCAGTTTCAAACTAGAGTCAGGAAAAACATTTCATGGTTCAATGAAAGATAATAAAAACACACAATTTTCTTCAGATCGAGAGGTGAAATCTTTTTAAATATTTGCTCTAAATATTCACCCTTTTGCCAGTAGTTTGTTAATACATATAGCCACTGTTTGTATTGTGTTTGTCTCTTTTTATGGAGAAAATTGATCTGTAATTGGAATCATCATAATTTCTGTCTGAGTCATTGTCTATTTGTTAATTAAGAGATAAAGGGAACAAAACATAAAGTCAATAAAAATGTGTTGCCAGTAGAGTATTTAATGTCCTCATGCTTTTATCACCACACCAACAAGCTGATAACATTAGTTAGTCCAATTACCAACTAATGGGGATACAGTATGTGCCTGCACACAGACACAGACACACAAACACCATCAGACCAGAGTTGCTTGGGGGGGCTACTCCCATAATGCTCTACACTCTAACCTTAACTTTAATAATTACAGCTGTTATTCTAAACCCTCAAAACCTAATCCTAACCCTCAAACTGCAACCTCAAGTTGTGAGGATCTGCCAAATTGTCCCTGCAACGTGCTCATGATCATAGTTTCAAACAAAAATTCGAAAAAACATGCATGCACACACACACACACACACACACACACAGCCATAAACATACAAACTCCCTTTTGAGTATGTTTTAATGCTTCACCCAGATAAGTACACAGATATTTCTACACCAACGTGTGGATCCAGTAATTCAAAATCTGCTTTCATCAGTTAAACAGTTTCTGTCTGAGTCACTGGAAAAAACTAGTTGTTTTCGTCAAAGATACATCTCAGAACTTCATTTAATCTGATATGTCATCTCACCACACAATATAAGTTATCTTTAGGCAAAAGTTATAGAATGGCTGAACTACTTTCACTGCCACTCTTCACAGTTACAGCCATGTTTATGGCAGCATGCCATAGATACGCATGGCTGCTGTCACCAGACTGAATCCTCAAAGGTTAAAAAATAAAGTCTTCATCTATTCTGGGCCCTTTGTTCAGTTTCATTTTTTAACTGGTAGGCAGCTCTCTAAATTGCCATAGAAACTAGTCGATTCAGGGGTCAGCTGAAGAAAATTGCTGACAAATAGAGGCAGAATGAGCAAAAATCTGATCCAATCTGTTATAAATGGATACATTTCTAGGACAGCATCAGTCTGTATGTGCTTCAGAGTAAAATTGGAAAGATCATTAGTCTAAGAAAAAAAATGCACTAATGCAAACCCATACACCCAACACACGTAAATACTTGCAGGCAGATGCACGCCTGGGCATACAATCATGCACACAGGCATGTGCACCAAGGAAGATATCTGAGTATTAATAATACAGTGAGTCAGTGTGTGCTGGTATGCATAGCATTTGCACGAATATATGTGAGTGAGAGTGTTTTCAAGGTCGTCTAATGCGTCTGGGTGCACTTCTGTATTCTACTCTTCAGCAGCTCTACACAGCAGCAGCTCCGAGTGAATCCGCCTTCATTAGACTGATTAGCTAAGGGGACACAGACACACAGTGTCCCCAGAACAGAGATATCACTCAGTACTGATGGGCAGAAACAGACAGTTAAGGACAGTCCAGCCTTCAGAAAGACAGACAAGAAAACAGATGGAGTGCAGGTAGACAGAGAGACTACAGACAGAGAGAAATGAGAGATGGCAGGCATACAGGGAGACACACACACAAACAGATGGGTAGGCAGGCCACGCGAATAATGAAATGCATCAAATTCACAAAGAAATAAATAATTTCTAAATGTGTGTGCGTATGTGTGTGCGTGCCAAAGCATATTGAGGTAGGCGTACAGTCAGACAGAGAGAGGAGATGAAGAGGAGTTTCAGCCAGAACCTTTATTTCCTGGCACCAACCTAAGGCTGACACTTCTCAGAACCTTGGGCTTTTATACAATAATCCCCATTTATTTATGAAATGCTTTTGAAAACATCATTAGAATTTTTCTGGCATAGTTTTAGTCAACACACTGCCTCGATCAGTTGTAAATAATTTTAATCTGAGCCATAAATTTGAAGCACATAGTCTGGTCCTTGGACTGAAAAGACTCTTATCATGTAGGGAGTCAAGGTCCTTTTAAAATTATTTGTACCAAAAAAAAAATCTGACTAGAGGACAAGGCTCTGCAGAATATAAATGCACAGTGGATTTAAATGGATCCCTCAATCATTATACTTACACTGATTAGAAAACTGCTAGGCTTCTTAAGAGACTAGTACCACAGAGGATTCCCAAGTGCATTTAGCTTTTATAATAACCAGTGAGGTCATCATTACATTACCACATGTTTCTTTTTTGGAGATAAAAGCTATCATTGTGAACGAGGCGGGGTACAACCTGGACAGGTCACCAGTCTATCATAGGGCTGACATATAGAGACAGACAACCATTCACACTCACATTCACACCTATGGGCAATTAAGAGTCACCAGTTAACCTAACATACATGTCTTTGGACAGTGGGAGGAAGCTGGAGTACATGGAGAGAACCCACACAGACACAGGGAGTACATACTAGCTGACTTGTGGATCTGAATTCGGGTGCTTCTTGCTTTGAGGTGATGCTGCACCACCATACAGATATTTTCAAAGACTAACATTTACTGCCACCACTTAAGAAGCTTAAGATGGTTATATGTGTTTGTCTTAGTCCATCTGCACATACTCTGAGTTTCATTTTTAACTGGTAGGCAGCTCTCTAAATTGTATGTGTGTGCTGTAAATATTCTTTGTTTCCCTGTGGAAGAAATGGGTGGGTTGTTACCAAGTAAGTATAAGTTAAATGAAAAAAAAAATATTAAAGAGTGTAGCTGTTAAGAATAACTTTGTAAGAAAAGGTAATTCATTGGATTGGATTAGTCTTGGATTTTATTTTTTAGATAGTATATAATTACACTGGGGTTAGTACTAACATATAGCTTGTTACTACAATTGTAACTTCAACTGATGAATAACAGAGGAGGTGATTCTACAACCTGCTTGTGTACTTTCTTTGGAAGTCCACAATTATATCTTAGTTATTATCAACCTAAACCCACCACAAGTACAAAGTACTTGGTTGAGTTGAAGATTAAAAGTGGAGATTGTTCTTAGAATTTTAACTGTTGTTTCTTTGTATTCACCAATATATTAAATATTAAAATTACATGTTACAATACTATAAGTTTGCATATATTTAAAATTAGGAGATTGCAAAAGGATGGGTAAACTGAGAAATTGAGAGAGAAACATATAGACATGTTACCTGAATGGCAAGAGTCCGTGTTACGACAGCTCTCAGGTACTGCATTGGTTCTTCTGGTCCATCCCACTTATTTTGCCATGTTAAGGGACACTGTGGCACAGGGAAGAAAATATAGAGATGATGAAAAGTTACTTAGAGCTACAATAAAATAAAGTGTTAGCAAGAAGGTAAAAAAAAGCATATTCATTTTACGTTCTGTAAATAGTAAGCTACTGTATGTGCTCTAGTCAGGCTGCTGTGTCCTCAACTGAACATGCAACATGCACAAATATACTTGCTGGACCCTGCTGGATCACCTTGACACTACTCTAAATTCAAATTTAAACACTGTGTGTTAGTCACTAAACAGCATTCAATAGTCTGTACTACCACAACTACCATATACGGTCATGTAACCATGTTTTCTGTGATGTCAACTTCTGATTCTGTAAGCACAGGACGCGGTTTGTTCAACTAATGTTTGTGTGTTTGTCTACCTGCCCAAGCCAACTGTAAAACACTAAAACTACCTTTCACTCTCCTCAGTTGCAGTGCCTCAGAGGTTTGAGAAAAATGACCAATGCTGTTGTTTCACTAAGGACAACATTTTCAAAAAAAAAGCAGAAGGTATTATAATGCACGTCTAAGACTTTCTCCTGACCTTCCCAAAAATGCTAAAAACTTTAACCAGTCCATAAACGGACCTGTGTTTTTGCACAAAGTACACTGTGTACACTCAGTTTAGCAGTTTTCCACCACTCTTCTCAGGACTAGCTGTACTTTGTGTGTGTAGAGAACGGTCAGTCTGATGTACAGTGTTTTTTTCATTTATGAAGAAAATTGTATTTTACTGTTTAATTTTACCAAAAAAGAAAATGTTAAATGTGTACAGTTTGCCTTTATTGTCATTGTACAAGTATAGCGAAATATTGCTTGGAACATTGACAGTGCAAAGAGGGCTGAACAACCATTACTTAATCATAAGAAATATTTACGTAAGGGATACACATAATTATAAGGGTCATAAGTTGGCATAAAGGAACAAGATGCAATCTATTTTTCAATTAACATACTACTATGTTAATTAATATGTCAAATAGCATCAGTTTTACCAATATACAATTTTAACAGCTACTTAATGTTACTTAGTGTATTACTTAACTGTTAGTTAATGCTTATTACTACATTAATTAAGGCTAGTAGGTACACATTAGTTCATGCGTACTGATGCATTAGGTAATGCTAATTAATGTACAATCATTGTAAAGTGTTACTAATGTTACTATGTCTACTTCACTGCTATTGTAGATGTAACAGTATTCACACTATACTGTGATTTACTGCATACAAATGAGTACAGAGACCAGAAAGGTCAGTTGTGTCTTTTAATATAAAGGAATGTTGAAGATGCCAACTGAGTAGTTGTACTTCCCAAATCTTAACCTTACTTCAGTGATAGATGTTGGCTAATTAGTGGTTTTGAAATTGTCAAAGGCCGATATTGGAAGGCACTGACAAATGCAATGTGTGTATATGTGACAAGAGGAAGCTTCCCTTGAGGACAAGTTAATTCTGGAACAGGTTAGGCGTCCATGTTGCTTAAACTGAGATCAAAGAACTGCTTTACACACAAGTACACACACAAATATGCACAGTGGGAGATTAAGGATTGAGCATTTTATGTTATTCAAGCATGGAAGTCATAATGGAAATAAAAGAGACCATATATATATTGACTGTGAGTCCACCATTCAGTATCTCTCCTCCTGTGTGTGTATATGTTTGTGTTTTAATGAGATAAACATGTTAATACTAACTTTTTATAATCAATGATGTTAGGCAGACAGAACTACTGTCACCATTGCATCTTGTTTAAAGAATATTTTATAAAAATCTAATTAAATTCTAGTATTTTCAAACACATATTACAGTATATTTACATGTAAGACAAATTAATATTTTTACAATAAGAATTTAATGAATATTATCCTTATGTTTAGCTGAATAATATTTAACCAATGCTTATGATTACACATATTTTATCTCATGAGGAATAACTTGTGTGTTGCAGTTATAGCCAAAGGATTTAATTAGTGCAAATTAACAGGTCTCCAAGGTAAGAAGCTACTGGGTTTTACTAGCAAAGTAGTTGTGAACACAAAGTCACATAAAAACAGTAATTATTGAAATGCTAATTGCTAAACTGGCACTGAAAAAATCATTGGTACCAGCAAATGTTTGACCTCTATTCAAAAACCCATCTCTGCATTAGTTGTCATGTCCCGAAAATAATGATTTTTCTACTGACTAAAGGCAGTAGAGATATTTATTTCTGTTTTTCAGTGCTGTGTGCCACTCACTTCTGATGCTTGGGTAGTTTCCAAATATCTAATTATTTTTACTGCACAGCTGAGGAAAGGGGGAATCAAGCTTATCCCTCCAGAACTCTGCCTGGCTACTATACTTTTACAATATTACAACACCAAATGGTTCATTTTCCAAATCACATTGTCAACCCTTTCTGCTCCTCTCCTCTGGCTAAAACTAGGCTAATCAGTAACGGCTGGTTTAATGAACACGTCTCCTACAGCAGAAGAAAAGCAAACAGGTAATGTTTTATCTGACTATCTAAAGTACTGTTACGTCCAGAAGTATTTGGACAATAATCAAGATGTGACCAAAGTGTAGACTTTCACCTTTATTCAAAGAGGTTTCACAAAAATATGGCATAACATTTAAGAATTACAGTCATTTATGCAAAATTTTCAGGGCCTAAAAATATTTGCACAAAGTGACACAATTTTTAACATCACGATAATTTTTTATACTTGCATGAAAATCATTTGCAGTCAATGACTGCCTGAAGTCTGGAGCCTATGAACACCACCAAACTATTTCCTCCTTGGAGATTCTTTGTCAGGCCTTCACTACACCCACCTTCAGTTGCTGCTTGTTTGTGGCTCTTTCTGCCTTAAGTTTTGTCTCCAGTAACTGAAAACCTGCTCTATTCAGATGAAATCAGGTGACTTGGCTATTAAAGAATATCCAAGCACTTTGCCTTTCACAACTCTTGAGTAATGTTTAGGGTCAGTATCAATCTATGCTACGTCTTACCAGTTTTGTAGCTTTTGGCTAAATGTGAGCTGAGAGTATAGCCCTATACATTACAGAATCCACCTTCCTAGTTCTGTTAGCAGTCACATCATCAATAAATGCCAATGAGCCTGACCATTGGCAGCCATACATGGATGGTTCTGCCTGTACTGTTGAACATTTATACTATAACATAGTGTTGACAAATTAATTCTACTATAGAGGATATTGGAGAATGACAATATTACTTAAAATTTTGGTTGCTTAATTTCACTTGTCATCTTTATGGCAGTGACATAAAACTTTTCCAACAACAACAGATGAGACAGTTATGATTGTAGTAAATTTAGCAAGTATGATGCCTTGTGTGACTTAGAGAAATATAGAGCATTGTCGTCAAATATGATGACTGCTGCAGCTTTTTCCAAGGTTTCAAAACCTATTAGGTATTTTATACTCTAGGGCTGTAGAAACTCTTCATTTCTGGAAGAAACTAGCCTGAACCAATACTTTGGGTCACAGTTAATCATCTTAAGACTGGCAGTGGTATAACACCACAAAGTTGAACTCCCTTACAAAACTAACAGATTTGTCTGATTAACAAACAACTCGTTGAAAAGTTGCATTTTCATCATGCACAACAAAAACACAGTGAATGTCTTAAACTGGGTCACAAAAATCATCATCAAAGAAAAAAAGCTTTACTTTGTGCCACGAGAAGCAGTTCATCAGTTTAATTCAAAGGGGGGAAGTGAAAATAAATAAATTTGTAAAACATCAATGATCTGTTCTATATACCGAGTAGTTGCATTAGTGAGCCGTTTAGTTTGTATATAAGGACATCTTACCTTTATGTTAAGGCACCACAGCCACTTACTATACAAAATTGACAATTAAAAGAAAGCTGAATGTCTTACCGTACATTTTTCAAATCTAGATGGACTACTGTTGAAATTATGTTTTGGTTTAAAGGTTCCATAAAATACATGTTTTCAGCTGTTAACATGTGGTTCCTGAAGTCATACAAGAGTTATGTGACATATTTTGGTTTAAAAAAAACCAAGGTCATCCATCACAGGCCACTTCTCTAGCATGGGCTCCAGAAAAGACTTAAGTGACAGGGACGTGCTGGGTACTATGAGTGAGTTGTGGTCATGGATTAAATTATGTTGTGTGGTTAGCAGCCTCGGTTTCTTTTTTCAACAAGGCTACCATGTAGTTAAAACAAATGACAGTGACAGAACTTTACAGTATTAAGGATCTCTGTCATTATGTAGTTAGCATATGTAAACTTACTCCAGCTCACAGAAGGGGGTGTCTACTGGCCTAAATGTAATGTATCACGGGGGCCAGATCAAAAACTAGGGGTTACACCATGGGGTTTCAAGCAGGCATATAAAGAAAGCACTGGCCTTTTTTCACTCTTGAGGGATCAGTGCAGTGTACATTTAAAAGACAGTAAAAAGTGACAGTTGCATCTGATGGGCCCTTTAACCATAAAGCACTGATTACTTACTGACTGGATTGTAGCTAACTGGAACTTCAATTGGGGTGTGTGAATAAGTAAATATAATGTACAACTACTAGTGGGGCATTATCAATATTCATGAGAATCATATTATTATAATATGACATTGTGCTATTGTTTTACAGTGCTGACATAAAGAATAATTCTGAGCAGCTTTTAATAAACTAAACTAAAAAACTAGTGAAAGCTGTATGGAGGAGATCAAAAATGAGTTGAGCGTAAAGAACTGCTGATTCACATAAAAAGAGAGAAAAACAAACTTTGCCAAAGGCTGAAAATACTGCTTACAGGAGATGACAACATAAAAGGAGTAAAAGGTTGATTGTTTATCTCTCCTCCTCTACCTCATCATATTCCCACATCTCAGCCTCAGGACACACGTGATGAGATAGATGCTGTGTTTGCTAGATCTCTACAAGTCAGCTCTGTTTACTGTGTGTTAGCGTGCACGCACTACTATTGAGAAGTGAGTTCCGAATATAACTTTCTTTCTTTCTTACCTCTTGATTGAGCAGGGCAGTGGCTAGTTTTTGGACTTCAGGAGTTAGCAGTTGGGTCCCTCTGATGACCTTGCTCAGTGCAGCCAGGGATTGGTGGATACTCTGTGACAACACTTACAATTTAGTGCTCGTACTGAGCCAAAGAGCATGTGTAGCTAATGAGTGTGATTGTAGAGAACTGGGTCATGATGACTAAGTTGTCATTTGATTGGTTTGTGAAAAAAGTGTCACTGGAATAAATACTCAGTACATACAGTATGTAAGAGCATAGAAGTTACTGTACAGTACTATACTACTCTATCCAGTGCCACCTGTGGTTTTATCCAATTTCTAAAACAAAACTTATTATATATACAGACTGCTGCCGAAAGATGAATTACACAATCAAACTGTCTATGATAAACACTTATCGTGTGTCTTTATGAAGCAAAGCCCACATTCCAGATTTTCTAACATGGATTTCCATCTCTTTTATATTTGAAAGTAAAATCAATATGTTGTTGTCTTGTGCACAAATGCTCAGTAACATCACTAAAAGAGAAAATTTTTACTTCCAAATTTTTCAGGGATGGCAACTCTTTTTAAAACAAAATATTAACACTATAAACTGTAACTATAAATAACAATATTGCTCATTGGACCATTGTTTATCTGACACACCTGAACTAAGCGGATGGCATTGAACTGCTCCAGAGCGACGAATGACAGAACCGGTGATCCGTGACCTTCTGTAGGTGAAGCCACCTTCTGATGGATCAGTGCAGAACCCTGATAAATAGATGGTACACAGACAGAGAACTTTAAAGGCATGTTGACAAAAATAAGTCCATGTCATGATAAAGACTGTCTTAGTAAACACTGTCGTTGGTAAAAATTTGATTTTCCAAGACAGACACAAAGAAAAAGGAAGAGGAGGTCTTTACAAAATAATTTTTTTTTTTTTTTTTTTTTTACATATGGTTATATGATGAAGATTATATAATTTAATTATGCTCATTCTAATTACCTCAAACCTATATATATATTATTACCTGGGCTGTAGTGCTTTAACACTTGTGCTATAGTATTGTCCAATTGCTTTACCCACTGCTTCAATCAGTCTAATCACATTGATGTGCAACATGCTTTTTTCCTTTTACATTATTTCCATTAATAAAGAATATCTTCCCAGTGTTTACAAGTGTTAACAGTGAGTTTCCTTAGCTCAACTGGTTAGCTTACTGGTTCTGTTACAGTAACAACATGTAATGCAATAGTAACACAGCAAATCAGAAAGAAGGACAGTTTGTTTACATTAATTAATACAGAGATCTACTGTAAGTAAATGAAGTACACGTAAAAATTGAACAAAAACAAATGTGCACAAATATATTTTTTATATAAACTAATATTCTATTGTGTTCTTTTACAGATATCACACTGTGTACAGTATCTGCACCATTATTTTGTTTTCCTCACATCTACTTAGTCAGAGGCAGAGGCGGAAAAAGGGTAAAGGCGGAATGGTAGGAGTGTGGGATGAATGAATGCAGACAACGGAGAGCGAGAGATAAACAATACAATGAGGGAAAAAAAGCTGGTAGGATGGGACTCAGCTTGTCGACAACACCGCTATTGTCTCTATTCAATAACTAAACAGCCAAATAAACTGTATCTGTATCTTGTGCTTTTCCCCTCGATCCAGACTACATCAAGATATGTCAAAATAAATAGAAACATATCTGCACACACACAGTTTACAGCCACAGAAAGGCATCTGTGTGCACAAAAATGCACGTCATTTACAGTATACTTGCACTAAAACATGCACATACACAGAGCACACATCTATGGTCAAATACTAAGGTTTGGCAGAGGCTAAAGCCCAGTTAATAAACAGTCCATTAAAAAATAACAAAATATAAAATATAACTAAAATAACCGCTTCATGCAACTAGATAGAGACATGGGAGCCAAGGAGAAAGAGTATTTGTAATTTACAGTGAATAAAGTGGAGCTGAGCAAGAAAATTGTGGTTTTGGATTTGGTGGTTAAATTATTTAATGTAGAGGTAGATTTTGATTTCTGACAGTGCTGATCTCCAAGCAGCTAGACACGGCAGTGCTGTCTGATGAGGCAAAGCAGTGGGTATCAAACACAGATCCCAATTAGACTCTCCTAATTTCCAATAAGCTTTGATAATATTGAATTGGTACTAGGGCAATCATTTTGCATACAAAAAAATTTTTAAATACATAAAAAGTGGTTTTAAGAAGCTGAATGAGAAACCGGAAATGTACCTCTGTAGAAGTTGGAGCATACTGACAGTTTAGCAGCATTGGCTTTATTTAAACAGCAAACATTTTGGCACTGACATTACTTTCCTAGAGCTTAAACTCCAAAGCAGATATTACTGTATAGAAACTCTCCAGGTCACTGGGAAGTATTAAATTCTACATCAGACAAAATTTTATCTGCACAGAATTTTCATTAAATTACAAATATAGCATTCAAGGTAAGAGATTGGAGTCAACTCAAGAAGTGTCTGTTTTTTATGTGTTTGTTGAAAACACTTTCGATTATCGAATTTGAGGCTTTGACAGCAAAAACAGCTCATGTTGGCATGTGAAAGTCGCCAGGAATCATGCGGCTCCACGTATAATTTTATTTATGTATTAGGTGAAGATTATTTAGAGCTTTAAAAGCTTTTAATCAAAGCTTTTAATCAAGTTTATCACGATGAAACCAACACTGCTAGTTCCAGGTTTAGTTTGTGGAATAAAATGCAATATGAAAGAAAAGTGGTCTGACACCCCCTAAAAATGAGCACTGTGACCAACTTTCCTTTGTAAAAGAAAAGATCAAAAAAAGGAAGGACTCACCTGGTTGAGTTTCTTCCATAAGTTGAGAACAGGTGAAAGTCCATTTGACCAAAGCTCCCTGTCGAACTTTGACCCAGTTGCTACTGAGCGACTCAGGACACGCAGTTGGGAAATCACCTGTGAGTCAATCAATTATAAACACAAACAAATGAATTAATTGAGCAAAGTGTTGCAGAAGTGACACTGGAGTACAGTTGTCCTGTCAATAGCCTACACTGCTTGCACGGCCCTTAATGTAATAAGCATCAGGTGTCTGACTGAAATGAAATGAAAACCCTACCCAATACATAAAAGTATGTGGGATCTAATCACACCTGTCATATGCGTCAAATCTGCAAATGTAAGAAGACACATCAGCCCAAAGCAACTTAAAAAAAAAAAATTTTTCTTAAAAATACTGTAGTAAAATGCCGTCTATATCTCTGCTGGTAACTCTCCAGTGACATTCAGTCTGGGAAAATTACAAATGAATAAAGGCCAAACCCAAACACATTTCCTAACAGCTCCTTACACACCTAATCAAGCATGCTTAGCTTCAGGCTTAGAGTCCCGGATAGTGCTTTCATCTAGACTCAGGATGTGTGTTTGTGCAGTTGTGTTGATCTCTGTATGTGTGTGTTGTGAGGAAGGCAAAGTGTCTGATAAATGGCTTTCATTTGGTCCAGGAGAACTCTTTACTAACAGCTGCTTTATCTTCTCTGCTCAGGAGGAAAGGTGTGTGTATATGTGTGTGTATGTGCATGTATGGAAGAGAGAGAGAAAGAGAGAAAGGGAGACAGATAAAAAAAACAGATATCTAATCGAGAACTTCACCCTGACAGCACTATAAATGAGGGCAGCTGAGGAGCTGAGTTCAAATATATAGGGATTTAAATATATTAAGATTTATGCTTATCTCAACCACTGACTACCAGGCAGCATCTGCATTTACCGTCACAGCCAACTGCAATGTTGGCAGACAATGTTTACAATCAAGGAAGTTCAGCTTTAATCAAAATGACTGCAGCCCATCTAGTTAAGGCTTTCACTGTCATTCGATGCAAAGTAATCCTGAACTTTTAATCAAGGGATGATTTTTCATGCTCTTAATCTGGTTGACTTTATATTAAAGATGCCTATCAAGAAGAACTTAACATAGAAATCCATGAAAATAGTTTATACAAGAACTGGGAAGCCTCATGGACATAAAAACACAATATGCCACCACATCATACATCATTGTGCCTGTAATGCCAAGAGAATCCCTAGTTGTTAATTCGGACCATTCTCGAAAATATGGGGTCGTCACACTTGCTTATGCATTTAATTTAAGTGGCATCTACAGCAACAAAACCACTGAATGCCCCCTGAGCTCTGTTTAGTGTGTGTGTGTGTGTGGTTAAGTGCCCAACCCACAGACAGTGATGAGAACCTTTAGGGAAAAGCTAGGGCATAAATTAAGGAGAGAGAGAGTAAGAGAGAGAACATCAAAGTGACAGTGACAAATGACAGCAGGAGGGGAGAGAGGAAAGAGAAGGGAGAGACACAGTAACATATAACAATTGTTCTAGTGAGAGGGAGAGTTGCATGAATTAAACTAGGTTGGTGGTTCCAGTCATCAGCCAGCAACACAGTATGAATGGATATAAATGCACTAACACCCACATGGGGGACTGTATACATTTGCTTTCTTATAATTTGCTAGGCTGAAAGTTTGTATAATAACAACATATTACTGATGTTTGTATTTGTGACATTCTATGTGATTCATGCAAACAAATAAGTTGATTAAATAAAGTGAGCAGTGCAGCACACACCTTCTTCTCTAAAACCTTCTCCTCCATCTCACTTATGAAAGATGAAAGACAAATCACCCACACCACCCCTTCCTGAGGACGCACGCAAGCATGCGCTCGCACACACACACACACACACACACACACACACACACACACACACACACACACACAAAAACAGCTAAAAACAAGTCTGATGCATTTGTAAGACTGTGTTGTCTTACATCAGAATGTGCAGTGACCAGCAGCTACACTACACACACATACATGCACAAACACACATCAACAATAAATAAACATAAATGATGGCTATTCATGACAACATGACCATAAATACTGCAGACCAACTGCAACCTCACATGTGTTGTCACTGTTTACACATACAGTCCGAAGCATGCCCACACACAAACTGTGTGTCAGTATGTTTTGTTGAGCCTCATTCCTTTTCCTGTAATGAAGGTAGGACAAGGGATAAAAAAGTGTGTGTAAAGTGTAAAGTTCTATGTTCCATGGCTAAAGAGCATGCAATGACAACAGCAGAAGAGAAGTCTCCCCGTGCCTTCATATTGTACCTATATGTCTAACATCAAGTTTTGGTCAATATTAAACACTAAACAAATAACCTTTTTATGCTTGAGAGACACACACACACACACACACACACTATACTTCGAATACCTAAAAACAGCTCATTTTATGGTCACATCTTCAGTTTAACGTTAAAGCATTAAGCATAGAAAGCTGTCAACAATAAAGTGTGTGTTGTCACAAAGTCTATTAAATCTAAACAAAAGTAAACATTTTAAATCAAATTTAAAGGGTTAAAATGTACAAAGAATCTGGATTTGATTGTTTTAAATATAATGTAAACTGAAAAATCAATATCCTGTATGCTTTGATTCTAATAAAAATTTGGGTTCAAAATTCTGCAAGTATGAAGAGAAGATGGAGGTTGTGGTGGTGGTGGGGGAGTGTTTGTGGGAACAAGCAGGTGGCTGTGTATGTGGTTGCACCTGGGAGCTGATGATTCTCTGGGAGGATCTTTCTACGTTGGCAGGCAGACCAAAGAATGCAGGCCTGTCATCTTCTGGGAGATTTTCTATTAGGCTGCGGTAGTCCTGGAAAGACACACGCAGAAATGAGGCTACGCACATGGGTTTGAACAAAACTCATTTTAAAGGCTTAAATTATTAAAGCTAGATTCAGACTTACTACTTTTACTACTGAATTGTAAAAACGGATTAACAAATCCAAAATATTGACTTATTTTCATACCAAATTGTCACCTATTAGCTCTGCAGTAAATCTATTTGCACTAATATGATCTTAAACGAACAGACATCTAATAAACATTTTGGGTATATACCCC
>JAUYWH010000005.1:14641527-14667269 GCA_034779795.1 Ctenopoma multispine | reverse complement strand
TCCAGCAATAAAAGTTGTAGTAATTTTAAAGTCAAGCATTTTAGAGTATTCATTGAACAAAGTTTTTCTACAACACTTGCTAATATCCTGACTTGGCAAGATAGAAGACGCATTGTGATTGCAGGCTTATATTCTAAATAAGTAGTTTGTATAGGACGTTGCCTGACCATGTTGGAAAGTGTTTACAGATGTCTCTGTGGACATCTAAAGTGATAGCTCAAGCAAGAACTTTAAACCTGGCTAAATGCTGTGTGAAGTGGGTGTGAATGTTGGATTGTCAGTTTCAGAAAGTTACAGTTCGTGCCTAACACTTTGAAAGTTAACACTGATGTTTAATATGTGACATGATAATGAGACAGAGTCACCCAATGTCTCAGCATGCAGCCATTTTTATGGGTCACAGCTACTGCATTTGACATTTTGATAACATTTCTAAAATCCATTTATTTAGTGATTCATTATGTGTCAACAATAAGTTCAATCAAAATATTCAGTTTCAATTTATTTCATTAATAAATTAAAGCACGAATTAAACATTTCTGATTCCAAAATAATATAATTCAAATCTAAGTGGAGCATTTACAAAGTCTGTGGTCTATTGGACATAAGTGTCCCAATAGTCCAGCTTGGGGGTAAATCACATTGTTGAGCAACATTTCCCTTTGATTTGCTTTGTCTTTGATTTGATTTCAGTTCGTGCTGATTAATCATTAGCTTGGGTTTGAACAGAAAAAATAGTTTAATTAGCCCTAGATGGATGCAAATTATGTATTCTTTAATTCTTTAACTATCTGTCTTGTTATGAAGAGATGATTTAGCACCAGAATGCTCAAATGAGCAAATACTGTGTTCAGTCTATAAATATGAGTTGATTTTGGCAGTGGTAAAACATACTATCATGATTTATTTAGATCTGCACCGAAACTGCATTTATTACTATTTGGTTGGTCAGTGATTCTCTTTTTAGCTGACCCTTTTAAAAACACATTGACAATGTTTACATTGTGTGAAATACAGCAACAAGAGGGAAGTCTGTCTCTGCTTGTCGGTTGTTTCACTGGACAAGACATTACTTTTAGCGTCTGAGTTTGCTTCTAACCTCTGTGACATTGTCTTAGTTCTGCATATAGGTGTTGTTGCTTTCATTTTGTAAATAAATACGGTAGTTTGGGTTCATTGTCCTAGGATTAAAGTGTATAACAAAGACCAATTTGGTCAAAATGTGTGTGTGTATTTTACCTGTGGTATGTAGTTGCGCCTCTCTTGGCAGACAGCATGGAACCACGCCAGACAGAACAGAGACTGAGCTCTGGCTACGATGCCTCCTACACACAATCAAAAACATGACAAAAAGTAGTTATTTTGTTATTATTCATTAAAGTGCAACACAGACGGTTGGGAGCAGAACTGAGCATGACGCATTCTGCTGTGGATGGTTAAAGGCTGTACTTAGTTCCATATGTTCATTCTCTGTCCCAGAATCTACAAGCTCGCTGGGACTTCTTTGTTCACGGGTCTCATCTTCTGTCAAAAATGTGAACTACTGAAGCACCCTGGTAGCTGAACTGTTATGGTGTATGACACATAACTGCAGTGTCTACAATTCAAGTCTGACTGAGGACCTTTGCTGCATGTTATATGCCCTTTCTTGTAGCATGTTCCTGCCTCTCTACTTTTGTTATTGTATTAAATAAACACAAAATGCATGTTAAAAAAAGAAAACTATCCCTTTTTTGCAAATGAGAACAATGCACTAAATCTTGAAGCTCATTAGCTGCATGTAGTTGTTAACTGAGACGAAGGATGTACAGTAAGTAATAGACAGAGGAGAAAAGACAAACCTTTACTGATCTGCTCTAAAGTCCACGACTCATATGTTCTCAAGAGATTCTTCTTTAACCCAGGAGGAGCCTGCAGATTGGAAAAGAGAGGACATAGATTAACTGGGAAGGGGCAAGGCAAAGCAGAACAAAGGAGAAGAGGAGGAAAGACAGCATTTTGTTATGATGAAGTCTTCCTCAAGTTGGAATGGCAAATTTAGTTCTGTCATACATGCCCATGGAAACGACAAGATGACATGTCACACTAGCACGAAGAAGCACTAAGAGAAGGTGCACTGCTTGGATTTGAACCCAGGATCTACTGTTTACTAGACAAGCACTTTAACCATCAAGGTCACAGCAACTAATGACACATAGCTGAGAGGCACTAGGCTAAACCAAATGTGTTCTACCCATGTATTCATGGCATGTTTTTAGAACATATTCATGTGTTATGGAGTTGTCAAGACAACATCAGGATGTCAGGTAGCACTACCTGGACACCGATGCTATTACAGATCTAGCAGAAGTTTTTTTCTTGAAGAAAGATATGAAAGCAGAAAGTAAGGAAGTGTCAATCTGACTGAAATGTCTATTACACAAAAGTGTAAAATAAATACTGTACAGTTTCAGTCACAGCATGCTTAATCACACTGACTTTGCAAACAGCAGTCCCAGTAGAAAGACAGCTGTGCAAGTGTATTTATTTCTGTTTTGTCACTTTACTATGTTAAGGCTACATGTAAATGTGTATTATTGTGAGACTGAGAGACAGAAGCACACGGAACAACCAGATGAAACAGCTCATATGAAGATCTTTCCTGCATACATCAGCATCAACATATCTGTTGTTTAAGTCATTTATAGTCCACCGTCATGGGCTACAGGAGCACAGCCCTCTTACAAACAAACAGCCTGTGCATGTTAGTATAGCATTTAAAACTATATGTGTATTTAAATGCTATTCACTGTACTTTAGTTGGTAAATTTTCCATATGAGTCAGCACATGCTGTGCCTCTGAATAGTTGTCTGCGCATGGGATTCCTTTGGAAACAAAATGCTGTGTTTGTGATAAAAGTGATGAACATACATTGACATCAGTCCACAAATTATCAGCTCTGCTGAACATTTGGTACTTCCATCTGGAGGTTTGATAACATACACAGCGCCAGAAATGCACATGTAAGAAATTTGCCAGAATTGTTAATTCACTTCATATGGTAATAATTTGAGTAGATTAAATGTATTTGCAAAGTGCTTACTTTGAATACACAGTAAGTTTACATTTTACTTGTTTCCTCTACAGCAGCAGTTTCATGTAAGTAACCTTGGTTATCACTGGTAATATGCATACATATACAGTATATGCAGATATGTCAGTAAGTCTGTCTAAAAAAGTGTGAGATGTATCTAATAGAAAAAAGAAAGACAGACAAAGAGAGAAAGGCTGTCCGTGCAGCAAGCATAGTTGCTGAAGCTGCTAACCCTTTGAGCATGAGTACCATTAGAAACAAAAAGCAATAAAGCACACATCACCAACACACAAAGTTGCATTGTGAGTTAGGACATTATACAGTGTGTAAAACAAACTGTGACATTGTGTAGAGATCACAGAGACAAATGTCTATATTTGGGAAAATAGAAAAAAAGTAACAAAGCATTAGCATTTGTGCACAATATGCTTGTAGGGTATGTGTCTCTAACTGGTGGTAAAAAGGTTTACTGTAAGGTTCTGTAGGACAAATTATGGTGTGATTGTTTTTGACCTGGCTGCATGCGTTATATGTGTTTGTGTGTACCTCATAAGTAATCTTGAGGCTGGACTGCAGAAGTATGGGAGGAAATCTTGGATGAATTTCTGCTGTCAGCCAGAGTCGGAAGCCTGCTTTGGGACGCAGAACATTTAGCTCCTGTGAAGAAGGAACAATGTACACATATGTTATATGTGTAGCATCTGGATGTAGATACAGCTGTAAGCTGTGGTCTTCATTTCCACAAGAATTTCTACTGACACATATGCATACAGTACTGTATTCAGCAACACAGCAAACATGCATACATTTCCTTATATTTTTAACTTTTATAAACATTAATTCACAACATTTTTGTGCAGCATAGTTTGATGTGCACATGTATTATTATTATTATATTAATTATTATTACTCATGTTCTGTGGATAACCTCTTAATGTATATAAAAAAGAATATAAAGCCAACAGATAACATATCTCTTTGTTCTTTTACCTTTTAAATGCTTATTGTTTATGTTACTTTTTTTCTCCATTTGAGTCATGGTATGGTGAGAGATTCAACAGCAAACCATACACCTCACTTTTGTATATTTATTCCTGCCTTTCTCTCTTTGTCGTCATCGTTTCATCTCAGTTTCCAGCTTTCTTTCTCTTACTTGTATGCTTACATTCCTTCCCCCTATCTTTCTCAAAGACTCATGGTTAAAAATAGTACGCTGGCACCTTAGGGTCTTGTGTCATCTGATTGGGTACTCACACACAAGCAAGCACGCACATGGGCGCACGCACACACACACACACACACACACACACACACACAGAGAACTGTAATCAATGTGTTTCTGCATCATTTGGAATCTAATTCATTCTCATGGAAGCAGACAAGATCAGTGAAAATCAAAAAACATGGGAACCGACATTCCTCAAAGACAACGCCTCTATCTCTTATTCCGTATGTGTTTCTGTCTGTGGTGAGTGTGTGTGTCTGTGTGTCTGTGTGCAGTGTCTTGTCAACCAGAAAACCACTGGAACAAATGATAGTATTATGAGAAGATGCATCAAAAACATTAAGAAAGAAGTAAAGAAAATATATAGAGAACGACAGAAAGGGACTATGTTAGAAAGAAAGCACACAGTATTATACACAAACTATTAAATACTTCACGATCATACAGATGACACTACTCACATACAGACAAATACTGAGACTCAAATGACTTTACTGGCGAATATGCTGTAATTATTGTGATTCTAAATTCTCAGATAGATAGATTCATAGAAAGTTTGAAAGCTGCATACTAGATACCAAGATTACCAAGATAAGGTTGATTATGGGTCGCTGCATCCATAAGTAGATGACCACAATTGGTGATGTGAAAAATGAGAGAAAAAAACAGTACAAGTGGAAGAATGTGAGAGGGATGAGAGGACATCTGCACTGCCAACTTCAATTATGAACACTGACCGCTCTCCTTCTCTGTTTCTCTTCCCTCTGTTACCCTCTCTCTAACTGACCAACTGGTGTAGTGAAGGAGGGAAGGACTGTAGAGACAGATGGCAAAAAGACCCCAAATAACTTAGAAACTACATTGAGAGATACAGAATAATTGGGCAGATGGACACAGCTACAGAAACAGAGGCAGCTACTAAAACAAAGCCGTCTCTTGACGGTAGAATTTTAGCCGTCCTGCTAAGCCTCAGTTCATTTTTCCTCTACCTCTCTCCTATCCACTCTTTCCTTATTCTTTCAATATGCTCCCTGCCTCCTTCATTCCCCTTGTTGCATCAGTTTTTCATTTCAAGCTTGACTGCCAAGACCTCAGCCTCATCGGTTGCTGGGTAAAGAGCGAGACAGAGAAACAGAGAGAGCAAGACAGAAAAAGATTTTGAGTTATACAATAGGAAGGGGGAAAGGGGGAGTGTAAAAAAAATGGGAAAAGATAGAAGGGATGTAGAGGTCAGAAGAAATGGAGAAAAACGAAAAGAGAGAATAATCTGAATGAAATAGGAGGAGAGAAGAGAGGTGAGCTAAGGAGGGTGGGGAGGAAAAGGACATAAGTAGAAAAAGAAAGTTGTTCTAAGCCTTGGTATAAGCCACACTGGGAGCACAGAAAACTGTGGACAGGAGGGATCTCTGGCTAACCCCGGGGCATGCACATGAACGCGCACACGCACACACACCCCCTGAAAAAAGATACACCCAAACAATACAAGTGACTCACACATAACATGGACACACCAATCACTGCCAACAGCTGTGCCACCCAATGAGATATGACCTGCTACATCGACACGGCGCTAAACAGAACCCCAGGAACATCACATCGACACAAATAAACACAAAGAAAGTGAAAGTCACATGAACCCATTTATTTATGACACATACACACATGTGCACATCAGTAAAAACATAAAGGATGAGCGACTAGTGATAATAAGATATACCAGACTCAGTACATGCAAAGCAATGTAACAACACATGCATCCCCAGAGGCAGACAAACACACAGAAGATAAGACACACAACCGCAAATACAGGCAAAGGACAGAAGGTAATGGAATTCTAGGTAGTCAACACAATGCGCTTGTGTGTTCACAAAACTAAAAGTTGCATGCACACTGTGATGTTCTAGGCTTTTAGTAAGACCATGGACCATTGGTTTCTGTTACATTTGTTTCATGCACATGTACAGTGTGATGAAACTCCTGTCAATAGTTTCACACACTTTTTCCATAATGGCCATAATACACATAGAGCTGCAGCAACACCTTAGCAACTATTTAACTGATTTTTTAGCAAGAAAAGTGCATTCAACATGTTTTAAGTGTTTAGAAACATAGAAGTTTTATACAGCTATATTAATTACATACAGTCCCAATCAAACGTTTAAGACCATTTAACAAATTGCAAAACATCATATGTTGCATGGTTGGATCATAACAAGGTTCCAAGTAGAGCTTCAACATGCTACAAGAAGAAATGGGAGTGACACAGTTCTTTGTACTTGTCTTATATGATCCTGAGGGTTATGGAACAACCATCCATCCCCAAAGGTTCTCAATGTAAAACAGCCTGATTCCGTTTAAGCGTTGTTTTCAATAAATTGCATGCTCAAAGAAATGTTTTGTCTCACTCTCATTTCTTCTTGTAGCATGTGGAAGCTCTTATTGGAACCTTGTTAAGATCCAACCACGCAACATATGATTTTTTGCCATTTGTCAAGTGGTCTTAAACTTTTGATCGGGACTGTATTTAGATTTGCTAGATCAGTGCCTCTTGTATTTGTTTTCAAATATATTTTTCTGTTAATATTCTTATATAATCGCTCTTTTCCAGTCCAGGATGCCTTATGCACACATATCATTTAACAGCAACTGATAACAGTGCAGTACTGTGGACACACATGACTCAAACATACTGTAGACAAGTCCTGCAACAACTTGATTGCTCTCCCCTTAGCTGATCAGTAACTGTCCTTTATTTTCAAATTATTTAATAATTATAGACTTTAGTATATCATATACACCCCCTACCAACCAAAAAGCACTTACGTAATTCAGAAAAAAACCCTACAAAACTCTCTCTTACAAAAACACAAATCTTATCTCCTGTTGCTAAAGCCTTACCACACACACAGTCTCATACACACAGAGAGTACTTACTTTTTCCAGGAGGGGAAGCCATGCAGTGACAAGGTGAAGGTTTTTGAGGCAAAGCCAGTCTCCATTTCGGGAACATTCTCTGAGTGTTGCTAAGGCCACATCAGCCTGTCCCTGACCCATAGAGATCTAGACAGTCAGACAGAGGGTGGAGGAGATGGGATTGGGTGAGAAACAAGCAATGGGGTGGAAAATTTGATTCTACATTTTAAGTTTTCACAAGTCAGTGGCAGACAATCTGATTCAACGTTCTAATTCATATCTCTAAACTAGAAAATACTTGCAACATTAGATTGAACAGTATTACATATATAATCTGATATACTATACATCTATATGTGATGGAAATTGAATCTTGGACAAATCACATGAAGGATTACCATTATAGTAAATAACCTTTAGCACTAGAACTGTGATCTGATCTGTCTGTAAGTTTACATATTTAAAAAGAAGAAATATATTAAATTAGAGACTGAAAACGTCACATATAGGCATAAGGCTGTAAATAACATCAGCCTATAAATGTTGTAGCTGCAGCACAGCCTCTCAGTGAAAAGCAAAAAGGTGAGGACATGGTTAATGATGTCACAGAGCAGTGGCAGCAATATAATTAAGGCCTACTACCCTTCAGCTCAGCAGAATGTCCATGATTTAGGTTTGTTAATTAGTGTGGTTTTGATTACTGTCTTTGTCATGCTTCCCTAAATCATTAACAAGCCACTTAAAAAGATTTTAAAGAAGAAGTTTGACAGGATTTGGATTTGCTAAAAAAACTGTTATCCCAAAGTGTCTGAAGGAGTGGTATCATAGGTTTTTCCTTCCTGTTGCTGTCAGACTTTGCAATCTGGGGTGCCGCCAGTATAAAACATAAAAATAATAAAAAAAAATTTAAAAAAATTACCTGCCTCTGATATGAAAAGCTCAACTCAAACAGCCCACAGTGCAATTGCTTGATTGATTTGTTTTTTGACTGACTGGTTTACAGATTGTCTTTGTACTGTTGATGTTCTTCACAGTTTTGTTTTCTCTTTTTCTGCTGCTGTAACAGTGTGGGATGAAATAAAGGCTTATCTTATCTTAAACTCTTTGAAATACAGTTCAAACTACAGTTAAGGAACATATCACATGACATCTATGACACAGGGATATATTCTGTAAGCTACCATATAATAGGCTTTGACTACACAGACCATGTTTATTTTTAGGAAAGTACATTTCTTGTTTTGTTTCATTCGTGGCATTTGTTGTTAGATTTATATATAGTTTTATGTAGAACAAAAAAAAAAACTACAGGTTTGCAAGAAGGTCTTCTCAGTTTTCTAGACCTCTTTACATGTTTGAGAACTGATGGAACTCCACTGGCAGAACATAATCAAGAGCTCAACATTCGGCAGGCTATAGAAGTCTCATTGCCCCATTTAGATGCAAAAGAGATGATTCTGTGGATATGATTACGGTATTCTCTTGGAAAAATATGGATCATATACCTCACGATAGTTGTCCCTTCCAGTGGTTTCTGCAGCTAGTTCTGCAAGCTCCTGAGATGGGTCTGCCCCAGGAGAGATGATGATCAACACTGGCTCCAATTCTAATGTCTCAGTGTAGAGACGCCGCAGGTTTAAGGGAGGGGGAGAGAGCTCTTTCATACCTGCAGAGAAGTGAAGAATGAATGAATGGTGTGAAAGACAGATTGGTAAAATATGATTCATTTAAATCTGATTCTATTCAGAGTCAAAGTGACTGGTTATCCTGCACAGAGAGGGCACTGAGGAGGGGGGCACAGAAACAAAAAGAGCAGGTTGATCCCTAGCAAGTAGCTGCACAGAGGCGTTTGGTTAGGGTAGATGAGGAAGAAAGAAGGAGACCATAATGTGGGTGGGAGTGAAAGGGTGGGAGTCGGTGCCCAAAAAAGGGGGATGATGATGAAGAGAAGAAAGTAGATGAGAGAGCAGAGGTGAGGCAATGATTGAGAAAGGAAGAGGGGCATAAGAGGAAGACACTGAGAGACAGACTGAGAAAGATTAAGAAGATGATGTGCTGTGCATACTGAGTGTTAGGTATGCAGCAGTGTTCGCCACATATAGCAGAAGAATACCTTGTCAGCCCCCTGGTGTTGAGAAGCCAGGCTTTTTGTGTATGTGCCTTAGTGCATTTAAGTGTGTGTCTGCATGTGTGCATTTCCCCACTGAGCATTAGGCTATAATCCTGCTGTAATATATTGAATTGCATATCAGATATGAGTTAATAGTGACACACAAGCAGGCAGACACAGCGACAGTGGCTGTGTTAGAAATTCCACAATGACGTTATTCATGCATGGATCAGCAGTTATCTCTTTCAGACTCATGCAGACACACACACTTTCTCTCTCTCTCATGCAGACACACACACACACACACACACACACACACACACTGTCTTTTCTGGTTGAGACAACTGGCCCAGCCTGAACATTCTTTTGGTGTTTGCTGCCAAATGCAATCTGCTGCAATGAAATACACGTACATGCACGCACACAAGGTCTTGGTAGAGAACATTTCAAAGCGACCTTTTGCTGCATCACCATGGCAACTCTAAGAAAAACAGTCATCTGACCACATGGCTTATGATGTCTGACTGCAAAAAAAAAAAAAGGGAGCATTTACAGAATGTGCACGTGCACAAATACATACACAACTATCTTTGACAAGGGCAGGTAATCAGTATTCGTGCTGCAGAGTAGCCTCGTCTGTCTGTGAATAGCAAAGTTCACCTTGGCTTTTATGACACACAACCAGGGCAAAGTCAAGCCTAGAAGAGACAGTACCACAGCCTTGCTATGGTTCAGATGTTGTTTAGTAGAGGAAACACAAAATGGTGAAGAATGTTGCACACAACACTTGACACTTTAAGCATCCAATCCAAAGTATTTCTATTAAAATAAGTGTAATGGTCAAGGTATTCACATTTAAAAACTGATTGACTGATAAAGAAAAACCTGCCTCCCTGGCTGGATGATTCATGATAAAAAAGTAACTGAAAAAGAAAGGGAGTGATGTTTTTATGCATATCTGAAAGAGGGTTTGTATTTTGAGAAGTAGTGAGCAAACCAGCAAGCAAGCACTTTATACGTGTGTGTGTGTGTGTGAGTGGTTGTGTTCACCCAGCCATGCCTGTGTGCGTGAGCAATGCCCAGGCCTGGACTGGGGGGATTGAGTGAGATTAGCTGTAAGAGGATTACAGACCATGCCTCATTAGCATACTGATTTACTGCCAAAAACACATACACATACACACAAAATCTTCTTCTCTGCTCTTCTTTTTTAGAAAAAATATGTCTGTCTCTTTTGCTCCTTCATTTACACACACACACACACACACACACACACCTCATTCACCTTTACACACACAACACACACCTCAACAGTGGGTTCACTTTCTGTTCAAGGAGTGTGAAGGCTACGTCTTTACCATGAAAAAGTAAGTGTGTTTTAAAGCAATAGCCCACAGATAAACAAGAAGAGAGACAAAGAAGTGGCACATGCTTTTGAGGAATTAGCTCATATGGAATACACAGACTCCAGAATGGTTATCGTTTCACTTTTTGTAGGTTGAGCCTCACTCGAGGCCCCGTATTAACAACATGAATTCCATGGCAGAAAAAAACTACACACTTAATATGGTGCTAATAAATCAAACAGGAAGAGTTGGGCTGATGGACACCCATATAAATATCTGCACAAAGAAACACATATACAAGCCTAGAGTGTCCCCCTCAATGAGCCAGTATTACTATTAATAGCACTTTGGAGCAGCTGCACAACAGCTGACACTGAGCTTCAGTCAATAGAGCTTTTGCTATCAGTAGGAAGCAAGGCAATCAGAGCACCAAGTGCTCTCTCCCTCTCTGTCTGTAACTCCTCCTCTCCATCCCTTTTAAAAACCATCCGTTTTTGAAACCTTTTCGGCTGCTGTTAAGTGTCCTATTTACAACATTTGTGAAACTATTTGAGAGTTGGGAACAATAATGCGCCTAAATTACAGTCATCTTTTATATATGGAAATATGGGAGATTTAAAGAAGTAGATCTATAGTTGCTACTGAAGTATCTCCACTCATTCTCCAGGCTTTGTTGTCACTGTAGGCAGAATGTCAGTCCCATAATCTGAAGGCAGTGAGGAAGGAGTGCACTGTACATACTGTCATAATTAGTTCTCACATATGGACACAAAGTAGTTGGCAGTATCTGGTCTCTCATAAATACAGTATTTAGTTCCAGGGGCATGTTGTGTTGAGCAAGTAATTTATCATTTAATATTCTTCATTTTTACATCCTCATTACCTGATTAAAGTCATGTCACAGAGAACTGGGAAGCTGGTGACCGTGATGGTCAGCTTTTCCTCCATTTTGTTTAAATCTACTTCAAGCGGTAGAGTAAGGCAGTAAACACTGCCCGTGTGTGGGTATTGCGATGGACCCATTATATATTGAGCATCAAACACTCTGACACCACACCACAGACGCATTCATGCACGCACATTCACAGCTGAATTGATAGATTAAGACCTGGTGGACTGACCACTTGTGTTGTGTTTTAATATTCCTAGTCTCTTTTTTCAACCTGGGTTCCCCCATGTAAAAAACATTAAACTTACATTACAGCCCTTAAGTAAACATTTTGCTGTGCGTATACATTGTTGATATAGGAGTATAGAGAGTATCCAGTCCACTAAGACCTGTTTCATCAAACAAAGCTTTGCTGTGACTTTAAAGTCACCACAACAGCAAAGACACATTAAACATACAGGCAAACTTATAGTGCCAGGATATCTGCACAAGAATATGAAACATACAGCCCTCCCTTATGTTGAAAACCAGAGTTCAACATGAGCGCTGAAACATTTCACTTCACACCTTCCTCATTTCCTCTAAAACTGATCCTGACAGTTCATTCTTGACCTTTGAGAAAAAAACCTTGAGTGTGACCATGAACTGTTAACTGTTTTTATACAATAATGTAACATTTTAACACATTCAGTGCCACATCAAATCAGCAAATACATCCAAAGATGAAGACTTCGTGATATACAGCAGATAAAAGCTCTAGAACAGGAAAATAAGTGAACATTACTCACTACCACCAAAACAAGAACTTACAGCAGTCTAGATGATAAAAAACAGCCCAGGGAACTTTGTAAGTGGCAACAGAGTTTGTATTATGTTGTTGTTTCACACTATTTTTAAGTGTATGCTGATCAATATGCTTTGCCGTGTCTTAACATCATATTAGAATATATTGTACCTCACATACAGAAATTGCTTTTGTAGTTCTGTGTGATAATTTAAAAAGGCTTATGCATGCCCCCTTCATGATAAATATAAATAACTATGGTGATTCCCTGATTTTTCAAATTACAGCATGACCTGACGAATATTTAGATTTGCTGTTTATGCCTAGAAAAATATAGTAATGACATTCCCATAAGCTTTAGATGTATGTTGTATTTAATATTTAGAAAATGTTAGTATGTTAAATAAAATGATGAACTTGACTACTCCACTCAAGTAGATCAAATAGAGTAAATAATAAAAAGAAAAAGTCAACTCATCCTGACGCTACCTTTTAAAAAGTGAATGACGGGACCAATCATGGGTCGCTAATGTGGCACTACTGGCAATCGGATGTGGACACATTTGGTTGCAGCTTACAAAATTACTTAATCTGATGACATCACATACAAATGAACTTTTCTGTCTAAAAACACTGGAGTAGCATAATGTAAATTATTTGGGTGGGCTGTCTCATTAAAGTAAGAAATGTCTGGCATTGAGATTTTATTTATTCGTTAATAAATATTCATAAAATGCTGATGTCCCATGCACATAGATTTCCACAAGGTTAATACACAGAGTAAGGCTTTTTAAAACGTGTGTGTGCATTTGTATTTGAGTACTGTAAGACTGATAAAGGGAGGTACGGGAAGTCTCTGACCACAGCACTAACTAAAACTCAAACTTTTAGTTGTGCTATAAATGTTGTTTTATGCACATTAGACATGCCACTTAATATTTTGAAAATTTGATGATTAGAGTCAAAGACCTAATATGTAAACAGCAGATAATTTACTATGCTTGAAAGCTTCATTATGGCCATCATGGACTGTTTAAAATTTGTTTCACACTTTTTAATCGTGTAATTTTTCTTAAACTAATAAGAGTAGCTTATTTTTAAAATTTTTGACCCTAAAGTTTAGTTGTCTGGAAAATTACTTTCAGTAATTAACTAGGTCGTGAGCAAGTCAGACAACAAAAATGTTAATATGTTAGCAGACAGGTGAATGTACACAGGCAAACCTAAAACCCTAAAAAAGAGCATACATCAATTAGCACATATTCCCACACAACATCTATAAACCAAATATTATACACATAAATCAACACCTGCATATTAGTTTCACCTGATCAGTCAGGAACCAGCATACCACTAAGAGTATCTAGACTGAATGAATGGGTTCATTAAGCACAATATACAAACAGCTCTCTAGCTACATTGTAACTGTATGTGTGTGTGTTTGTGTCAGTGCTGGTGAGAGAGAAACTCAAGAGAACAGACAGAGAGAAGTGTGTGTTTGTGTATGTATGTGGTATTAACTTGATAGTTGCAATTTAACAGTAATGAAAGATCAAAAAGAAAAACACCATTAAAGCATTGATGACAAGTGGACATGTATGGCTCAGAAGTCCTGCATAAAGCCTCTACCCGCTCAGCTAGCATAACCTTCAGCCCCTTCTTAAGGTCTAAGGTCATAATTAATTCATGGGAGAGTCAGTTTAAGGGTCTTAGTCTGAGTCTAAATAGGAGAAGAGAAGAAACCTTGTAACATATCAATAAAGATGAGGCCCGTTTCTAAAGTGAACGGTGCCCAGTAGGCAGCATGATTATGCTGTATTTGTTTTTTGTAGCTTTTCAGTGGGAAACTGTGAATAATAAATACCATTTTATGTGTAGCCCAGTTTGCCAACAAACAAAAAAAATTAAAAGTGCTTATAGTAACCACTTACCCAGGGCCTGCGAGGCAAAAGCTGCCATGGCACTCTGTAGTCGATCTGGTCTGACTGCCTGAACTAGTAACAGCTGAGAAGAGCAAAGAGACATGGGTAAAGAGGAAAAATGAAACAAGCAAGTTAAAAGGTCAGTCACACTTATTCAGATAAAACAGTAACATGTTCATTCAGGTTATGTATACATAGCCTAACTTAGATTCATAACATTCACAGACGCTTTGAGATGTTCTTCCTAAGATACATTAAATAAGAACATGATTCCTACATTAGAAGAGATGTGCTCAAATACAGTTTTATTTTCGTGTGGTATCACCCTGTCTTATTCAAAAGAAAACAACGTCCCAATGGATTTCCTGGACTGCCATTACAGCTATTAAAGTAATAACCCAAAAGCATTTAGTAAGCACACACCTCTGCCCTGTACTGTAAATGTATGTCGTTGAGGTGGCAAATATGAAAATCTATATAATCCAATAATTTGGGCTCATCTAAAAACCAAAATATGATCAAATTAAATATAATGTGTCAATGAAAAAGTACAGTATTTAGCAAAAAAATAAGCTTCTTTCTTAAGAAGATGTAGGTGGTGCCTAAGTTTCAACTTGAACCAATGACTATGTAAACCAGTAAAAGCTAATAAATTCAGGTACAGACAGGTTTTTGTTTTCATGTATCACAGTTTAAGAAAGGTAAGGAAAAAAAATTCAGTGTGCGTAATAACTTCACAGATGTTCACTGAAATCTGCAAACAAACTCAGATGAAAACATCTCTCTTGGCAGAGGTAACAAATGCTTGGGATTTCTAAATGTGTGTAGACTTTTGATATGGTCTGTAAATAATGATAAGGTGTTCGGTTTAGCTGATGAAATGACTTTTTGGTTTTTGATTGAAAAGTGACCTGCTGGAAGGGAGTAATCTTCTTGGCAATGGTGGATGGGATTTCCTGTTCACACTGTGAGCTCTGTGAGAAGGACAGCCAAAGGTCTGAATCACTCAAACACAGTGACTGGTACAGAGCTGGGAATGTAGCCTGTGAGAAAAGGGTGGCAAAAGTTAAACTGTGAAAGACAGATGTAGTGCTAGATAAATCTTTACAATGTCTACTGGCTGGAGAAAAAAAGTATAAAAATGTCAAAATAATTAATATTATTGAAATTATACTGTAATTATACTGCATGGTGTTACCGTTTGTTTTGTTCTGTTTACCTTAAAAATGGCCACTGTTCCATGCCTCTCCTGATCAATCCAAGAAGGGAACTCCTGTAGAAGGAGGAGAGGCACGTATAAGTCAAAGCAGAAACAATACTACAGCATTTTCTTCTTTCTTTTCAGAAAAAAAAGCTGTGCTCTTACCTCTTTCCTAAACATTTCTCCCACAATGGACCCAGTGAATACATCCCATTCCTACAGCAAAACATAGTGTTAAGGTTGACATTAGACAAAGCTATGCAATAGCTAAGATTTCCTGAAAATACTCACATTTTCCTGGAAGAGTTGAGGGTACATGCCTTTCACGAAGTGCATAGCAAACATCAACTGGTCAGCCTGACAAAAAATAGAAAGACAGAAAGAGAGACTGATAAATAGCTGGTATATGTCACATATGAGATCATGATTTTATGCTCTGCTCACGTCCCAGCTACAAACAATGAAAAGTCACGGTAGAGCACATTGCTTTAGCATCTCATCCAGAACGAGGGCAGACACACTATCTTCCCACTGCATGATAACTACCCTCAGGCTGCCTGACTAAAGGGCTTGCAAAAGGTTGGTACAGCCTGACAAAAAAATCCCCAGGGACTTCAGGAACGACACTGGCTGTTATGTCATCCCTTCAACAGACACTTTCAATGTGCTCATCTCTCTCTGTCACTTCTGCTGGCCAATTTTGGGAGAGAAAACAGAAACAGCCACTAATCAAGATGTGTTATCTCACTTCAGCCTAAAAATAAGCATAAAAGACAATGAGCAAGAAGCTAATAAATAAAGCAGAAAGAGGAACAAAGAGAAAACAGAGAGACAGAAAGCAAATATTGTCTACACACACAGCCATGCAAACACATCCACACACACCTGATGGATAATGCAGAAAAACCTTGTTTAGTGAATAAGTGTCTCTACAAGTTCAGATCCTGCTCTAATTGCATATTTTTCTTTTCATCTTAAGTTCACAAACAACCAAAACTTTTGAACAAGTCAATAAAATATTAGCTGTAAATGATAATGATAGAGAACCCACTACATTTAGTTTTCATATTGATGTTAAGTACATTCATGGCTTCTTAAATTAGGTTCAGTGGTGTGAGTGGCCTCTAAAAGCATTATATTTATATTTACAGCTACAGTATGTACCACTGTTATCTAACATTATTCTATCAAAAAATAACTCCACAATACTTACTCACCAAACATAATAACAGACAGAATTCCTCTAAACCAAACCACATGACCCACCTGTGTCAAGCTGTTTACACACGAAAGCCTGGGACATGGGTTAGTTAGGATGTCAGTGTCCACGCATAAATTCACAGACCAATATTTTTTATCTCCAACAAATATACTGGATTTCAGCATCTCTTGCACATTATGTTGTGTACTTACCTAGTTTTTTTTCCTTCTCCCATCTTCTCCCTGCTAATTTTTAGTTGTAATAAAAGTTTGAAACTATATCTTAAGGTGTAACAAGCTTGTTAAACTAAATAAAAGTAGTGGTGGAGTTTTAAAAAATGATTAGGAAACCTCTTAGCACCACAACGAAAAAATAAATATGACAGTCCATGAGAGCAACCGTTTCTGTATGTGCCAACATATTCCAACCTTCATAACACATCTCTGGCTGTCAGCTAAGATTACCTTCTGCACTATTCCCAACAGCCGTGGGACCATCTTGAGCTACAGTGAGGCTAACCTTCAGCTTACATTTGGACTAGACCTTTACACTATCATGCCCTCTCTCCGACCCTCTCCATGGTTCATCTCTTGATCTGATGTCTGGGTGATTTACACTAAGCTGCCAAATTCAGCTCCATCTGCTGAAGTGACAGAGGATTGAGCTGAACCGAGAGTCGACCAATGTGATATGAGTGATCAAACAAAAAATGGCACAGTGTTGCTGTATTTTTTGTGGACGTGCGGATCTGTGCATGAACATGTCTGTTTTTTTACTGTGAGCATGTAAATGTCAGAATGAATTAAGCAAATATAGTTCAACGAAGAGTGTGTGTGTGTGTGTGTGTGTGTGTGTGTGTGTGTGTGTATGTGTGTGTGTGTGAACTGTTGTCACGCTAGCTCTCTGACAGGACAGGAACCTCAGCAGACAGTCCAAACTGGAATATGTCACACTTCAGCACAACACTACAACTCAAACTCCTGCATGCACATATGAGATGCATTCATATTCTCACACACAGTTAACCTCCTGAATGCTTATGCCTGCCACCCTACACAAACAGGCAAACATGAATACCAAATATAACAAGTGTGTGTATGCACACAGACCCAAAATTCTTGTTTTCCATTGTGTTTCACTATTTTACTCCTCTAAAAATATAATCTCCTTAGTGTACGCCACTCCAGCGTGCACTAGCATACAACACAAAACAAACTTTCACACTGTTATTGTTACATGTTCTCTGTGGATTCTGACAAAAACAGGAAGATTTGCTAAGGTGCTATGCATAGATCAGACAGTGAGAAGACAGACATGGCTGCATCTGATGTACCTATTGTATTTCATCACAGAAAAGTTACATCTCCAGGTCACTGCAAGTATATATATGGAAACTGACTATTTTTATTCAATGTTTTTTAATACCTTTTTAAACTATATATAATTTTTTTTATCTAAGTGTCAAATGGGGCAGCAAGTAGCTCAGTGGGTAGAACAGTTGTCTACAAAACCAAGGGTGGGCTGTTCGATTCCCAGTCCCACCAGGCTACATGTCTAGGAGTCCTTGAATGATACCCCAAAACCCCTTAGTAGCACAGACATGTACTGTCTGGCAGCTGTCCAAACAATAATGTCCCCAAGGGGATCAATAAAAATGCCATTATTACTCGTAATTTTTATTTATTTACTAGTCGTAAATATCATATGATAAAATAGTTCATTTGGTAGTTCAAAATAATGGAACTAATTACATATGCCATACACATTTTATTGTGCGGTGAAAACAAGCCTAATTAATTGCTTACCTTTTAATTTAAATGAGATAAAATATCAGTTAATAAAATATCAGTTAGTATATATTAACCAGTCGAGGCTGGTTGTGCTGAAGGCTTTTTTGATGGGTTTTCTTTTTCTTTTCTTTAGATTTTTTTCCTTGTTGATATCTGGTTCTATATAAATAAATTTAACTGAATTTAAAATTAATTTTAAATATGATATTGAAATTAACGTGACAGCCCAGATCTGACTCCAGTGCGCGTTGAGTTTGTGGTGACGACTATAACAGTCACCAAGCTAATACCACCGCTTTGTTAGTAAGTTAATTTAAAAATGGACGTCTAATTTCTTTAGATCACAGTGTTATTTTGCTAATAACTTAACAATAGCTTTCTACCATTCCCTTACATCTTCTGTCCTGTGTCTGTAACACCAGTCCCCCCACTGGAGCATGCACACTACTATTTCTTGGCTGCCCACGTCTAGTAAAACCTAGTGTTTAGTGCCGCTTTAAGAGAAGTCTATCAACCTGCAATTAATATTACACAAGCAAATTCAGGGTGTGCAGCGCCGTGGAGCATTTACAACTTTTTAATTTCAAATGAAAATATTCTCAGCCATGGCATCTATTTGGAGAAAATGAAAGGTGTTCAAATTTTTTACTTTTTCTCTAGGTCACATGACATGAACTTAACACATTTACACCAGCCTAACAGAAAAAAATAAAAGCTACAAAACAATCTTTGCTTAAGAGAGGTTCACCAATCAAGTAGAGTCTGCATCTTTATCACAGCTTTGATGTATCTAGCCATAGTAAATCAATACCTTATTAAGCTGAATCAGTTCTGTTTGTGGGGGAATTTAACACACAGTACAACATTATCTGAGTGCCACTGCATAAAAAATACAGGTATTCCACAACATTGTGTGGTTTGCTCATTTATATCATGATGTTTTCTAATCTCGATTCCCCTTTCGTCTCTAATTATCTTCTTCTTTTTTCTCCTATCATCCTGCCCTCATTTTTTATCCTCTCTCACTCTCTCTTATCCATCTTTATTTTTTTTCATTTGAGTTCTCCTCCCACTTCTCTCCTTTGCTCTCCGGGGTTATCTCTTTGGCAACACAGATGTGGTGGTGTTGACAGGAGCACAGATAATGTAGTCCACTATTGCCTCTCTGCTAATAACTGCGCTGCAGCTGTCTGTAGACATATGTGTCTATGTATGCCTACGTCTGTGTGCAAGTGTTGAGTAGATAGCCAATAGAGGTGATCAGCAGTTTACAGCTACTCTGACTCTGCCTTCCATTACCACTCGCACACACACACACAAGACAGAGAAATTACATTTACTATTTACAGCCTGATCAATGCAATGATTGCTGTGTTGTTCAATATTTGACACTTCATTAGAGTTGTTAATGGTAAGGGTTTGATGGTATAAGTGAGTATGTGTTTCTCTGATCGTGCATTTAGTCAAAGCGATCCGAAAGAATGCTACCATGCTATACTACCATACTTCATTACACTGTAAAATTTAAATTCAGTACATGATGAGTTGCGAACAACCAACCTAAGTGACTAAATCCTGCATTGTGACTGTCTGGACAGCTACACAGCAACAATCACTAGGTTGCGGTGGTAGTGTGTCAGAAAGGAGTGGGGAACAAAGCCAAAGTATGCAGATTAAAAAACATAAACATGTCAAAGCATTCAGGACATCTTGTTGTATAAATCTCAATATTTTTGGGAAGTGCATATTTAGGTTTAGCCTACACTATGTCAAATAATCTAAAACCTAGTGATTGTTAAAAAGAGTAAAATGTAATTCAGTCTACTTTGGGACAGTAGAATGAACTTTTTTCACCATTTAGCTGAGGTCAGTGATCTACTTATTCATGACAACAACATGTTTATGTATTACCTTGAACAGTGACCGGCAGACATACTCATACACCATATTCTTCAAACTGGCCTCCAAAGCAGTGATCCTGGCTTCAGTACTGTCTGCTTCCTACAATACACACAAACACAATTATTAATGTGAAAGACAAAACTTGCTAGGGGGCTTTAAACTGGGTGAAATGTAGACTGAGAATATCCTGCAGCTAAAGAGATTCAAAGGGTTTAGTTTTCAGCCTTCATTAATATGAAACAGTACATGTCTGTGTTTTTGTGCTTTATTCTAACTACAATTGTGGCTGGTGATGGAATTAAAAAAGTAACAGTGGCATTTGTATTGTAAAGTGTCTCTTCTCTCTGTCACATCAGGGTAACCTGCATGTCTCAAGACACAGATAAAATCTTTTCTTATTTCTTCTCGTTTATTTCTGACTCAGAAATTACTACAGAGCGATTGTGAAAGTCACTTTTGTTGTATTTTTTAGGCTTGTGTGGAACAGGAGTAAAACTGGGAGAGAATATCTATATATACTGTACAATATCGAATAGAGACATCCCTTAGATATACAAGACAGAGAAGGATGAGGAAGAGTACACACAGTGAAACAGGAGAATTACAAAGGAAAAGCAGAGAAAAACAGAAATTCCAGGAGGTTTTTTTCTTTTTCTGTTTCCTATTCCCAGTTTAGCTTGTCTGTCCCATTGTTTCTCCTGCCTGAATCTTTGTTTGAGGTACTCAGAAAGAAGCATTCATGTAAACAGCTGAATGTTTGTGAGTGCAAGTTAGGACTTTATGCATATCTGTGACACACGGACAATGTGCGTATCTGCTAATGGGCTGTGTGTGAGCAAATTAATATTGTTTTGTGGGTTATGAGAGCTTAAAATCTCAGGAACCATCTGCAGCTCATGGTAAATTAAACTTGTTCATTCAATACAACAAACACCCAAAAGCCACAAAGGGAGAGCGTTTATGAATCAGTGCAGTATTCTGACCACACTGTGTCCACAAGCCTACCTACATACACACTGCAAAATATGTAACAGTGGTGACCAGATGCTGCCTGGTGACATTCTTGGATGACAGCACTGGCTCTAACAACGCATACAGGATTTGGGGAATTAGTGCTAAATCTCTCAACCGAATGTCTGTGTGTGAGTGTATGTGTACTCTGGTTATCAGACAGTGTTTAGGGCTCAGATGGAAAACAACAGTGTGACAGACAGTCTATGACGCCCTCCAGCTGCACAGGTCAGATTGAGATAAACTTGCTAAAGAAAACAAAAAAATAGTTAAAACAAATTAACTTGACCACAACTGAAAAAAAATTATTATATATATATATATATATATCTCAAGTAAAATGTACTGAAATATTGTCAAACCGAAAAATATAATATTGCTACTGCAGTCTTTTGATGGTCCTGTAGTAAAGCTATTATTCTGTATTCCTGTACGTCCCAACTGTAAAACTGCACAAGTACTATTACAAATACTACTAAATAAGTATTAGCCAAACATTCATCGACTAATAATACTTACAGATGTGTCAGTACGTATTTTCTCTCCTCTTGATTTCTTCAATATTAGTATAGATTACTCATCAGAAATTGTTTCTGATCTTCAACATTTAACATAACAATACAACTTATTTACTAAAGTAATTAAGGTTCAACATGTATATATCAGCCTAAACTTAACAGCTTGTTGTACCACAGTTAACAGCGACGATTGCAAACAAGTACATCAGATAACTGGAGATGAGTCTTTCACATCACTATAGTGGAATTTTGGTCCAGTCTTTTTTTGTGAAATGTCTTTAACACAGCCACACTGGAGAGTTTCTGAAAATGAACTACTTTTCTAAAGTCCCGTCACACGTCTCATGTCAGAACTTTGATTATAACACTCCAGAAAGTTGTGTTTTCAATCCTTGCTGCATAAAACAGATGTACTTGAACTTTAAATTATGGGCTGGTACCTCTGAATATGCTGGTACAGAGAAGAATTAATTCCAAGGCCCTGATGTGGCCTGAACGGCCCACATCATCACAGTGCCACCACCATCTCTGACTGGTATGACTGTTGTGCTTAATTTCTGCCAGATGTAACACAACTCCTGTCTTCAAATAATCTGTAATCACATCTGTCCATAAAACTTTAATCAAAAAGGTTTGAGGATCATCTAGGTACGTCTTGGGATAATTAGCCTTCATTTTCAGCTAGGTTAGCAGTGGTCTGAGTCTCACTACTGTCTCATGAATCACATTGCTGAATAATCTGTCATGTGATGTGTAGATCGAACAAAAGACACAATAATTAGGCCTGGGCATGCTTAGAGCAGCTGAGCCCAAAGTCTGTCAGATTAGTAACTATTTTTCTTTAATAAATAAGTTTATCATTTAAACTTTATTCTTTGTTTACTCAGGCTGCCATTGTTTATGTTAATTTAGTCTGAAGATAACACATAGTATGAAGTATATATACAGTATATAAAAAAAATTAAGAAATCAAGAGGAAGGCAAATACTTGCTGGTGCAACTGTATATACTAAAAGAAGAATGGGTTACATTTAAAGTAGTGATGAACATTGTATTTTAGAAAGTTTCCTGTATGCAGAAAAGCAGAATTGTCTTTCACAGTTAACAAAACTCATGAGCATCCTCTAATGCTGCAAACCATGTAACATTTGGTGTCAACAGAGATTTAATTTGTGCGTGGCATCAAGTTGCATTGTCCTTTGTGTCAAGGCTGGAAAACTGAGCGATTTGGGCATATCGAAATGTTGTTTTCTATTGAGTGGCTCATGAAGAATATTATTTGAAAATATTTTGCAAGATAAACACCAGGAACACTGTTTTGGTGGATATAAATGGAAGTACTATAAGATCTGTGTGGCACCCAGTCACCTTCTTGGCCTGAAGAGCCCTTTGGAAGAGGCGCAGAAAAGAAGCAAGGCTGAAGCGATACATGTTGTTGATCTTTGACAGGTCTGTGATGACAAAATACATCTTGCTTGCACTCTCTGCAAGCGGCAGGTAGGCATCCCGCTCCTGAATAAAAAAATCAAGGACAAAAAGAAAAATAAAGGATACATGAAATAAAGTGACCAAGAGGCAGTAGACAAAGAACCACAGCTGTTTTACAGATGCTTGAATGGCAGGAAAATGCATTTACACTCACTCTCCACTTTATTACACCTGTACAATCTAACACAATCCAATACGACAGCTCTGCCATTAATTGTATTTTTACAAGGTTATAATTTTTCATTCATTTGAAATAGGGTGACCAAAACATTAATATATTAACTCCTGAATAAAAAGCACTGAACTACAACTCCACCACCTGCTATGACTCAGTAATAAATAATGATCACCTTTTCTGACAGTTTCAACTTAAAAACTGAGAAATTACAACCCTGTAAAAGTTGAATTCATGGCAGAGCTGATGTATTGGATTGCATTAGATTGTGCACATGGACCTAATAAAGTGACCAGTGATTGTATCAAGTATGGAGATGGGTAAGCAGAAGAAATGGATGGAAGCAGAAAGAAAGAAAAATAAGGATAGACAGTACTGTATGAAGAATGATAACAGGAAATTTAACAAAAAACAGAGGTGAATATGTAAAAAGACAGATAAAGAGAACAGATACGTAAATATAAAACTCAGTATAAAACTACAAATACAGTTCTAGTGTAACACTGCACCCTAGAGGATGACTGTGTAATGCATCTAATTGCAATAATTTGTGCAGTGAGTAGTCATGGGTTTGTGTATCTGTAGACCACTCGTATGTATATATAGCATCATTTTACACAACAGTCTAAACTTCTAGATTTCAATAAAAGCAGATGATTCTTTGTTCCAGAAATTACATAAAAGTACAAAAGTATGGTCATGTTACATTCACTGACTGGAAATTGAACATGCTCTGCCTCTGTCTGAGTTTCTGACTGTGATTGTCTGTGTCTTTCTCTGCCTTATCTCTGACAAAACCAGCTATTTCAAAATGTGTTAAATGACTGGTTACTACATGACAAAACTTCACTGGAATATAGTGATTATCATGACTGTCATGTTTAAGACTTACAGTAGGTATGTATTTTTACAGTTTAACTAGTGTTTGTTCCAAATAGTTTTAGAATGTTTTTTTTTTCATAAAATCTGAAAACATCTGTTGCAGAAACTGTAACATATTTAACAGTTAGTATAAGTTATTGTTACAAGTGGTTTTCAGGATTTGCCAATCAACAATCAGAGAAAGTTACAGCGTTCATAGAAACTTCCCACACAAAACCACAGGTCATCCACATGGATGGTCAACATGCCTGATACAACTATTACCTATTAACTATCACCTTTTATATTTTTTCGTTATAAATAAAGGTTTTGAGTCTGTGCATTGTTGCCTGAAACACAGTACCTGGTCCAGGGATGCTTGCAGCCTGTGTGATTCCAGCAGTGACTCCTGGATCAGGGCGCTGCTTGCCTTGGTCTGGTTCAGACTGTCTATCAGCTCCCTGTTTTCCAGAATATTACCCTGAGCAGTAGCCAGGGTCTGACACAGGAAAAGGACAGACAGTTAAAAACAGGACAGGATAACACATAAATGTGAAAAATTTAATGGGGGATTCACAGAACCTAAGAGTTCAGTAATCTGACAAAAAGTTGGTGGAGCAATATTTATCATCTTCTAACAACTTGATGAGTGGAATTAATAAATTTTTTATTTAGGCTTTCAATAAGTGCCATGACTCACCCACTTCATCCCATGGAATCTATTCTCTCAAATTAACTGTGCAAATTCATTCAAATAAATTCAAATAAAATAGATGAGAAAGCAGTGGAGCATGGGAATGTCAAGTCGAATATTCTCCTACAATTCTGGAATAATTACATGTCTAGTGGCACTGAAGCACTGACACAATGCTCTTGGCACTATCTATGTCTGTGTGCGTGTGTCCAAATTACCCCTTAGACTGTGTGCAAAAGAACAATCATTAAATTTAGTGCCTATGTCACAATGTCCATCAACTATGTGTGTCTGATTTTGAAAGAGCTACTACATTAAGCAGAGTTCTATTAGAATATTTGGACAGCAACAATCTGTTTGATGTTTTGTTTAAATATTTTCATTATCATGATTGTTAAATGACACCTACAAAGTTTGAAGTATGTGAATAAGTTAAAAGAAATGCAACGCACAGTTTGTGATTTTACTCCCAACTAGGGATGGGCATCGAAAACCGGTTCTTTTTGAGAACCGGTTCCCACTTCTTCAATTCCTTGGTATTGTTTGCCATTTTTGCAAACGATTTCTTTACTTTACTTTACTTTAGTTCATTTGGCAGACGCTTTTATCCAAAGCGACTTACAAGGAGACACAAGCAA
>JAUYWH010000005.1:14617810-14631089 GCA_034779795.1 Ctenopoma multispine | reverse complement strand
TCATTCATAGTTTTGATGCCTTCAGTGAGAATCTACCAATGGAAATGGTCATGAAAATAAAGAAAACACATTGAATGTGTCCAAACTCTTGGCCTGTACTGTATATTTATAATAACATCATCATAATGTTTGCAGAACACAAGCAGACAACATACCTGTACTTCCTTCAGTTCATCATCTATTTTGGCCTTTCTCTCTTCAATCTTGGACACTTCTTGAGCCATCTTCCCTTTTATCTTTTCCATCTCTGTCTTCTGGTCACTGGCATTCTGGAGAACCAGAAAGATCATGCGACATTTGAGTAACTGTACAGGATTGAAAGGCTAAATAAAACTAATCAAAATCTCTCACTGACTGTTCCCCAATTTGAGTCTTACCCCCTTCTTTACACTAAACATAATAAACTTTCTTTATTCACTACTCTCTACTTCCCCAAGCTCAGTCTATCATTCTTCCACCTAGATGGTTTCTACCTTTCATCTCTTTGTCCCAGTTCTCCATTTTCCCTGCTGTCTCCATCTCTATGGGAGGCAATGCTGCTACAGCCCAGAGGGATCAGTCTATTCGTTAATTATCACTCTGCAAGCTGGCTTCACTGACAGTTCTTCTTTCTCAAATCTCTTCTATGTCCCTCTTTCCCCATCTCACTCTTAAAGCAGATTCCCCAAAGAGAGAGTCAGACGGATATCACAACTAATGATTTCCCTCCATAATAATTTCATCCATCCATCCATTCTCCAGACAGAATGAGAAGAGAAGAGAAGAGAAGAGAAGAGAAGAGAAGAGAAGAGAAGAGAAGAGAAGAGAAAAGGGCCACTGTGAGAGTTGCAAGGAGGTCAGATGTAACTTGGAGGAGACATGAAACCCTGCAGGACTACCGCCCTGCCTGGTGCTTTCAAAGTTACACACAGTGACATACACACATTCACAAACAAACACACACACCTGCATGGAGATGGTTATTTCCTGCAAGGCAGAATCTGCCTCCTGTTGTTTAGTCTTCAACAGCGCACTCTGCTCTGCAGCCCGCCTTTTCAACTCATCGACCAATGTTTTAGCTTCATTCAGCTTAGACACACCTGCCTGCAGGCAAATTTATTACTTGATAGACAAAGTAAAGGTTAAGTTTACCAAAATTCAGCGCTAAACATTCTGGTCATTTTTATTAAGAAAACTCGTGTACTCCTGGTTTTATCACCTCATTCATATACTATACGTATATAATACCATAAATTATAAAAATCCTTTTCTCTATTTTTTGAGATACACACAAATAACTAATAGCATTTGTGGAAAAAAGGGAAATCCAGTAATAGAAATTATTCTTAACAAGTGCCACGTAGTACGGATTATATTTTACCTGAAGATGTTGTTGTCTTGTTGTGAGCTGTTGTTGCTTCTGGCTGTATAATGCAGTGTAAACATGCAGAAAGGCCAAGTACTGGCTGGGTGTTGCACCTTGTTCTCTACATGACTCATGGACCATCAGGAACAAACGGCACAGGTCACCTTGTCCATATCCTGCTGGGAGCAAAAGGTGAAGAAGCTTATGAGCACAAAACGAAAATAACAGTGATGAACTTAAAAATCACAAATTATTATTATTATTATTATCAAGTTTGGCTTTATGTGCATGTGCTATTACCTGAGCTTTTCCCTTTAGTGCCCTTTCCTTTTTCGTTCTCTTCCCCTGTTCCTCCGTCTGTTTTTGCCAACAACAGCTCAGGAATCTGATAAATTCCAGGTTTACACACAACAGAAATTTAGACAGAAAGAAATAATGCATTAATTTTTAAAAAAATCTCTAATCTGCCTTTTAAAAATTATAAAGTCTGTGATAGTATTGGTACAGAAATGTATTTTTTAAAACCACACAGTAAAGGGTCAAGAATGGATCTAAAGCCAGTAGTTGTAATGCATTTGAGTAAATATGGGGTAACCTCAGAGTGACTGCTACCTTTTCAGAAATCTTCACAAGATTGAGGTACAAAGGTCTCTCTTTTCATTATTACCATGCAGATATACAGCATGTTTCCATATTAATAACTTTTCACTTAGTTTATTAATCTTTATTCTTCTCTTAAACTCCAAAACATTTAATGTCAAATTCTGCTGTTATCTTTCCTCTACTTGTTGTCGTCCTCTAACCTTCTTCATGCTGCTTTCAGACCATCCTTCCATCCACTGGACTAAACACTTGCGGTAAAAAGCTGGGTTGCTCTCACAGTTGATGGTGAAGTTAGAGTTGGAGCAGTCCATAATCAGAACAATGTGAAGGTTTTGCTGGATTCCTAAGTAAGAAACGCAAAGGATGAGGATAACAGTGGCAGTGTGAATAGCACTAGCAATACTAATGACAATAATAGAGACACTGATTGAATTCTCTAGCAGCAACTTTGTCCAGTGACACTGGACCATTTCTACAGAACATACACCAGTGCACAGCAGGTAGACAGGAATAGAGTCAGATACAATCGCGGAAGAGCATAATGTAGATAGATCAGCGAGTGGGAACAGCACATGTGGTAGAGTTTTACAAAGCTGACAGCAGTATGGTATTGTGTTGTCAATAAATACAAAGTACTAACTGTAGGAAAAGTAGTTGTAGAGTGGTCCAGTGAATCCATCCTGGGAAGCAGCATCTTTGAGTGGGGAGAGAAGGGGCTCTAGCTCCTCTGGGGTATACAGACCAGGCACTTCACCTGAAACATAACACACACAATAATCAGTGTTTCCTTGAACACTAGCATCCCCGAGAAGGAACTACAAGCCAAAGATAGTAGAACTGGGACAGATCACAAATGCATACAGTATGCTTTTGCAAAAAGAAACCATCTTACATTCATGATCTATATTCAAATACAGAGCACGTAAACTCCCACACGGGGATAATAGTAGTAATGTGTACATAGCTAATCCAAATTCTGACCTGACCCCTAAAATAAAACTTTTACAACCTTCAAGACACTAACAGTCAATTTATTTTTTATAAGGATGTAATCAAAAGAAAACACACACATACAATACCAACAGCACACACAACAACAAGACACACCCGATGACAGCAGACTGTTGACCATCTCTAAGAAAGCTGAGTGAACAAACTGATAATCCTCCAATAGTAGAACCACCTGCTGCCCCTCCAGACCTGCCAACTGCATCACCTGCACAAAGTGTACACTATGTATGTTAGTAAACTATGAGCATATTCACACTCTGGTTGCCAAGTACAGGTGCCACTCAATTTTGCTATTTAAAATTTAAACAAATCATCTGATAGTGTTAATTGGGGGACAGTTAAATAGCTTGCCATTAAAATGCAATTATATCTTCGTACATGCAGAAAGCAGCTTGGCACAGTGAAGCAAGTGAGTCAATAATATCTTACAGGCAATTCATCCTTACCGTCTTGAGATCATTGCTGAAATGCTTAAGAGAATAACCACGGGAGATTTTAGGTGTGAACAATGTGTATCCATGCATATGTGACACTAGGCACGTGGCTGTATGTCGACCCACTCCGCTCCGACCCGCCAGAAGCAGAGAGCCACCAGGTCGACTCAAGACGCGATCGACCCTGGACACAAAGTCACAAACTTCCCAAAACAGGAGAAGGTCCAACTCTCTGTTATCACGACTGTACAGCACTACTCCCTAAAGAAAGACAAGGCAGGAACACACACACAGGTGATGAGGTGCACAACAGAGACCTGCCAAATACCATGAAAGTAAAAAAGAAAACAAACCATTTAAATGCGATGTAAAGAGCACCGGAAGAAGTCATATTCAGATTGTTAACTTTCTAAGTTACAAAAATAGAGTAAAATAAACCCCCTACTTATAAATTCCCTTTATGTAGAATAGTCTCTTTCAGAGCAGTGCAGTAAAAACACAAACTGTAGTGGAACATAAGTGTAAAATTGTAGATAAGTAAAGTATGCTTAGTTACTTCCCACTACTGTGCATTTTATACACCAGACAACAATTCATCACTGTGTACCTTCTGTATGACTTGTTTTAAGTCAGCAGAATCCAGACGTCCCAGTTGTTTACCATGAGAAGGCAGAGACTGGCCTGGAGCAATTACAGCCCCTTCAGAGGCTCCCCATGTCACATAGAAACCATCTGCACGCAGGGGAAATATTACACACTGTTAGTTACGCACCTGCATAAAGTATGTGCACATCAAATGAGATTAAAAACACGCACAAAATGAACACTGCAACAGCAGAACTGTCTCTGTCTCTTTGGTGTCTTTAGTGCAGATGCCAGCACTGTGAGCCTTTGTTTAGCAGTTTGAAGGGGCTTGGCTATAGATATGTCATTGTATTTATTCATCAGCCAGGACCTGTTCCTGATCATTACATCTCTTTGTAGTTGTGCCAGTTTCTTTGCTGGCTTCCAAACTTAGTTTGCATGAAGAAGACTAGCTATGACATGGTGTCAACATTTGCCAAGCATTTCAAGTGCTGCTGTGCACATCATTACCTAGAATTACTAGTGTTTACATTTATGCATAAGGGTTCTGAACAGGTTATGAATATATATTTTATTCTCATTCCTCTAGGGCTGTAAGGGGACCTCCTGTTTGACAACAGTAAACATCACTCTGGTATAACTATTGATGCTGTTATGACCTTATTCTTGTTTATATCACACTAAGAGTTGGCAGGCAACTATAGCACTGGAGTCTTATCAGATCTACCCAACATTTGAAACCTGTTTCCAACATCTCGCTGTTACTAAGAAATTTAGAGGTTACTATCTGCAGGTGTCACTATACCCTGAAGAGATGAATGAGGTATTTTGTACTTTTATACTTTAGAGCAGTCAAACCAATTTAAAAAGGAAATTAAAAAAAGTTAATAACGTCATGCTGGTCTGGATCAAGCAAATTAGAGAAACTGACATAAATGCAGAACTGTGAAATAACATGAGAATTAAGGTGTATCCGTAAGAACACAGCTGTCTCATACCAGTCATGTTGTCTAAAGCATCAGAGCCCCAGTCTCCCCGAATGATGGAGGAGAGGATGTTGTCAAAGGTGTGAAGGTCTTTGGAGGAAACTAGTCGATCTCTGAACAGCCTCCTGGCCTCATATGCTACCACCTCCATCACGCTGTCTGTCACATTAGATTGAGCTAAAAAGACATCAATGTGACACACACACACACGCATCATGGACTGATACTCAGTTTGTCATTTACACACACAAGATGGAATTTGCAGATTTTTTTTCTGATCAGACAACATCAAATTCAGCACAAAGAATAGCTGCACAGAAAATTTTATTTTAGTAATTTATGTGCAAGAAAGCAAGAAGATAAATTTTCAGTTCTTCATTTACAGCAGTGAACATTCGGTAGTTTCAAAAAGGACAGACACAGGACACAAGCACTATGACTCAGGCCTCAATGTGAGTCAAAGGTCTTTTTTTGGCTTGAAAAAGGGCACCACACAGGGTGAGAATAATTTTACAAAATGACGTAGGGCAGCTAGCTCAAAACAGACCACTAGAGGGACAGTCATTGTTCTGTAGGCCACTGGCTTCAAATTTGTCTGTCACAATATACTAAAAGCAATGAAGACAATAATCAAGCAGAGACAAAGTTAACACTGCAGGGTTTTCCTTAAACTAAATTAAAAAAACACAAAAAAAGAAACCACGTGATGTGCCAGATAGTCATAATAAACATTTTCTGTGTTTATTGTTTACAAATTATGTTCTTGTTCTCAATGGTGATTCTTGCTTGATGACAATTTCTTGATTTGAACCTATTGTTGAGCATTACGTAAAGTGTTTTATTGCAAGTCACATGCAGACTCGAACTCACCACACACAAAGACACAAACACAGTCACTCAATAAAGATGAAGAGAGAATATTTTTACATACCAGATTGAAGGTATGCAGCAAAGGAGGAAAAGGAGGAAGTAAGAGTAAGTTAAAAAATGATGAGTGCAGGAAAAGAAAAGTTTGTCTGCTGACGTGTTTAATTAAAATAAATGATTGGACTCACTATCACAGCAGGAACACATTGCAGAAGAAGAGAAAAAGTAACAGAGAGAGAGAGAGATGAAAGGACAGCAAAGAGAGAGGAGAGGATGATAAAAGAGAGAGTAGAAGACGAGTGACAGAGAAGAGAGTGAGGAAAGAGAGAAGAGGTCAGGAGAGAGTGATCGAATTAACAAAAAGGTGATAGTTGGAGACAGTAGCGCTAAGCTAAAAGAATACTAAAAACAAACTAACAAAAGCTATCTGGTGCTTCTTTTTGATTCTGGCACCGATACTGACATAGTTATTATTACTTTATGGTCCTCAGCAACAGAAAGATTATTCTACCTGTGGATGCTAAGAAATTAGCTGAAACCCAGTGGGTCACTGAATCCAACTTGATGGTTTTGTATGCATACAAGTGTGCTTCTGAATTTGTGGGTCAGAACACCTTACAGACCTGGGTCTGTTTCTTAAGGCTTTCCACATTATGTTTTAAAAAAGCTATATTTTTTATGAATCTGGGTCCCTGTGAAACTAGCATCTCCATGTTCTTATTGTTACCTAAAGATCTTATACACAAAAGAGGTCAAAGACAGACATATGTATGCACATGTTTAGTTACCTGCAGTGAGGTCATATCGTAGTAGGCTGAGGACCCATTCTGTTAGAATACATGGGGTAAACAGGTAGTGACTGTGATCATCCACTGTAAACTTTGCTTTCACCTGATAGGAAGGAAGCACATGAAGAGAGGTGATAACATATCTATAGAATAAACATATGAATATATATAAACATGAACTGCTGATCACTTATGCTGGATTTATGGTCAAGGCATCAAACATGAAATTAATATTAACATTTGAAAGCTCGATATGTGTTCTGTCCATAGATTTAATTTGGAGCTGCATTCACGGAACAGTTCCCTGTTGTGTTTCTGTAAGCACCACTAAACAACTGTCCAGCAGAACTTAAGTCTTTGTAATTCAGAGGTACAATACATTACAGTTTTGGTGAAAATAGCAGAAATGTTTGTCTTGTCGCCCAACGTATAAATACCTATATACAAAAAACCTTGCAACATTGTGACATTAATTAAATTTATATGAAGTTAAATAAAGGAGGAGAGAATGGAAATCATTTCTGTCAACTTCCAAATTTACAAAGTTCTTACAGACATCCATGTATGTGCCTGAGATATATTTATTTAGTTAGTAGACTAACTAGTCTAAAAAGTTAATGTAATGTTCAAACATTGCCAAGAATCAAATAAAACCCTTTGCATGCTTGTTTTTTGCTTCAGCAACGAGTTTGAATATGTGTGTTTTCTCTCTGCTGGAGAACAACCATAGATTCAATGTGGAATCACGCAAATTCAAATCAGAGTCTCCACCGACTTGTTACTGCTTTCACTGTCTCAGGCAAGAATATGCTGCTACAAATATAAACGTGAACATGAATGAGCAGCCTGTCCAATTCAATACCTGTTCATACAGCTGCACTAGAGACCCAGCCAGCTGGTGTGTCCTCCCTGTGCTAGCCCAGGCTGCCTGGCTGCCCAGGCTATGCTGCAGAACTGGCTGCAGGTATGCTGAGTAGATAGTCTGCAGCTGCTCCCGGTCTGGATAGCTGAAGGCAGAGACAAAGAAGAAGTGAAACAGATGGAAGTCGGAAAAGAAAGAAATGGGGTCAGGGGCAGAGTTAGAGGAGACCGAAAGCAAAATGTTAAAACAGGAGAAAGAAAAGGGTGATGTTGGGAAAAAAAAAGTAATGAATGTACTGCAAGTCACTTATCAAAAGACTGAGTTTTTATTTGGCACTTGCACCTTACTTACTCTATGGTGCAGATGCGTACAATAGATGAGAAGCGAGAGGTGAGTGAATGGCCGCCAACAGCACCTCCTGTTGACATGGATGCCACCACCTGGATGTTCTCAAGACTCACCCACTCCAGATTTTCATCATAAAATCCCTTATATGTCAACACCTGGAGGAGAGATGAGGGTGGGAAAGAGATATGTGTATTTTTCATTTTTGTTTATTTCAATGAATACTACAGGTTTCAGAAAGTTAAATTATGAAAGAGAGTTTTTCAGTTAGACAGTCCTGAACCCATGCTAATGTCATAGCAAACATGAGCTCCTGAGAATCAACAATGACATTAAAAACTGTGATTATTTAACACATCATCAATCCTTTCACTAATTATTTGTTTCTGTCTTTGTGTTTATGTACAATCTCTACCTGTTGCAGGAAGGCAGTGAGGTTGCTAGTCCCCCATTTGTCTGGTTTGGGTAGGTTGATGTCTTTTAGGTAAAGGACCAGGTTTTCACAGTCCTTGGGTCTGAACACTCGGCCAGTGTTAGAGCTGAGCAACAGGCAGGTCTGACTGAGCTTCTGTAGGACATGGCGAGATGATGTCTGTGCACTGCAGTGAACCACAGCAACTTGGGTGGAGCGTAGCTGATAAAAGGCATAGCGCAGGAGCATGCTAGGCAAAATACAACATAAAGAAATAGGTCAATAAACACACAGGTACTTATATATTTGCATGCAACAAGACATAATTGATTGAAGTGGATTGATGCTTCAATCAGACAACTAAATGTTTTATCTTATACATAGCTCATGTAGATCTGGATAATTGTGTTTGTAAGAACAGAGCCAAAAGGGAATAGAGACATTCTATGAGGAGACAAACATAGATAATATTTGGAAAGTAAATGCACGTGGGCATACGTATGCTTCTTCCAATGTTTGTGTGTATATTAATTAGATGTTTTTTTAATCAGATGAGTAAGCTGACAAACCCAGTGCTTCAGTGGCACATAACTTTCAGATAAGTGAGGCAAGACAATGGAATAACAAAAGTCAAGAGTAAGACTCAACTGGATAGTGACCCTTGATCTTTAAACCCCTGGGGAGCAAAGCAATTACTTTTGTGGCAACCCTGTACTCACACACAAACACTAGCACATACGACACACACACACACACACGCACGCAGACCTGATCCTTTTTCTGACATGTCATGCCTTTACACTAAAGGTCAAGTCTTGAATAAAAGATACTTTGATATCAGTGTTGATTGTGTGCTTTTGTCATTTTTAGTGTCCACTTCTGAGTGCCTCTGCTTCACAATTAATAATGTACTCTCCACTACCATGACCCCACTAACCCTTATTCTCCAAGTAGACCAACATGAGGTTAGCTTGGAAGAGTGCCTGCTTGGCCTTTTTACACAGGCCAAGCAGGTTGTTTTGGAAAACAACATGAAAAAATTATAAAGATAATTAATTATAATTTTATATATATTATAATTCTAAAACAAGTACCAGGTGTTTGAAACTGTTAAGTTCTTCTTGTCTTGTTTGACAGTATGTATAAAATCATTATTTAGCAATACAGCGCGAATGAATTTAATTTTATTTGTATTTGTATAAACAGTGTTTACGATTGTGTTTGCATGTTACCTTAAATATGTGTATACTATATGCAATGCAACTCCATTTGTATACATTCGTGTTTGTATATGCTGCCTATGTTCAAGTCTATGCAAATGTTTGTGTTCTGTATGAGCATGCATTACCCCTTTCCACAGCCCTCTGGTCCAACCACCATAAAGGGTTGCCTGTGCTGAGCGGTGAGCCATGGGGAGAAACAGTGTAAACCTCTCTGCATGTCTGGTGTCTCAATAACAGGCAGGGTGTGTGTGTTAGAGAGCTGTTCCAGTGTGAGACCCTCAGGACAATGAAATGTATAGGCTGCTAGATGGCCACTGTTGAAGTCATAGTAGGTATCCAGTGGTTTTCTGATGTCTGGTGGGCTTTCTCTGGCCCAGCTCAGCAACTAGAAAAAGGACAAAGAAATAACAGTGCCAATTAACGTCCCCACCAGATGTAGATCCGACATTAGTATTTGAACAATGACTCAACCTTTTTTTTAGACTTAATATAAGACATTATTAAAAATTTTCAAATTAAACTGTTGCCTTCTGCCAATGCAAAAAACACAGGGGTCCTTACCTCCTTGGCAAATTCCTGGCGTGTTTTGAGGTTGAGGTTTCCTCCCAAACCTCTAAGAAGACCAACAATGAACTGACCTCTCTCTGTCACAGTGCTGATATGTGATAGACCATTGAACACTGTACCCACCAGACTAGTCTCCACCACAAAGTCATTCTGATAAAAGCAGACAGCAAGAGACATAGATAAAAGCACAAGTTAAGTTAAACGCTTAGAGGTGTGAAATGAAAATTCCCCATTTGTGTAAATGTTACAATAAATGTCAAACAATGTATAAACTCTGAATCCACGGTATGTACTGAGTCTACTGTTTTTTCAAAAGTGATTTCTGTAAAGTTTAAATTCATTATACCAAACACTCATTGACACTCATTTATTAAGAAAGTCCTACATTTTAGCCATCATTATGGCCATGTGTTGGCTCCATTCAGCAACAGAAAATGTTGCTGTAGTATTTTACAGGAGTATTTCAAATTAAGTACAATGAAAGTTTATTTTGACCAGTGTACAGAAGAAGGCTAAGGCAAGTCTTACCTGTTTAAGGACCCAGTCCAAGGCTCGTTGAAAGTAGTCTCCCAGCCAATTTTCCAGGTTACCACGACACTCCTCTGGCTGAGCCCTCAACCACGACTTCACCAAGGCACTCACATCTATGTCCTCATCACTAAAAACACATATGAGAGAAACTGGAGGAATCAAAAAAAAAAGAAAAATGAAAGACAGACACTTAAAACCCAGCTTATATGGCTAACTGACCTTAGAAATATCATGCCCATCCGAGAGATAGTGGCTGGTGAGGCGCAGCTAAGGTCATGAGTTTCAAACAGGAAATTAACATTGGGTCCAAACTGGATGCGTTCTCCACTAGGCATGGTTAACAACCGATTATCATCAAGCACAGAGTTCAGACTCTCAATCCACTCTGGGTCGATATCACCGTCACACACAATCCATGAGCTCACTTCTATAAATAGATAGAGAAGATACAGTACATACTGTATACACCACAGATACATGGAGTACATTACTTTCAATAAAGTATAGTTTCAGAGTATAGTAAATGTTGACCACGGAATACTACTTTATCTGGTCCATGTAGAATGTTAAGAGTGCAGTGCACCCTTATTAGTACCATTTGGGTGTTGTTGTCTTCTTACCCTGTGGTTCTCTGACCACATTCCTGGCACTGTGTGTAAGGACACCATCAGCCCATTCTCTGGTGTCCATGTCTATATGTCCCAGTAGCTGTTGTCTGGGCATGGCCTTGGGGTTCATTGTATACTGCTTCACCTACAAAAACACAGCATTGTAAGGATAGCACTCTTGCTTGGATATTTAAAGGATATTTTAACTGCCTCTTTAACATTCAAGTAAATGTTTTGTGCTTCTTGTATACTAAAAATAATAAAACTCAAGCCTAATGCAGTGTACATTTACTGAATTTATACATCAATGAACGACAATCTGACTAGGCAGTTTGTTTCTTACTCACCACTTTGCCTGTTTTGCTGAGAGCAGCCCTAAGCATTTTCCAGAGCGTTGATTTCCCTGCTCCACTTGGCCCTACGATGACTACACCCATGCGTTGTCTTAGCTGTTCATTCAGCTCCAATGCCTTCTTCAGCTATACAGACAGACAAAACCAGACAACAATTTATCAGTGGTTTGATTTTTTTGCACTGTAGAATGATCACAAAGAGTAGCTGAATAAAGGCTTTCAAGATGTATCATGACAATAAAGTTTATATTTGGCTGATTGGTGTATATCTTCATTCACCTGGCTGGGTATAAGTTCAAGATGTTCCTCCTTGTAGACTTCTTCCAGTGCATGCATTAGGATCTGGTCCTCCACATCGGTGAAATTAACCCCAGAGAAAACATCTCTGACCAGAGCATCAAACCGAGAGCTATCGGCAAAAGTCAGCTTGGACATGGTGTTCAGTCTCAACGCCTGTACTACCAGGTTACTCTCTTGAACTACATGTAGATAAAAAAGATTGGTTTAATGGAAATGTAAGCTGTTCTATACTGGTGCAAAAAGAACCAAAAATACAGGATATATGGAGAAGTACACCAAACTCAAAATTTATCAAAGTTAACTTTTCGAGTGATTATCTCTTTATCCTGTTATAAAAGTGCTAATTAACAAAGCCTGTCATGATCTAAGACTTTGTCAATACTTTGTTCTGTGAAGGGCCAGAAGGCCAGAGATGCTGGCCTTCCCTGCAGGCACGAATGTGGTGTTTTTTCACAGCAGAGACAAACACTTGGCAACACTACACACTGAGACAAACACAGGAAAACCTTAGGGATTCATCAACAGACAGAAGGTGTATGTGGTATGTGTGTGTACAATGGGCAGGTGGTGGAATAGAAGGATCTAAAAAAAGAGAGGTGTGCTCATGAAGAGTGAAGAGGGAAAGAGGAAAATGACAACAAGGGGGTGGGGGATACTGAAACTGTGAAGAGGAGAAGGGGATGAAAAACAGAGGGCAGCGAGTGAGAACAAGTGGTACGAGAGTGGCATCAATAGCCAGGTATCAGAGAGAGAGCTAACAAGAGGTCAGGGGAAGGGGGAAGGAGGTGGGGAAAGAGGTACTGAGGAGGAACAACAAAACACTCGCAAAGTGTTTAGGAATGGGAGAAGGGAGAAGGACAAAAGTTTTTAAAGGGTGTTTCTGGGCTAAATGTCAATTGATGGTGGGTCTGTATTAAAGGATTTAGAGAGCAAGGACAACAGCAGGTGTACAAAGAAAGTAATTGTCAATAGAACCTTCCTGATGCTGAAGTACACTCGTGCGTGGTATTTATCAAACTGAATTTAAGAGCTGTCCACACACAGAGATGTAGATTGTAAAAACATTTTGTAGCGTGACCCTGTTGGGTGCAGGATAAGCATCTCCAGACCAGTCGAATTTTCACTTTATCCTCTAATCCTCTTCATCAGCTCTACAACTTTCTGCCTCTCAGGTCAGCAGCTTAATATCAGCACAGCATATTCAGCATTTCTCATTTTCGACCCTTTGACCAAAAATCCTGAAAGTTTTCATAATATTGACTTTATGTGACAAAAACGGAAATGGAACCTTTTACTTAAACCACAATTCACTTCATATAAATACTGTCAAATAAAGACACAATTTGTGACAACTTTCATTAATTAATGGTGACAGTAGAAGACCTTCTTGTGGGCCCACCACCCGCAAGAGGGGCCATAGAGGTCGGGTGCGCAGTGCTATGGGTGGTGGCCGAGGACG
>JAUYWH010000005.1:14602680-14616165 GCA_034779795.1 Ctenopoma multispine | reverse complement strand
TAATTGCTTGTGTCTCCTTGTAAGTCGCTTTGGATAAAAGCGTCTGACAAATGAACTAAAGTAAAGTAAAGTAAAGTAGTAAGAATAAAGTGACATAGTAATATATGTCATTCTCCTACTAATACTGGACTATACGCCAGAGTTTTTACCTGGCCAGATTGAAGATTGCAACCAATTTACGCCCCAGTATTTCTCCATTTTTGAAGCCCTCAGAGTAGAGAATGACCTCAGCAATGAGCTCATTGTCAGGCCTGCTCATGGCCACAGGCCTGAACAGCTGTTTTAGGTTGTCTGGAAGCTTCTGTCTGCCTCCATAGCCTTTTCCCGCTGGGTTTAATGTGATGAACACCCCAGAGTTTGGATCCAATTCCACCTGGAAGATCAAAGACTTATTGAAACACTAATCTGACACAATAGGAACTACTGAAGGCTATAGGTAGAAACTTGCCCTCTGTATGTATGTGTGTATATTGTATATATATATATATATACATATAAAATGAGTTTGAGAAACTGAGTAATTGCATTTTGGCATCAGTACTTGGAAACATGGCTTTGTCTGTGTCTGTTCTTATTTTCTGACCGACCTCCTTCCCCAGCAGTTCACATGTGTTCTTGTGGTGTTTGAGAGAGTCTTGAATGGCTTGAATCTGCATGGAAACTGCAGATAGCACTGCTTCCTCTAAACGGTTAAACTCATCAAAGCAGCCCCATGCTCCACACTTCACCAAGCCCACAAAGATTCGTCCCATTGACTTCACATCAATACCCTAGAAGACAGAAGCAAAACAGAACTTCTCATATGCTCTCAATGACAGTCGTTCTCAATTACTAATCTTGTTTTTATGTCGAGAGTGTCCACTTTTAGTATATATTTTTTAAAGATGTTATATGTGTTTTGGTTTCAGAATAATTGCCATAAAATGCCATGGCTAACAAAACGTGTGAACAGTCGACAAGATCATGTCAGTCAAAGATATAGATGTGAAACCCTTCAAATACTCTCTAAAAGCATTTTTATACCTCATCACAGTTAAACACTAGCACTTGGCGTCCAAACAGCCCTCCGAGGGCTTTGACTGACTCAGTCTTGCCTGTGCCAGCAGGCCCGTAGGGATTCCCCCCAAGTCCCATCTTCATGGCCTGGGTCAGGGTCAGGTAGCACTTATCAGTCAGTGGAGTGTGGACCAGCTTAGACGCATTCCCCTGGGACGTAGGATGGAGAAGAAAGAGAGTGACAAAGAGAAAGAAAGTAACACAGTGAGATAGCCAGGCACAAGCAAAGATATGGAAAGTGAGAAAAGGGTGGAGCAGGTAAGAGAAGTAAAAATCCAACAGAAGGGAATGACAAAACAGACAGATAACGAATTAAAAAAGGGAAGAACCTAAAACAATTGAGGGAAAGGCAAAAGAAAATGAAAAGAGTGAGACTGAGTATAATGTGTTTTAAGGGAACTACAGAGAGGAATACAGGATGGTGCTCAGCATCTCTGCATAAATAGCGCCCCCAAAAGGTAAAAAATGAGAATTGAGAGTAAACCTTCCATTTTCAATCTGAACATATTTCTTTCCTTCTTTTCCTTCCTGTGTATATGTATATTTATCTATAAGTTTGACATGCTGTCTACCATGGTTTCATATGTATAATGGTTGACTAATGTTGATTCCCTTAGACTCCTATAGGGGGAAAGTCAAAGTACAGATAAATTATTGACCAAGTTAGGATAATTTTAAATTAAGTACATTCTGTATAATTACACAGGCGACGTGAGCATATTTAATTCCCTCTATGAAATCTCTTTTACCAGCTCTAAATTAATCTGAATAAAATCTTCAGAAATAGAAGTTAATTGCAGATCTAGAAACATCAGTGTACTGTATATTTATATGTTTAAATGTCTCAAGCCAATACAAAAAAGGAGAGTTTATAAATATATGACAGCTCACCTGGTATTCATATGTATAGCTGAACTCTGTATTCACCATGTGTGTATAGCAGCATTTGTCTGGTCCCATGTAGAAGCGAAGCTGCTTCTTCCAGCCCCAGGCTTCAGGACTGGTAACACCTGTCTGGTTAAGCTGCTTCACCACACCGATGTTGTGGATGATATCAAGAATTAAAGCCTTCAGCTTCAGCTGCAGGACACTGGAATCTATAGAGAAAGATGTGCACAAATGGCAAAATTGGTAAAGTCCTGTAAATAAAGGATTTTTTAAAAATGGCATGCACAGTATGTTCTGACACAAAACACACAAGTTTTTGTAAAATCAGATATTTCACACAGTGCTGTTTATGCCTACATATAGCTCTGTTTGCATAAAGTAAAAACTTCTGTTTTTCAGATCCAACTGAGGATCCTCAGTTATGGGACTGATATTAAATCAAAGTCATGAGATATTTAGATAAATATTCCTCCCTGGCAATTTCATAGGTGCGTTGTTGTGAATAAATGTTAGACTTTTATTTTAAACAGAAAAGGAATAGTTTTTATGTTACCACAACCCAGCAGTTCTTGTCATCCATAAGGGAAGCTGTTAAAAAATACTAAATTGTATTGATTGCTTAAAGAATTATTGGGACCACTCACTGTGCAAAAATGCCTGACAGCTAAGGTGAATTTTTTGGGAAAAATGAGGTTACTTAGCCAATACAAAAACAATTTAGAAAGAAAATCTTTGCCAGACACAGATACAGACACAATGGTATCCTAGAAAATCATTATCATAAACCAAGTCTGGCTTAACTGTCATAAATGACACAAAATGTATAAAAAAGAGCAATCCTATCTATTTAGGAGTATTTTCACTATTACTCATTTGTAGAGTTGCGTTACAACTGGGATATGTAGCATATAGTAAGAATGAGTCCTTTTAATGGTGGCAGAATGACTGAGCAAGCAGTTCTCCAGCAGTTCGGTAATTTCCTGACTTTTAAATTCACTTTGCCCATCTATGCGTGCTCTGTGCAAGCACGCAATGCAAGTACGGGGAGAGTAAGTAACAGGCTAGAGGTTTATTTAAATGAGAAATTTTAAAGCTAACTATTGCTATTTCAGCTTAAAAAGTAAAGATTGATTTGTTCAAAGCAGGAACATCAGTAAATCAATTAGTATGTACAATTCTGAGTCAGCTGTTTTATACTGTATGATGACGTTTATCATATCATTATATCCATATAATCATCTAAAGGTAGAAGGAGACTTACTTATACTGATAAATCTGTAGTCTTAGATTTGAGTTACATACAGCTGTCCATTGAGTTTATGTTTTTTAACTGGCACAGCTGTTTCAGAGTAAGACCAAGAATGTGACTGGACAAGAATTAATTTTTAATCACCACAGCCTCCAATTTTATTATTTCATCCCAGCCAACCCTGCTGTAGTCTCTGCTGTGCAGAGCTTGTAAAAATAAAATACTGTGCATTTAGTTCATTGTTTGGTTGGAAAATGCCTTGCTTCAAGTCCACATTAAATTTGTTGATTTATGCACTTATGGTCCATATAAAATTAGCAGTATCTTTTTATTGCCAACCGTCAGTAGGGCTATAGCGACAATATATTTTTTACACAAAAATTTTAGCTTAGATCTTTTAATCATAAATCTTCTACATAGGTTACTTTTCCACATACATCTCTTAAGTTGGAATTTGATACTGTAAATTATAGTGGGAAGAACTGCCATCTGCACAGTGCTTAAGTATTAAGGTAAGTATTAATGCATTAGTGATGTCAGCCCAGCACTACAATACTACAAAGTACCTTGCCAAATGTACGCCATTCTTGTCTCTGTGCCAAAGGCGAGATAGCTCCCACTCCCTGCCTGGGTTTATGGCCCATTTATGTAGACGGGATAATTAGATTATCCTTCTTCCCATTACTTTAGCTGCTTTAATCAGTACTGTGACTCTATAGCCTCTTCAACAACCTGGTTGTTTTACGGAAGCCAATCATTTAATGAGAAGTTAAATGACTTCTATTTCAAGTATCAGTAGTAGAGTTGCAAAACAAAATGAACCACAGTATCTATACCATAATAGACGTAATTTTACATAATAGTCTTTCTCAAAGTGTCATGCTGAAATATATGATATCCTACAGTTGTCAAAGTCTCAAATCTAACCTGATGGACTCGCAAAAGTAATGAATGAAGACAATTTTCCCCCAGTAACATTTTATCCAAGTGAAACATCCATTTCTTTCACAGATAAATTTTTATATGACACAGAAATTTGGCAGCAATGACCTGTGAAATTATGCCACTACCAGGGTTATGGAGGAGCTTTTCATCATATGCATGAATAAGAAATTCTGATTTAAGTTTAAAAGTCCTTTTTACGAATTCGAGTTCTGTGAAAAAACCCTGCCTTCATAATTTATGTAGCCATATATTCAACCCTAGGTCATTAAATTAGCCTGCCAGCTACTGTAACTGCAGCAGTAAAGTGTACTGTGCAGCCTCTTGTGTCTAACTGCATATCAAGAGATTCACACAGGGACAGTGATCTGGCATTAACCTCTCAGTCCTAAGTAACGACACAAGATTTTGAAAAGAATGCATTAATTAACAACACAAGAGACAGTCTGATAGTGGAACAAAGTGTCAAGAAGCAACTGTCACAGAGGCAGTCACAGAGAGGTTAATATTGTCAAGAATGTAATCATAAACCATAAAAAGCCATCTGGGTATTTGTCTCACCACACGTTACAGCCTCAGTGTTGAATGACATCCCAGATTGTGAGTTTAGTAAATTAAAGCAAAGGATGTTCCAGTATCAGGTTGAACAGATTTAGGAATGAGGTGAAGATATTGTGTATACATATGCATGTAAACAAATAAAAGAGAAAGAGAAAAGACAGACAGTTGTTTAAACCTAGACAACACATTGGTCTTGTCACTGTAGATGTTATCGTTGATGGGATACAGTGCATAAACCAAAATTGATGTAATATATTATGCCGTTCCTGCTAAAATGTTTCTCTATTCATTTAACAAGGATTAAACTTGCTCTTGTTAATGTTGAACCTTTTCATATTTGAAAATGTATTTTATGATTCTTGTCCACTAGGTGTCAGAAGAACACCAAAGCAAGCTGAAAGCCCTGACCACTCACTGTATCTGTTGAAGTTTGATTTGCTTCTGATTTAATTGCTTCTGTGTAAAGTCTACACACCATAGTGGCCTATGCCATTGTGAGCATTAAACACACACCTCTTGTGTCTGACAGGCTCTCAAGATAGTTACATGAGAGCAGTCATTTGGCATTAATCTCTTAGTCTAATGTAACAACACAAGAAACTAATATACACAACATAATTATATATATACAACAAGTGTCAATAATCAACTGTTTTTAGTTAGCTAAAAGTAGCATCTGTTAAATAAGTACATTAGCTGTTTGTGGCAAATAATCACAGGCTTGAAAAATACTTAAACAATCAATTTCAAACAAACAAAGTAAGGGATAGAGGAAGTCCCAGCACTCTGAAAGGACAACGCATACACATAAACATAGACAGCACTACCTGTGTTAGAATGATCATCAGAGCTAGTATCCACTGTAGTGTAGTGTTCTAATTTTGCATTGAGCTCCAGTTCCAGCTGCTGCAGATTTTGCTCTTTTAGAGCTTTTTCCACATCTTCAGTGAACTGAATTTGCTCAGCCAGACACAGAATCTAAAATAAATAAATGAAAACATTAAAACCAAGAAAAAACATATTATCTGTGTAAGATTTTAAAACTGAATACTGAAAAAATACTTCAGATGTGAGTAAAGTCAAGACTTTCAGTTTTAGTTTATGGGGTCTGAGAAAACTGTGGCATTAACCATTTAGGAATTAGATACATTTTCATACAAATACCCCCATTATGAGGGGGCGCTCATAAATAATGAAACAAATGACTGACAAGCAGATGCGCGCCCAGGTGTGGTCTGTTCCCTTGTTACTCCATGTCTAATCAAGCAGATAAAAGGCCTGGATGTGGTTTTAAGTGTTAGATTTGCTAGCTATTTTTTTAAACAATCAACATGAGGTCCAAAGAGGTGTGAAGGAGGGCATCATTAGACTAATAAAAAACACATTAAACCCATCAGTGAGATAGCATGTTCCATTATTTATGAGCCTAACTGTTTGTGGGCATGGGATTGTAAAAATATATAAAAACAGCTATTTACATCACAAGTAACTCTGCTGTGTGTACCTGTGATGGATAGCGTGAAGGGTCCACCTCTCCTTTCTTCCCTGCTGACACACATTGATACAGTAGGTGCTTCAGTGTCTCCTTCATTTCCGCAGACAGCTCACTCAACCACACCTACAAAAAAGTAGGTAGTAAGTTTAATTCAAAAATGTGTATAAAACAGTTAAAATTAATACAATATGGTCTGCATTGCACGCTAAAATAAAAGGTGTCTCGTCAAATGTATTTTCCACACTGCTCACATATTACAATAAACAGCTTTACCTCCACAAGACTGGAGATACGTATGAGGTTCCTAAGTGGCACTATTTCTCCCTCCAAAGAACACATGGCGACAATGTGCTCGCACTGGTCATCAAATACGACACTGTGGATGCCTGCACAAAAAATAATACAGTTAGGTTCGGAAGTATTTGGATGATGAGCTTTTACAATAACCAAGCTTATATTATTTTGCTTTTATACACCATACACATCACAATTGATTTTAAATAAAATGAGATGTGACCAAAGTGTAGACTTTCAACTTTACATAAATATGGCATAACATTTAGGAATTACAGCCATTTTAAGGTAGCTTAGCTCCATATTCAGCGGCTCGAAGGTATTTGGACTAAGTGGCATATCTGTCATTTAGATTTTCCTGACACATGATGTGGTAGCTTAGGATCCTTCTCCATACTTTTCGCTTCCCATCTTTCTGGAACAAGATAATCTTGGTTTCATCTGTCTAAAGAATCTTATTCCAGAATATGAGATGCTTTTTTAGATGATTCAGGCAAAGTCTAATATGGCTTTCCTGTTCTTGAATGTTACCAGTGCACTTTGTTGTAAACCCTCTGTATTTACATTGATGATAACATTGATTACATTGATTCACATTTAACTTCTTGTGAGTAAATTGCCAAAATGCTATTGGGCTCATGAAAATGGAGATACTCTACTTAAAATAGCTGTACTTCCTACATCAATGAATGCCATATTTCTGTGAAACCTCTTCGCCCCTGTCTACCAGAATATGCTACGATGCAACGGATGCATCGTAGCAAAGGACAAGAGGACAGAAGAATAAAACATAGGTTTCTGACCTGCAAAAAGTTTCTTGAGGTGTGATTGGATGACAGTTGGGTTGGTTGCCTGTCCAAGAATCTCCAACAGATCATCATCTCCTATGAAATAGAACCGTGGGAAGGCAGAACGCTTCTCCTGAAATAGCCACAAACAAACACATAAAAAGAGGATGCAATGCTTGCAACTGTTGTTACACGTGGAGTTGTCTTTCCTAACAAAAATGCAGCTGTGTGCGTACCTCCAGGAACTCATTGAGTGACTTTTGGCAACGTTGCAGCTGATCAAGTATGGTGACCAAGGAGTTTCTGATGCCAGCTCTTGAGCTCAGAGAAACAACTCTGTTGTCTCTCTGAATGTCTGACATTATTGACCTGTTACACATATAAAGAAAGTGTAGTACATAAAAACACATGTGCAGTACCCCAAGAAAGACAATTACAATCATATAGGATAGTACAGAATTTGACAGTGAATATGAAATAAAACAATGACCGAAATCTAAATGCCAACTTTAACCTTCTGCAGTGAAGTGTACCTGAAATCTTCATCAACCCGTTTGAAGCGGGCCTCCTCACGGGGCAATGCCCCTCGTCCAAAAATAGGCTCCAGATAAACCCAACGTCTCTGTATGGCGTTCAGACTCAGCAGGTACTCATCTAAGTCTGACAGACGAACCTCCCACAGTCTGACCTGCAGATATATAAAGTTAAAGTTAGCTGCTTATTGTATTTGTAAACCTTGATATATACCATAAATACCAAAAGCATGCACCAAAAAAAGACTACAGCAACTAATCTTACTACATTAACAGATGTTAAAATTTTTAAATGGGAAATTTCCAAAATTAAACTCTAAGATTATAAAGACGTATTCACAGAGTGAAGTCGTTGACCTGACCTTGTCTTGGAAGCTGCGGTAGTATGGAGAATCTTTCAGAGACTGCAGCAGACAACGGTTATCTCCCACCTGGATAGGAACAATCCTTAAAATCTTATTTAATGGTACCAGGAGATATGCCTATATTCTCCTAAAGACAATTAGTGCCTTCAGTCTACACCAATCAGCCTCATTATTAAAACCAACATGGGCACTGACCAATTTGTGACTAGTCAGTCCAATATGATACACTGTGTTCTGACATGTGTTGATTATAGCCAGCATTTATTTTTTTTTTGCATATTGTGCTAAGTAACTCTTCTGTGGGATCAGACCAGACCAGCTAACCTTTACTTCCCATGTGCATCAATGAGCCTTGGGCTTGCTGTTTACTTGGTCTACTTCTAATAGGTACACACTGCAGGAACACCCCACGATGAGAACACTGGGACTGACATTAACAAAGATTGAGCATTCATTGAGAATTTAACACATCCCTGCAGATAATAAAACTGCTTAATAAGGTTGGTATTGTTGAGGATACCAGTCTGGTGCATTGGTTAGTGTGGTCTAAAAAAACAAACACATGATCAATTACAATTTTTCAAGAACCTTGTAGAGTACAGTAAGAGCACCCCCTAGATGCTCTAGGGGGTAACTACACTATAATAAACGTGGTTATGGTTAGTAAAAATGTTAAATGTTTGCCTAAAAAACACTACATAACTGTGACTGACTGCAACAACAACAATAGACAGTTGCTTCACACTGAACTCGAACTTTCGTCTTCTGTGGGAAAGTCCTGTTTTGTTTTTTTAAATCAGGCCACCCACCTGCCCCAGCCTCCTCCTGACCCGACAAAAGTTTTCAGATCTAAATACTAGGTGACCATAAAGCGTTCACTATAGCCACCAGATGGTAATATATATATAATATATGTATATATAATAGTTTTTGGCTACTGGTAAAAACAACCTATACAGTTGAATTTTACAGATGGACAATCTCAGTAGTCAAGAGCTTATCAAGGCAACCATGGATGAGCTGGCTTTTCTTGTTCAATAAACCTTATCACTACAATAAATGTATGTTGAGAGGTGAGGAGTAATATGTGGTGTGACCTCTGTGTCACAGCACTGAAAACTGAAAACCAATTTACACTATGTCTGTTTGTTACATTGTTACATTAATAAAATATTTATATATGCATTTAACTATTCCTAGCCATTCCATAAAATAAATTAGAATTGATCATGCTAGACCTTATAACCTGTCTCTACATATGACAGAGAAAGTTTTTTGTGCATGTGTTTGTGATTTTTTCACAGTTACTCAAACCAAAAGGCAGATGCTGAAGAATCCCTTGGGTAGAGTCAAGACAGTCAGACTGAGAGAAGCTAGAGGGTGAATAGAATATATAAGGACAAGTAATGCACCCTTCTCATGTGGGTGGATGCCATCTGTTTAGTCCAAGCAGTCAAAGTACAGTTATAATAAGCAAATACAGTTAGTAACAGTAAGTTGTATAAAACTTAACTGAAATCCAGGCTAAATACTGACTCACTTTAATCACACACAAACTGAAAGTGTATTTTTGTTTTTATATACAAACTTGTGTGCCCACATGTCTACCTGGTTGACTATATCCTTCCAGTCCTTAATGAGGGTGAAGGTGCGCCCACTGCTGTCTGTGTATTCTGTAAGAGTGAAGGTAGCTGCAGCTCCCCACAAATCCAGCTCCCTCAGTGCTTCTCTGATTGTCACCTCTTCCTGGGCACGGCTGTTCAGATCCTACAAGCAAGAACACACACACACCCACCTATGATTTTTTCACAGAACACTGGCAGGGCACGTTAACGTTATTATCGTATTAACGTGTTAATTAATTAACACATACAATTGTTTTATCATGCAAATCAGAGATCAGAGAAGAACAGTATACATTATGCAGCCATGTAGAGACAGAAATTAAATATGATAATTTGCTGTGATATGGTACTTTATCTGGACTCTGAGGGTAACTATTTTTCCTATAATAAACTAGATAAAACGTTAGTGTCTTGGCAATAGCAAATAGTTTTGGTTTATTTAATTTGATTACATTAATATTTAAGTTGAAATTTATAAGAAATACTTTATTTAATTCACTTCATTTAATAGCAGTACTTTTAGAACAAATGTGCGCAATGAACTACTTTTGAATTAATCATAAAATTTTGCCCGTAACAGTGTGATTAACCACGATTAATTGCAGAAAAATTATGTGATTAATCACACTGTTATGGGCAAAATGTAATAAAATTTTAAATATTTTTTTTTAATCACTGCCCAGCACTATTTAGAATAAGTAGAATATTTGCAAGATTAGCAGAGAACATTCATTATATATCTTTTAGCTATGAGCAGTTCAGAAAACTTAAATGTTTATACAGTGGAAACCTTGAATTGCAAGCATAATTTGTTCTGCAAATGTATCAAAGCGTATTTCCCCCATAAGTTATAATGGAAACTCAGATGATTTGTTTCACAACCCAAAAATATTTGTATAAAAATTATTAATACAAAACCTAAGGTAAAACCAGTCACAGCAACATTCACTTTATGGACTGGAACGCTCCGGCCAGTGCACTTTCACTATTTCTTTTATTAATGAAACCTATTTCTGTACATTTGCCACGGTTATTGCGCAAATGTAAATATGAAGACATCCCTCAAGCAGCACATGAGTAATGACTAATTGAGAGATTGATATTGCGTCATCAACAGAAATGCGCACAGAAGTTCTCGGCGTGGAGATGTTTTCTATGGATCCTTTTACGACGTACTCACAGGAAATAATTCTACATACAGCTGGAAGCTACAAACTAAACTTCAGTGACTTATTAATGTTAATTAATGTTCTGAAACAACTCGAGATTGTGCTGGAATGAGGAGACAATATCAGTGAATCTCATTCATCTAATACGCTGCAGAGAGATCATGTGATGTGTGCTGTGATCATGTAAGGTTCTGCAGACAAAGCGTATACATACTGCTTGTCTTGTGAGACATCGCTCGTTCATCAAGTTAACATTTAATTAAATTTCTTGCTCGTCTTGCAAAACACAGTATTTAATTAGATTGTATATGTTAATATGAATGTAAATGTTTTACATAGGAACTGTAATGTGTAAATTCCATAAACATTCTTTACTGTCAACACAGTTGTCTCTTTTTTGTTGCTGCCCCCTGATGCCATATGTTTCAATAGGGGATTAAGTCTATCACACCAGAGGACACCAGGTGCAAGCTGTGCAAAGATGTCCCTGAAATGCAAGATGCTAGCAGGCCGGGGGAGTACATGTAACGCCATAACCTGGCATAGTATACAGGATCATCTGTGCCAAGAACGGGCTAGTCCCAAGGTCAAAATAGGATTAACCTGCAAAGCTATTTGATGAATGGCTGAGCTAAAATTCAACCAACCAGAGAGTGGTGGACAAACAGAGAAAGACCGCCAAAGCGAAAGATGTAGCAATCCCAACATCAAGAAGAAGGAACATGAGAAGCTTGAGAAGGCTGAGAGACCAAAGGCTGAGAGAAGGAGAAAAGATGAGTATGTGTGTACAAACCTTGAGTTCCAAGGCCTTTTCTATGATGGTGTTTGACACATTTAGGAGGTCATTAAAGGTAAGCCTCTCTAAGGTTGTTCCTCTTGGCAGCCCCAGTAAACGGAACATGTCCAACCAGTGGTCTTGAGATAGGTGCTCCCCACGCACATATTTCAGCACCGGGACCATGTTCTAGACATAACAATATGAATGTGTGAAAATAACAACAACAGCACAACACTAAAAACTGCAAAGAACAATAAAGACTTGGACTGTGATGCCCTATCAAATGAGAATGAATTATTCCTTAAATATTTTTGTGTGACGTTCAGTTCTCACTTTACGAACAATACTCACATACATCTGACAGACCTATCTTGACTGCAAGTCAGGAACCTCTGACTTTTTCAGATATTACACATCACATCACACACCAGTCAGCCACTGCCTAACGGCTGACTGGCATGATGTTTGCCAATTCAAAAGAGTACATATTTGAAACTTGTTGACTGCACTTGTACTGTGGTACAGTAAACTGACTAATCTATTATTTTACAACATATACAGGCTCTTTGAAGCATTGAATTCTCTGGATATAGTCCAAAACTTTTGTATTTTTGTTTGCAATGAACAATGTAACATCTAAACATTACTAGATGATCTTGAGATTATATAAACTAAAATTGAAAAGAAGGTTGTGATATACAGTGCTGCTTGAAAGTTTGTGAACCCTTTAGAATTGTCTACATGTCTGCATAAATATGACCTGAAACATCATCACATTTTCACACAAGTCCTCAAAGTAGATAAAGAGAACCCAGTTAAATAAATGAGACAAAAATATTTCACTTGGTAATTTATTTAAGGAGGAAAATGATACAATATTGCACATCTGTCAGTGGCAAAAGTATGTGAACCTCTAGGATTAGCGTTGTCTGCAGTTTGCTAAAAGTCATGTGGACAAGCTAAAAGCCTATTGGAAAAATGTCTTGAGGACGGATGAGACCAAAATAGAACTTTTTAGTTTGAATGAGAAGCGTTATGTTTGGAGAAATGAAAACACTGAATTCCAGCATAAGAACCTTATCCCATCTGAGTAACATGGTGGTGGTAGTATCATGGTATGGGCCTGTTTTGCTGCATCTGGGCCAGAACAGCTTGCTTTCATTGATGGAACAATGAATTCTGAATTATGCCATCAAATACTAAAGAAAAATTTCAGTAAATCTGTCCGTGAACTGAATCTCAAGATCAAGTTCTTCATGCAGCAAGACATGATGATCCTAAGCACACAAGTCGTTCTACATAAGAATAGTTAAGGAAGAATAAAGTTAACATTTTGGACTGGCCAAGTCAAAGCCCTGACCTTAAACCAATTGAGATGTTGTGGAAGGACCTAAAGCAAGTAGTTCATGTGAGCAAACCCACCAACATCCCAGAGTTGAAACTGAAACTGTTCTGAAAGGAGGAATGGGCTGAAATTCCTCCAAGCGATGTGCAGGACTGATCAACAGTTACTCGAAACGTTTAGTTGCAGTTATTGCTGCAGAAGAGGGTCACACCAGATACTAACATGAAAGGTTCACATACCACAAACACCATACCACATGCCACTGACAGATCTGTAATATTGGATCATTTTCCTCCTTAAATAAATGACCAAGTGAAATTTTTTTGTCTCATTTATTTAACTGGGTTCTCTATATCTACTTTGAGGACTTGTGTAAAAATGTGATGATGTTTCAGGT
>JAUYWH010000005.1:14563579-14602580 GCA_034779795.1 Ctenopoma multispine | reverse complement strand
GAAGAAAGAAGTCCAGTTGCCATGACTCAATCTTCAGACAACTTTACCTGGATGACTGAGAATCTTCACAGACAAAATTCTAAAAGGTTCACAAACTTTCAAGCAGCACTGTATTTATTATTTCAAATGTAATCTTTACCTTGTACTTGTCCACTTCTCCTTGTAGTTTAACAGACATGACAGAAGGCTGCTCCAGCTTCCTAAGTTTTTCCTGCCAGGCAAACAGAAACTCCTCAAACATATATGTCTTGCTCCTGTAAAAAAATCAGAAACATACATATTAACAAACAATTACACATATAAAAATTGAAATAACTCCAAGTAAAAAATGACATTTATCAAATACAGACCTAAACCTGACACGCTACCTGAAAGTGATCCAGTCCTCCCGGGCCTTCTCTGTGAAGCCCTGTTGCCATTCTTCATACAGACTCCACATCTGGCTGTACTCCTCCATATCTCTTTTTGTCTCTTCTGCCAGAGAGAAATCTGGTGCTTCCAGGTCAAAATAGGCACAGTCCTCACTAAAGACATAAGAGGAGAGGAGAGGAGTGCTAAGCTAAGATTATTCGAGCGAGAGATATTTCAAAAGTGATAAAACATAGAGACAATAATGATTATTCAACAATGAATAATCATTCATTTTTAATAAATTCATCACCATTATATTCATTTTTAGATGTGTATCATGAAATGTAACAGTGTTTGAAGCTACTCAGTAATAATATTTAGAAGCTTCACGAAAATGCCTACTTTAGAATACAAAAATCACAAGGACATTTCATGTTGAGTGACAAAATTTTATATTGTATCAAAGTCATTAGTCAAACATGTGGCTACAATCTTCATATTGTCACATCAGATTTAGTATGGTTACTAAAAATCATCTCAACAGAAAAAATTTTTTATATATGACCTGGAACTTTGTGGACTGGTGCCAGCAGAACTACCTCCAGATCAACACTGGAAAAACCAAGGAGCTGGTGGTACTGTCCACTTTCTGCCGTGACAATGCAAATTTCCCACTTGTGGGACTAATAAAGGATTATATTATCTTATCTTATCTTATCTATTCCCTGGCCACAGAAAATCCACATTTTATCTCACTGCAGCATGTTCTCAAAAGGTGAAGGCAATAAACAGCCTTATTTCTCCTGACTCTTTCACTATAAATTCAGTGCATTAAAATGAACTTACAGGAGTTTACTGCGCACAAGCTCTAGCTCCTGGAACTCTTGCTGCTTGTCTCTGATGGTCTGGAGGCACGCAAGAAGGGCAGCATGATTACCACTCTCAAGTACCTCATCTTTAGGCTTCAGTTGGTCCCAGCGGGCCTTAAACCGCTCAAGATCTGCTCTGTAGGCATCAATACGACCATAAGCATTACTCCGCATTACCTCCACCTAAGAGAGAAAGACAAAGCAAGTAGCACAAAACACAACCAGAGATAGAAATTAAGGTTAACTGAAGCTAATAAATATAAGTAAAAAAGACAGAAGCAGAAAAGGAGAATTGTAGGTACAAAGTAGTACTAGAAACTGCCACTACAGAAAGTCTGTGATGGAGATTTTTACACATTGATCCAACATATCAGTATTTGTCAGTTTATGTCACCTGTTCTTTGATCATAAGCTGGTGACTCTCCATGACAAGCTCCAGTTTGTCCCACTTAGCTCTGAGAGAGGACAATGAGTCCAGGCCTGCCCCAGCCACTGAACGCAGCAAGCGGTTCTTCTCCTCAGCATACTGGAACTGAGGCAGGATCTATACACATGCAAACAATATAGTTAGCTGCTAGTTGTCCAGTGCTTATGTTTGTTAATAAAAGATGAATGTATGAAAATTAAACCATATTTCTAAAACCATCATGCTAACCATCAGTAAATGAGTAAGAGAGACCTCTAGTGTTTGCACAAATCTCAAGTAACAGTACACCATCAGTTCCTAGTCAAAGTTTAGCAGCGTGTTTGTCTTACATCAGGTTTTCGGGCTAGAATCTGGCTGTATGTGCCACCAGCTGCAGCAATATCCTCCATGTTTTCTGGTCGAGTGGACAAGGCCGCCATTGACTCTGACACAAAACTGTCTATGGTCTGCATGTGACCTAAAAGCAAGGGAGATGATGACACACAGAAGAAAGGAAACAGAAAAGGAAAGAGAAATTAAGAGTAAGGGAATGCCATTAGGCAAATAAACAAGAACAGAAAAAGAAACAGCAATGGGGAACAAAGATTTGGCTAGCTTAAAATACCGGATTACATGATACATTTTTTCAATACTGAAAAGGGGTAAAATATGTAAATTCTGTCAGATTATATATACCATTCCCCCCAAAAATACAAAAATAAAACAAAAATAAAAAAAATTCACCTTGTATTGACTTCCTGAGTGATAACAGCAGCGTGTCAAACAGCCTCTGAATCAGGTCCTCAATGATGGTTTTTACTGGCTCACAGTTGACTGTGATACAGTCTACCTTCTCCTGACTGTCAGGGGCAGAAGGAGATCAGTGGCTGCCACCATATTGTTAGGGTGTAAGTTTTCTATATATGTGATATTAGTTATTATATTTTTGATTGAGTGTGCATAAAATTGTCTAATTTTATTAATTTGTATTTATTACAGTATGTATCATTTGTACCTGGGCAGACGTTCTGACTCTTTTCCTCTGGCTTTCAGGGCCTTGAAGTTTCTCTCCCAGTCCTGTACATACTTCAAATGTTTCTCCACTAACTTCTCTAAATCCACCTGGCCCAGAACCACCCACTCCTACAGCACACACACACACACATAACCACAAACACATCCCTATAGAATCACAGTGAGACTGCATGTAGCACACACTTCCTAATTTTAAATGTGTCTGTGTCAGAGGTGACAGAAGCCACACATAATGACAAGCAATGCGGGGGATGACTAAATAAAAACAGAACTAAACAAGCAGGACAATAAAAGAGAAGTCTAGTGTTCTAGTCTGTGCTGAGGGCTTCCCCCTACAAATTACATGCATGGCTGCAGACAGAAGGGAAAATATAAATTTACTGTGCTCACTTTACTGTTAGGGTAGTATGAAGTGAATATTGCTGACAAGAAACACTGTTTCAGTATGTAAATGCAAAAACATGAGTAATCTAAGTTCTTTCAAAGAAAATAGTTGGCAAGGGCACATTATACTGGTTCAATGAGCAAAAGGTCAGAAAAGTTAAATCAAACAACGAATAACATGCAATACAGCATCACAGTAAAGACATATGGGTAATAAAAACAGTCATCCAATCAAGCACCTTATACTTGTGATGTATAGCCTTCAGGCGACTAAAGAGGTCCTCGGCTTTGCTGAAGATAGTGACAAACCCAGAAGCATTTCTATCAATCATGACACTGAAGATAGGCTCCTCCCCCTGGGCACTGATTCCTTTGAACTGGCTTGGAATTGAGATGAAACGCTTCATCTCCCTGAAATAGCGTGCTCGTATCTCCTCAAATGGAGGGCGTAACTGCAAGCGGCCTTGTCTATTCAAAAGAAGGACATGAAAAAAGTTTTTTTTCTTTATTCCACACTAATCACTAATGTGTTTGTAGACAGATAGAAAGATCAACAAAAAGAGAAATGGTCAAGGCCAGCTCTGAGAAATAAGCAGTGGGGGAAAGACAGTGAGAAGTCAGTGTTAGTAATTCAAGATGAGGGGAAACACTGTATACAATATATGTGAGAGAAAGAGAAAAATACTACAACCCACACAAACAGCATAATTAGAAAGAAAGACAGATGAAACAAGTGAACAGACACAACGAGAGTGAGAGAAAGTTAAAAAAATTTTAGTGTGCGTACTGACTTGAAAGTGAGGTCGACATTTATTTCAGGCAGGTTTTTGTTCAGAGCTTCCAGGCCCGTCTGGTATTGGTGTTCAAGAGCCTTGTACAACTGATGGTTCCAGTGCTGCCGCCATGCTCGCATGTCGTCAGACCTAAAGCCCTAAACACACACACGCACACATTAACTTTGCAGACAGAGAATTAAGATCTGTTTCATATGCTGCAAGAAAATTGTAAAAAAAAAGGATATACAGCAGCAAACATATGTTCTTTACACTGACTGTATTTCATACCTGAGCCTCCAAAGTAGCAAATCCAGTTCGTAGGTCTTGAAGGCCATCCTTCCACTGCTGCTGATGTCTTAGCAGGTCCACGTTCATCAGTGTCACCACCTGAAAAATGTATCCAAAGGTGTAAATACAAATACACAAATGTACAATAGATAAGATAAGAATATATAATTAAACAATAAGAACATATAATTAAAATAATGCTAACTGAGATCTCAGAATATGACCTTGTCAATGAAGTCAGTGTGCCATTTGCGTAACTTCCTGTTCTCAACAGAGAGTTTTTCTGCAACAGACTGCAGCTTGGCAATGTAAACATCCAACTCTTTAGGGTTGTCCCAAGAGATCTGCAGTTTACCACCCAATTCCTTTGACTGAGAACGAGGATTCTGACAAAGAAAAGCACAAGGGTTATACGCTATGCAAGACATGAAATATACACCAAACACAACCTGTTTACTCCCAGTGAAAAATTTGGACACACACATAAATTCTTTTATGAAAACATACATGTCCCCATTATTTCACAATGGTTTTCTAATGATCAGTTATCCTTTTAAATTAATAAGCTTACATTAGCAAACACTATGTGCAATTGGAAGACAATACTAATGTTAGTTGATGATAGGTCTCTGTACATTTATGTAAATATTCCTTTAAAGGACAGCTATATATCCAGCAACAATAGTCATTTACAATATTAATTAACTGAAATGCACTGTATTTCTGATCAATCTGATATTATAAAATCTGTTTTTCTTTCAAAAACACAGAATGAACAGAATGTGAGACCAAACATTTGACTGGTAGTGTAGGTAAGTCAAAGTCTCATAGTTTAAATGTGTTGTTGTTTTAAATACATTTAAAATAACATTAACATTTTATAAACAAAAATAATTATACTATATATAATTATAATTATATATTATATAATAATAACAGCTTGAATACAGAAATAAACATGCAAAGCATAAAAAATACCTTGATGACCTGTTCAAAGGCCAGAGCTAGACCAAGCATCATAGGTCTCTGAGAAGGAATCATCTGCTGGTCAATGGTGTTATAGAAATGCGCCACCTATAATATGGTAATACATAGTTACAATATTAACATGAGACCTAATAAAAAATAAATAAATGAAATAGTAGATGTTTGTATGTCATTGTCTTTACCTGTTTTAGTACAATGGCTTGTCTGGAGAATTTCTCTGCAGTATTAGCAGCCTGTTGAATCTTGGCTGGTATGGGAAAGCCCAGGGCAGAGAGCTGCCTGACCTCCCTCAGCAGACTAACCAGTCTGTCTGAGTACTGGATCTTCAGTCTGCCGTCCACATGGTCCAGCTCCATCACACGATTACTGGCCTGGAGACTACACAGAGGGAGACAGTCACACTGGAGTTAAAAAGGATATAGCTTACACTCAATCCATCACCCTTTAGAACATAAGGCACTGAAGTAAAGTGCCCTATGTACTAAATGAGGTGATGATGAGCATAAAAAAGAAAAACAGCAGAAAAAGGCAGCATGCTATATATGTATATTCACAAATGAAAAGGAGTTTAACAATAAAATATATGTTGCTGTCCAAGACACTGCCCAGACAACTAATAAACAATATAAATTAATCAAAACTTTACAATAATTATAATTAATATGAAATTCTGTGTTGTTCTGAAGATTTCTGTATGTTTTATTAGTGTTTACAACCTGATCCCCGACTTTGAATCATTCAGTCCAGAAAGTATATCTCTTGACCAATCCTCAAACTGCTCCTGTTCATACACCCTTAGAACATCCAACAGGTCATCACTGAAATGCAGGAATACTTTGAACCCGGACAGGTCTGGAAGCAGAGCCTCAGCAATACGGACAGAGTCCTCCACCTAATAAAACACCGCAAGCACAGAAACATTGCTATTCTCTTCATTGTCTTATCGGTTTTGTGTATTTATAACATCAGTAATAATCTGCGGTCTGATTATCGGATAACAAAGAATTTATAATTCTCATTCCCAATGATAAGCTACAAACTACAGTACATGCTATTCGGTGGATAGAGATACACATTCACTTACCTTATGTATGAGCTGTCGGACCCAGACAATTTTGTTGACCACCTCTGGGAGATTCCTGCCAATGAGTGGCCCAGACTTTTCTCCAGGGCCTCCGTGGCAACGACTCTCAAAGTCAACCTTCAGGCCTAAGAAAATCAATAGTGGAGAGAGAAATCGAAGAGGATGGACAACAATGTGTCAAAACTTTCTTTGTCTACAGAAATGTGTTAACTGCAGACAGAAATATTAATTCTATACTCTGGGCAATGGGGTTTTAGAATCAAGCATTGTGTGCTCCCCCACACAAAATTAAGATAACTATGCATAAAAACATATCTAAAAATATGTGTATCGTGGCTGTAACTCAAATTATTTAGGCACTGTTTTAATAATTAGTTGCCACCATAAGCTTTGCCTTACATTTATTAGTGGACTTTATCAGCAGGCCAAATTAAAATAACCAACTTCCGGTTCCACTCTGGGAGGAGTAAGAAATAAGTGGAGTAAAATGCAAAGCTGTCTATTAAGTGTCACAGTAATGTCAGATAAGCATGAAACCAATGCCAGAGAAATGTGGGTGAAATGTTTTCTGTTTAGATACACCTGATACATTTACATTAAGTAAATACAGCAATTTTCGGTACTGACACTATTCTGCTGCCGGATTGAACTAGAAACATGAAACTTGTGGGGGTTAACAGATGTTACATATTCTGCTGTTGTATCTAAAGACAAAAACTGGCACTAAAGCAAAGAGACATAAGAAACAGAACTATATACCCCTGTTGTAATCCAGTAGTCTGGCCAGTAGAGTCTCTCTCTCTGACTGCAGTTCTTTGCTAATGGTGGGACGTTTGATCAACTCCTTGTGCTTTTGAAATACCTGCAACAGCTTGACAGACATGAACACACATTAACAGGCACACGCAATGCAAACATACATATAATATTCCATACACACACACAATATCTTAAAAATTGAGCTGAAATTGTATGCTTCACTACCTGCTGTGGGTTGTCCTGCACATCAGCAATATAGCTTTTTAGTGTGCCAGCAACCTCCTGTTCTGATGGAGTAATTAGACGCTCAAACTGAGCCACTGCTGCTCTCCAAAGAGGCTACGAAACATACAACAGTCACAGACTAAGCCTAGAACATACGTATGTAGATGCAGTGAGATAAACAGGTTAAAAAGAGGCATTCACAACAATCTTAAGTTGTCTTGCAGGTGTTTAGCCTGAATTATAAGTCAGAAGTGTTGATTCTGTAACTAATGAAAAAACAGCACTCATTACAGTATTCTTTGTCGCCACACAGGTATTGCAATTAAACAAGGCATTCAATTTTTGTTTTGCACACACATTCCCACATACTGTACACATGCACAATTCTGGACAACTAACAACCTCAGTGTAAGGGTTATAGTGAAGAGGGTTGAGTCCAGAAAAAGGTTCAAACACGCGATCTGCAGTCAGAGCCTGCTGCTTCCCTCCTGGTAGCAAACGCAACAGTTTCTCATGGACCACATGCAAAGTCACCACCTGGTAAACATGGAAAGTTTATTTACATGTCAGTTATCCACAGCATATGATTATCAGACTCACAAAAGTTAATAATGTGATTTCAAACTTCCTGACATTTTACACTGTAGCATAAACTCTGACATACTGTGTTCATGGGAAATAGGATACACAAAACAAGTGAATGATTCTAGTCTGCTAACACTGACTGACTTCCCCTTGGTGAAATTCTTGAAAATAGGCTGCCCTCTTAGAGCACCAAAGGCTTAGGGTTCAGCATCTTGTCCAATGACAATTTGCCATGTTGCCAGGGATAGGAGGGAAGTGTGTAGATGACTGCCACACTGACCCTAAAAGGCTGTGTCTCAATTCAAGGTCTCACTGCCTAATGCTCTACATTTCAAGGCAAAATTAGTCTGAATTTGTTAATATTGGTCCCCCATCCTAAAGGCCCCTTTAAAGCAATACATTTTACAAATTGCTGTTATATTAAAGGTAGGACCAGAGAAACATACACTATATCAGTTTCATGGATGTTTTATGTGAATCATTTAGCTTCTGGATTAACAAAGAGAACTATGCATTGACAAATTGTTACTATATATAAAAGAGAAACTTAAAAAATACATAAGATAAGACGGTTCGTGGCTCACTTTTCCTTCTTCATTTTGTGGTAAAAAGAAATATTAAGTGGAAATTTGTTTTGTCTTTGTCTGCAGAAACAAGGAACATACTAAAAAAGGAAACATGCTGATATATTTTCAGCAATCGACCATTGTAGCACAGCATCATATGAAAAAGGAGAAATACACAATTTTTCAGCTTTACATCAAATCTTTTATGAGCATAAACCATAACTTACCTCATCCAGTCTCTTCGCAATACAGTAGAGGGTTTGTGGGCAGTGTTTATTTCCCTTCCAGGGGTGGGGTGCATGTCTCTTCCAAACCTGGGAAAACAAAATAGGATTTCAGTTGTTTTCAAAATCAATCAACAACCTTTGAACTCAATGAAGACGTTTTTTTTCAGATGTTTTGAGTGAGGCATTTCACTACATCAAGAGAAAAAAGTTTTGAATTTTGGAACCATTTTTTGGAAAAAGTTTCTCCATCCTCTATAATGTACCTGTGCAGTCAGATGCTCACAGGCTAGCACCCACTGCTCACATATAGCAACACCCACTCTCAGGTTCTCTCTCATAGATCCAAATGGCTCCTCAAAAATTTTAAGGCCACTCAGCTTCCTCTGGACATACCTTCCAAGAGATCCACCTTGTACACATATAAGTAAACAAACACAAAAAGAAAGGAAAAACAAAATGTAAGCATAAAGGATATATAGAAACATTAAACATGTACAATTTACTTTAGACTGCTGAAACACCTTTTCGTTAACACAGGAGTAATATCAGAATTTTGACATTTCTATAGTTTGTTTGCAGAAAGTGTTTTTAGAGATGTTGTCTTGCTGCACTTTCTGTTGAGCTTCAATTGATGGGTAGATACCTTCACATTTTCCTTTAGCATTTGCTCACGCAACTCATAATTCATAGCTTCATCAATGATGAAAATGTTTTGGTCCACTGACGGCAAAATATCACCATGTTTCACATATGAAATATGATTGTTATGCTGAAATATAGCACTAGGCTCAGGAAACATAACACTACTCATTCAAGTTTAAAATATCTACTTTGATCGCCTCCTTCCGCAGAACATTCTTTCAGGAATCCATCTGGCTTATCGTCACGGCCTTAAGAAAACTACAGACGGACAGTAATGTTTTGAAGAGTATTAGCTTCCCACTTCCTGTCATACACACTATTGTTGTTTTATGTTTTACTGGTAATGGACTAATGAACACAGATATTAGCCAATCAGAGAGAGGCATTTAGTTTCTTAACATTATCCTGAGGTTCTTTGTGCTTCTGGACTACTACATGCCTTATTCTTGGTGTAATCTTTGCTGGCTGACCACTAGTAGGTTGTCTAATTGTCAAACTATTGTCTGAAACTCCTCAAACTAATCCCCCCCCAATTACATTGATAATTCTAGAGATTCACATACAAGTGAGTATGGTCTGATTTCCTTAATCTACCTTTATGACTTGAAAATCCAATCCATATGTTGGTTCATAATTATGTAGAAATTAAAAATTCTAAAATGTTCACAAACTTTCAAGCACCACTGTATATACATAATAGTACCGACAGGTTCTTAGGAAAACGCATTTGGTTTCAGTTCTCAAAAGATGTGCATTTCATCAATTACCAGAGTAAGTAAAGAATCTTTATATCAAGCCTTGGCGCACAGTATAATAAAAACATCAGCAAATATTTATTTTCATTTCCTAATTTTGGTTTGTGTTAGTGTAAGACAGTCCCACCAATGACATCCATGAGTCGAACCATGCGTGACTCAGGATAAGGCTCAAAGTCAGTCTGCCGCCATACATCATCCAGAGTGTCTCTGCTCTGTTCCACCAGATCCCCAACATCAGACATAGGCAAGCCATCAAGACCACAATACTCCTGGTGGAAAAACAGGCAGAGAGATAGTTTGGTGTGTTAGTCTCATTCTTATTGTTCTCTTTTTCACTCACTACAATGTAAAACATCACGTTCTAGAGAAATTATTAAGCAGTAAATGTCAACAGTATGTAAAAAAAATATTAACACACTCACATTTTTATTTTTTTATATACAAGACATGGTAACTGTCTTTGACTAATGTATTAACTTATATTTGGAATTATTGCTTAGAACAGTAACACTTTTTCTTTCATATGTTAGAAACATTTTACTTAGCAACACCTATATATCCATAGAAAAATTATATATAGTATATCAAATAATTAAATGTACTCTTATTAAGAAGTCATTATAAATAATAGTTTGCCAGCACGGGTACCTTTTGTATGGGTTTAAATTGCTCTGTAAAATATGCTGCCCTTTCTCTCAAACTGTTCTTCTCTGCAGACACTGATAGCTCAGCCCAGTACTGGAACTCATCACTGGGAGTAAGGATGCCTGTGCAGAATAGAAATTCAACATCTATCCAATCCATCTGTCTTTGGGCAGTGAAGATGATCACAAATAGCACATAAATAAATATAAATATATAAACCTGTCATAAACACCTACCTTTCATTCATACCAACAAAACGCGTGACCAAATGGTGTACACAAAGTTATATCATCTCAAAATTCTTACATTTGAAAAACTATATATTACCACTATGACCTTCCTGTAGGTACTACTATCCTGATTTGTATATTTCTTTCTGCAAAAATATATTGATGATTACCAAGGACATCTTCTTCCATGCGGCCCTTCTTGGCAGAGGACTGTGCCCCATAATGACGGACCACTGATCCCAGGCCAACCTCCAGCTCATTTAACAGGTCTGCCAGCTTAGGGTCAAATGCAGAACGCCAGTGCTCATCCTTGAGAAAAGAAAAACAGACTTGTTTTGCAAAGTTATTTGCGTACCCAAAATCCCTTAACAAACAATCAGCAGAAAACATTTTAAGTATAGTAATGGTCTTGCTATGAAATTCTTCAACACACAAGCTCAAGTTCACCTTTAGCAGTACAGGAGCAAAGACCTGTCTGACAGCCTGGTACAAAGTGTTGATGGGAGACTCCAGCATGGACGACACCAGAAGGCTCTGGTGAAGGTTATCTTCAGTGATGACAGTTGGATGCGATTTGAAGAACACCAAAACCTTCTCTTTACTGTCCCCTGAAGCTTCAATCTGCCAAAGGAGAAAGAAATTATATAATGTTATAATATAAATACACAAAAGCATAAAGTTTCTATTTCAAATCAACATGACTGTAGCAAACTGTACAGCACTTTAATGAATATTCTACTTTTAAATATAATGCATGAATGAAAAATAAGTTGTATTTCATGGAATTGCTATCATAATTATTTATTGTTATCATAATTATTATATATAGCTTTTTGTTAATAAAGTTTGGCTTAGCAACAATTGGTTAAAACATTAAAAATGATATTTTTTGCCCATTTAGCCCACAGAGAAATCTTTTTTACATCGTAAAGAAACTTTCATGATTTGACATTCTACCTTATTTGATAGGTGAAGGTCATTATCATGCCTGGTAATGGACAGAACAAATTCATTTCCATCGTCTAAGAAGTTATTGAGCTCTTGGCTGTCAGCCAAAGACAGCAAAGGCTTTATCCCATGGAAGTTTTCAATTGTGGTCAGGATAAACCTCTTCCGAGCATCTTCTGAACTGTGTGGCATCTTTCAGCTGAAACCGTTTTCTTGAGAGAAACAAAAACGGAAAGAACCACATTATGAAAGACACATGGTTTAATTGTAGTTATTATGTAAAGCAGATACTTTGACAAATTGACTGTGTTCAGAGCTATCCCTACAACCAATTCTCTATTTTAAAGCATCCTGCAACCTGGTTTGTTAAAACTTTCTCTTTTTGGTGCGAGTTTGCCAGTGGGATCGTCGGCAGTTCGATCACTTCAAATATCCGAGCTCAGACGCTTCAATAACATACAACTGGCGACGTTTTAACCTGATGTAATTTTGTCTTGAAAGCAAAGGAGCAGATTAGTCATATACTAGATTAACCTTAGTCAAACCATATGCTCTCTTTGCCCTAAAAAGCTGAGGACGGCAGTCATGTTAAAGTTTAGTCTTTGAGAAGTGCGTTTGACCAGCACTGTCAGAGCTGATGTCGTTACCAAACCTAGCTACGGTCGTATATGTGCTAGCGCTAAACAAACGTTATTTTACCTAACTAGCATAGGTTTAGCCAGTCTTTCTTGATGAAGCAGCTTCTCCTAATTCAATGACAATTACTAAAACATGTTAGCAACGTTATGTTGCCCTAATAAAGGTGTGTTTATCAATGGCTACGGGAGAGGAGAAATAGCATCAGCTAGCTAGCTGATGTTAGCTTACTGCCTCTAAAATTTAAACTGAAGCACTTTAGCCTGCTAGCTTGACTTCAGCATGGTAGCAAACTAATAGAAACTCAGGTTTCATACCGATTTCCCACCACTCTCGGATATTTTTCTAACTTAATCCATGGACAGTAGCTTTAGCAATCTGTTGCTCGTGTCTGTGTACCTTCTCCAAGATTATGCTTCGTGGTTACCAAGTAACAACTACGAACTCATGTACCACGTGACACAGCAGAACAAGAATCCTACGTAATTTACTTACGTCATTACTTACGCACAGCCAGGAAGCGTCTGTTAATCATGAGAGTACGACTCAGATTTATCTGTAAACATCTTATTTCCAAAAGATTTTATTTTGATATTTAATATTAACATTTAAGTCACGTTAACATACAAAATTACTGAGTCACTGGTTTTCCTTTGTTAACAGTTTTGTTTATGTCATTTGCCTTATACAGGTAAAAAGGAAACTGTAGCCACACAGTTTTTACATCAGAGCTGCCAAATCTCTTTCATATGAAAGAACAGAAAATTAAATGTTTTCCATTCGACAGGAAATGACTAAATCTAAAACGAAATGTCAAAATAATAAAAAACACTGCTCTCTTATTTAACAGCAATTCATTTGTAGGGATGATTGTCGGAAACAACATCCTTATGCTCTTTTTTGGGAGCATTGATATATTTAAAAGGAAAGGCACCTCTTTTACAGAAAGCTGCTTTAGAAAATTGTGTTGAATATGGGTATTTTATCTACCTTTGTAATCAAAAGTGTGAATTTGAAATCATTTTGAAAAAGTGACAGCAATATAAAGTTAAACATCATCATCATCAACATCATTACTATTTAAGTACCACCACATTACAGACCTTGTGTTATAATCTTCACCAGGTTCAAATCTTTAATGTAAAATTTAAACCCAGCTGTACGTTTACAGTATAACAAAACAAAGCTCCTAGAGAGTAGTGACATATGCAGGTATGATGGCCTTTATTGTTATCAAATATGATTACACAACACTCTCACAACGATTTCCTATTACTGGCTATGAAATGGGCTCTAGGCCACTTCTTGGTATTGTTGCTTGAATGGGCTTGGTTACAAGCCCATTCTGGGAGCAACACACATTATCATCTAGGTCCCAGATAAAGAATAACATTACCTGACAGGTAGACAGTTATCAATAGCAGAGCTTTAGCATCATTTAGGTGTCCATGTTTTCTTGTAAAGTTATTTTTAACAGAAGTATTGCGCATCTGCTTTTGTTTAGTGAAGCATTTTTCAGATTTGTTGTTCATTTCTTCAGTTTCAGAATGATTTGAAAGAAGTGATTTGCTTATTAACTAATTTGTTTTAACATGTGGATATCATGATCATGATCATTATGAGTCTTTCCTACCACATACTGCTCTGGCCAGCAAATTCATCTTTCTATCTATGTCTATGTGTGTGTGAAATGGCTATAATTCTTAATTGGTTAAGGACACACTTTTGTCAAACTCCTGAAATAACAGTTGCTTACATCTTCATTTCATATTCATTGCGGTGGTGTACAGAGGTGTAAAGTTCTTTGTTCCATTACTTTTTGAGTTACCATGATTATGTTTTTTTTCAAAACCATAAGGGATGTCCATTGGAAATCCCGGGAAAACCTTTTTGTGGATCTTCCCTACATTCTGTGGTTGTGACTACATTCAGAAATTAAACAGTTTCCCTCAATAACAGCAACTCTTTATTAACACTCTTCCTCACCCACTGTATTGCTTTAGTCTAAAGGCATTTTTGCCAGGTGCAATGGGAGATTACTACTCTCAGATACCACTAGACTCTGACTATTGAGCCCCCCCAGAACATTTCCCTGCTTTCCATCCACCTGGAAAAGACCCTTTTTCATATGTAGATATGGGTGTGTACTGATGAAATCTGCATTCACTCTACTTCAGTGGAAAAAGTTGTGAGGTCAATGAAAATTGAAATGACCTTTAGTTTTCTCTTCCCGAGCACTAAGCATTTTCCTGCAACTTAAGCACTTATAAAATAATTGAAATGAATTCCAAAAAACATCATATCAAAACCAACACATAATGTAGCTGCAATAGATCATTATGGAGGCAACACTATTGTTGAATCTGCTATTATTACTATTATTATTGTTGTAGTTGTTGTCGTGGGAAATTATTGCAATAGCTTCCAAAGAATACAAGTCACATGAGTTGGTAATCAAACAGGGAAGTTTGTAAACTCAGTGTCTTGCGTGTCAACACCAGAAATTTAATCAGAGCTGATGTATACTACACGCACACACATCCACACATCCACACACAATCACAGTCACAGTCACATAAATCTATGTAAACCATATTCAATGTGTTACAGTAAGTTACAGTGCATACTCTGGTTAAAGATCTAAAATAACTCGAGCTTTCAACTAAAAGTTGACATCATCAGCCTGCCTTTATGCTTTAAAAATGACTCACAGCTCCACCCTTTCTTTTGCTTGTTAGTTAGCTATTGAAGAGGAAGTCCCTTCCTTCATTCTTCACACACCAGAGTGAGAGCAAGGCAGCAAAATGGTAAGAGTTTGTTTTGCCTCTTTCATTTCTTGCCTGATTTGTAAACATTTATTTTTGTCATTTTGATAATAATGTCGTGTCATGTTGATGTCAGGAAGGAACATTCTTATGTATTAACATCACGTTCTGTATGAAAGAAATCAGGTGAATGTCTGTTATTTATGTGTGTCTGTATGTGTGTGTTCTCAAAATCAAATCCTTCACAGGGAAAGCTTGATTTCAAGTGCACTACAATAGTTTGAGTTGCTGGAATATGGTGTTCAGCAGAGGCCATAAACATTAAAGATAAGTTTTAGCATCTACGTGCATTAGCAGGTGTTATTTATCAGCAAATATTTGATTATGGCGGGACAATCCACTTCACAGCGTATGTCAGTATGTACAGTATATGACTCTTTTTGCAATCTTATATTGTAATTAATCTTTTCTTTGCCCAATTGAGAATGGAAATGGAAAGCCAAGTTGTTTTTGTTCCTGCCAAGTCTCTTGCTTCAATTTAAGCGGTTTCACACTACACAGTTATTTGCATTCCTTTCTGTTTTCTGTGTGAGAGTCACAGAACTCTCACATTTAATAGATGAGAAACTAAATGTGCGGGGCGTATGTTTGGTTTCACATTTGAGAAATCCTAACAACAGGCATACACATGCATTGAAACAATACAGGTCAAGGCAGACATTACAAATTAGGTTACGTCATGTGGGAATCCCCACACTACTACAGTCTCATTGTTTGATCGACCTGTTAATTTACTTAGTCTACTTATGTGCAATGTATACAGTTTATTAGTTGTCCTCAGAAACTGCTGGAGCTTCAAAAATTATAACAGACTACTCTGACAACTCTGACTTTCTCACAAAGATTGTCCTCAATGCAAGAGAGCTATTATTTTAGATTGGATACTTAATATGCACAGGTTTTACAAACAGATAAAGAGTCACCAGAATTGGTAAGATTATTCAGTCACATTTAAGTCACACTGTAGAAGGCATGATGTCTGTTGCTTATTTTAGTCTCATGAGAGATCAAGAATTCCAAGGTTATTAATATCACTTTCTCAGTTGGTATCACTTTTCCTGAAACTTAAACATGTAGAGTACTTTAGGCAATTACTTTGTCTTTGGGAATTCCCTCTGTTGTTGTTTCTGTTCAGGACACATGCTGTAAGGCCAGTCATCATGACACGTGGTGCATGAAGTGGTGTTTTCCCTGAAACCTTCTTTTCTTTTCCAGTAATTTTTAAATTTAAATTCAGAGAATTTGAGTTTTAGTGCAAAGTTTTAATACAAAGAACTTTTTCAAAGGAGTGAAATCAGTCTACATGATCTCTACAAATGACGTGTATGTATGGTTAAAGACTGGTTGGAGACCAGTTGCCTAAGAGAGCAAAATGTGTACATTTTGGTTGACAGGAAGCTTTCATTGTTGTTTGTATTTGTCGTGTTATACCAAAGTCAACAATAAGTAAAACAATTTAGATTTTATTTTTCTCTTGGGAAATTCCTGGGGCTGTAGGTCACTCAGCAGGCCCTTTAGATACAGTAGTTAAATTGGCCTGTAGTAAAGTAAGAGGAAATTATATACATATACAGTATATTATATAATGGAAACTATACATTATCTGATACTTTCAGAACTTGGTTTCTATAATACCACTTACATAATAGAAAATTTAAAGTCCAGTCAGAAGTCTGAAGTGATTCCCCAAGCAGGTACAGGAATACACCCCCTGCACAACAGAAATAAGCAGTCCCTCATACTGCTCACTGGGACTTTCCTTGATTTTGCTGTTTGCTAAAAACACTTTTGGGTGAGTTCTTCCAAGATGAAAAAACTTATTTCACACTTAAAACTGACTGGGTCAATTTTCAGATTAGTTTTTTTTTCTGTTTGTACTGCTGTACTGTACTGTTGTACTGCATGAGGACAAAATGATCAATTGTTGAATCAATTGTTAGTCTGCTAATTTAGAGCAAACTACCCGCTATCAAATATGATGCACAGACAACCAATAAAAAGTCTCTCTGCATAACAGATCATTATTGTTTGCTGCATGAGTGCTCTACCATGAACTTGTGGATTTCTGCCTGATTTCTGCTATTCCTCACTGATTTGTAGGACATGAAATTAAATCATATCAATCATGTCACAAAGATTAACTTTTTTTTGTTTTCTGAACAGGCATCCAGTTTCAACATAAAGTATTTTCAGTAAGTAAATTTTTCTGAAATGTTAGTAGTATCCTGTTTATAAATCATATAATATAGTACAATACATTATCCTAGCAGTGAAAACAGCATGACTGTGGGTGGTGTAATACTAAAGTAATCCAATTACTGACAACGTAATGCAAAGTAGAGATGTAAACCTAACCATCCATCCATACATTACTGCTTATTCCATAATCAAGGGTTAAAGCAATAGTAGGGGTACACCCTGGACAGGTCATCAGTCTTTCACTCATGGTCGCACACATTCAGACAACCATTCAATGTAATTAGAGTCACTAATGTACCTAAGCAGCTGTTTTTGTCTTTTAAAGTTGTTAGCTGTTTCACTCTGAGCTGGAGTCTGCTCTTGGAGGAACTATTGATATTAACCACGTCATAGAAATGTATTTACATTCATATGAATCACGGTTGGTGACAGGGAAGGAAGCTTGTCCAGTCACATTTCAGTCATTATGAGCACATAATGAGGCAGTTAATTCAGCTATCTCTCAAGTATCTCTTGGAACAGAACCAAAAAGAAACGAGTTTAACCATGTAAACAACTATTGTTGTGTTATTCTCCTCTTGTCTTCACAGAAACCAAAGGCTCTTGCTGCTGGCTCTGGTTTTGACTGCAGTGTGGGCCTTTTCTTCCACAGGTGAGCAGTTCTGTCTTGTCAGTGCAACAACAATATACTTCCATCTGGATTTTAAAGTGAAACCAGTTGTTTATCTATGGATCTCACATGAATATGTCAGTGTTAGATTGTGGCTGTTACAGTAACCTGAAAGACAAGGTAACCAGAAACTTAGCTTAACTTAATGCAAATGCACTTAATTCTCAGCAAGAAGGCAGCTAAGTGTATTTCCTGAACTGTCCCTGAACTATCACATTTCTTTTTCCACCATCTCCCCTATTTATATTATAAGTAAAACAGATGTGGTGAAACAAAAGTAAGTCGACTGCCCATCACCCAACTTCTGGTGAAAAAAATGAATCTTTAGTAAGCTCATGACATACACATTGTTCTCAGGCGTTGGTGGACAAAACAGAGCTAAGACACTGATTCAATTACTAAACACACCCACATCCAAGGTAATAATGAAAAGGTAATCATTTTGCTTACTGTAACTCCACATTTAAAATTGTGACCTTTAGATCAGACTAAACATGACCAGGGTTAACATGAAAGGGACACTACTGATTGTACATTTTACACAAAAGAAAAGAGCAGCTAGGATAAAGGGGAACTGAGATTAGTCTAATGCGTCATTAAGCGGGACTCTCAACAAAACACTAAATAAAAACCCTTGACCTTCACACCCTCCCACAACACTGTATCATATCCGACCACTGCTATCTGTCCATACTAACATTTAGACAACTAAATGCTTTATTTTATTAGACAAAATAAGATTTCCTAGCTTGCCCTAACCCAATACTCTTTTTCTTTTCTAGAAAGTGCTGTGCCGATTCAAATCACTGGGGAGATTGGTGGAGATGTGACTTTTCCCTGCCCTGTTGACAAAGACAGGACACCTAATTTCTTCTACTTACAAAGGGAACAAAACTTTGTGAATGGCTACTATGTAGGAAGAGAGGTGCCAACAAAACCATGGGAAAACACAAGAGTGGACCGCATTGAGAGAACTGTGCACATGTTCAGACTGAACATCTCACACAGTGGGGAATATCAGTGCCATATCCAATACAAAGACAGTGATAAGAAAACTACTACTACTTCCATACACCTAAGTGTCACAGGTATGAGTGTGTTGAATTTAAAATTTAAAAATGTCATTTGATTGTCTAAAGAGTTAAACACAACATTATGCTGTAAGTGTAACTTTGTCTCCATCTATCTTTTTTCTAGCCAACTACAGCAAACCTACATTTACCACATACTGTGTAGATGATGACTCTGGCTTTGGTTGCCTAGTGACATGTGCCTCACATGGCGGGTACCCAGAGACCAAGATAATGTTTAATGTAAATGTGAGTAGGAACTCAAGCAGTCAGATATGGAAAGTCGTGAACAACAGTGAAGTGCGCAATCCAGCCACCATGATGTTCGACAGCTCCAGCACAGTGTACTTCAACTGCTCCTATGGACAAGTGAATCCTGTTAGCTGCTCTGTGGGAGAAATCACATCAGACATGTTCTCAGTCTGTGAGTACTGAACTCAGAAAACATTACTTCTAATGCTTTCTTTTCCAAAATCTTTTTTTTTTCAACTGCTGGGCAAGTTTTGGGAAGTGTGAAACGCAATGGAAACCCCTTGGCATAGATCCTCTTTGCTGACTATTTTTAAAGGGTCATGAGAGGGTAATTTTGCATCCTGTTACAGCTTGTCCCTATTCTTAACATCTCAGTGTTTGAAGAGTTTTGCTATTATAATTGTGAAAATAGATTTGAAAATCATACACATGAGTAACATACAGAGATGCTCTATGAGGATGCTGCCAATGTCAGAATGCAAACAGAAAACATTTCAGTGAAGTTTTGAGGTACATTTATGCTTCTATATGGAGTCTGAAATAAACTTGTTTATAGGAAGTTGCAATGTTGCAAATGCAAATTCAGTCAGTGACAGAATTTGGGGAGGTTTACCAAAAAAGTGGAGTGCATGTTTGATGTTTTTAGGCGGTTGCACCTTTTTCATTATTTATTTATTGAGAATAAACCTCACTGTACTGACTGGCTGAACTTGCATTTGTAACATTGCAAGAGTATTTTAGCTAGAAGTAATAAGCACCCGCTCCAATTTCAGAGCGAGTGCTTATGTAAAACAGACAGCAAGAAAATGCATTTTATCTCAATACATTAAGTCTGAACATTAGGTTACATTTTTATTTTATTAGAGTTCACCATCTGAGGACCCCAGGCATCTGTATGAAAATTAGTTTACTGTTGCAGTTTTTCATTGTCGATTTAAGTGGCGAACCAGCCAGCCAATAAATTTCTTAAAAATACAAACTGTGAACTACTCCTTCTAATAAGTTTTATTTTAGGAGGATCAAGCTAGTTTTTATTAGCTATAGCACATTCTTCTGTGGCCTCATCCTCCATTAAAAACAAATCATTGAACCAACACTGGCCTCTGTAACATTGAACTTGGTTATTATAGTTGATTTTCTGCTTATTCCATTTATTCTATCCTGCTACGATACTGTGCATAAACTTACATGTGTTTGAGAAATATTTCGAAGAAATGCAGTGATCAGTTATAGATGTTGTAACATTTGACACAAGCAAAATTATATTTTTTGGGAAAGTGGTTGGGAGGCTGAGAGATAGACACAGAGTAAGGACATACAAAAATATTTGAAAAAGAACTAACAAATTTTACTCTGATTTCCTGACAATAAAACAAAATGCTACAAACTCAACTTTTGAATTATGTTAGTGACTCTAATATACATGTTCTTCTCATGTGAAGGTACACGTGAGGAGAAGTCTTCCACGTCTTACAGTTCTTACGTGATGCTAGCAGCAGCAGTTGCTTGTCTATTATTGGCTGTCACCATTTTTATGGTGTGTTTCCAACATAGACACAAAAACAGGCAGACAGGTAAGTAAAGAGGATACACATGTCACAAAGTATCTGTTGCACAAATTAGCATATGTGTTTGTAAGAATAAGAGATGAGTTCATCCATTGTATGCATGTACTGTAATGTATTATATTCTAATCAGTTTTTGTGTTGGTTTTCAGGGGCAGCAGAGTGCAAAGTAAACACATGTGCGGAGTAAGTTAATGTGTACGAAACACAATTGCAACTTTTGACAACTTTGATTGCATAAATAAATATAAATTGAAGAGTTTAGCGATGCACAGCTGTAACAAATACAGATGATTACATGATACAGATTCCCTTTTTTCTTTCCTATTTTTCTCCAGGGAGGTAGTATTTCTCAATGAAATCACAGGAAAAGAGGCACTTTGAGTGCTAAAAAAAGAACATCAGACTTTGTTACGTCAACAAAATTGACGCTACTTCTGTGCCAATGTGGCTACTTACAAGCCAGGAGGAGTGTCCACAGACACCAGAGACCATATGTAGTCAACATTTCAGTCACACTTGTGACTTTTAAGTGTTACAGGAAGTATTCATCATTAGTATCCTTTTACTGGTGAAGTACAGTGCGTCATCCGAGAGTAGGCTACTTCTCAAAAAAAGGACTTTTCTAATGGTTTGTGGCGACGCTGTTGCAAACTGGAAAACAGTTTCGTGGGGAAACACCTCCCAGCACCGTGATCAGTATACACAACAAAGACTGCATATTAAGATTGATGAAATGTATATTTCATTGTTACACTGACCTCTGTAGGAAGAACTGCTAAACGTTTGACTTTGTACTGTTTCATTTTAAAAACAGGGCATTGTTGCACTTCTCAGTTTACCTGCACATTTTCTTTCAGTAGACTATCTTTTAGTATTATGTTGTGTTCAGTGTTTGAGTTTGTGTAAATATATATTGTTTATTTAATTGACACAATATAAAAGGCTATGTTAGTCCTGACCAGTTATTAGTCATTTATTTTTGTTTTGAATAAATGTACTGGAGTTCCCTAATTTGTGTCCAGGGTTTTACTCTTTGATTATAAATAATGTGTAGCAGAGATGAAAAGATAATATGAATGTCAGAAAACTGTTTGCACATGAATTTGTCATTTGCACTTTGCTCTTTCTGCAAATGTTTCTGTAGTGTGCGGTAGATTGAAGTGGGGCTGGGCTTTAATCTGAATTACTGTTTAGTCAAACTTATGATTGATGTTTTTGTTTGTCCCAATTCTGTGTTTTTCTCAGGTGATTGTTCTCATATGATTTAATTTATTTTTATAGTCTATATTATTTGCCTTGTTTAGATTATCTCTGGGTAAAGAGGCTTTTTCTTCCTTCTTGCCTAACAATCTCAAAGGGATGCTTTCATTTGCTAAATCTTTGTTCAACTGTTTTTGCTGATTGCTGTTTTAAATGTATCTTGTTTGTTTGGGGTTTTGACATAACCTTCACAGTTCTGTCTGTACCTAATTTGTCTTTTGGTACTGAAATGTACAGTCAATTAAACTTGTATAATAAATTTTTTATTGTGTTGTTGGAAGAATGACACTTACTTTAGCACTTAACCTGAATCACTTTAGTATATTATATGTATACAATTTATAGTGTTTAGGAAGTTTGAAGTGTTCAATATTCAGAAAAAACTATTACTGTAATATAAACTTACTCCAGTGTTTCTTTTAGTTGCAGTGCATGTGAGTGCCACTAGATGTAGTACTTGCTCCACTAAGTGAAGACCAATCTTCTGCTGCAATGATTGAACAGCTGAATATTATTTTGAATAAGCACATCCATAAGTCTGATCACATTTGTCATAGCCTGCAAAGTCAGCTTTCACATGCCTGGGGAATGAAATAATAATTATGTATTCAGTACATGATGTTATGATTAGAGCTATGTGAATTGCTATGTGTTATTTTGAAAGGGATGTATAGTGTCTCTCTGACCAGAGAATGATAACAGCAGGGAGGAGCAGAGGTTTAGACCAGAAGAGAGACTTTGTCAAACAAGAGAGGAGAAGTTGTTTGCTAACCTACTAAGTTTTTATTATATCATAGTAAACTGTTTTTCAGTAAGTTCTGCACATCTGCTTCCACCTCTTCTTTCTATTTTTTTTATCTCTCTTGTTTCTCAGATATTTATTCTTCTAAAACACACATCAATCCCTGTTTCTCACTTGCTTTCTCTCTGCCTCATGAGTCAGTGTGACAGGCTGTCAGTCTACCTCTCTGTCCTATGTTTACACTGGGCAGCAGAGCAGCACCAAGGTGGCTGCACTTCAGGAATGTAACCCAAAGGTCCCTACCCTCTGCCTCCCTTCTCCCCACCTCTGTCCTCCCAATTTGTTCTTTCACCCCTTCATTCTTTTATTCCCTCATTGCACGAACTCACCACTTCCCTTTCTCCTCTTTCCTTCAGCTCTATCTTCTGCCATTTCCCTTCTGTTTCTCTCCTCCATGTGATTATCCTCCCATCTGCTTCTTCAACCCCCCACTCTCCACCAAGTTCCCTTCTCTCATCCTGCCACCTTTCTCTCCTCTTTCACTGAGCCACCCTTTCTCATTTCTCTCCTCTGAACTTCCACTCCCTTTCTCCATTGCCTTTTCTGTTCCCTTTTTAAAATTCAGAGCGCATTGTCTACGCTCACTCACACCCCCCATTCCCCTGTCATCATCCCCTCACCTCCCACTCCTCCCCTCTTCTCTGTCCTCCCTCACCTCATTCCTCCTCTGCTGTCTAACCCAAACAAACCAGGGAGGACTTTCCTCTGTGGTGGCCTTAGGAGAAACACAGCACATGTCAGACTTGGTTTAAAAATAAACAGCAGTCAATTTAAAGTAGTGGAAAATTATATAAGGCACTTAATTTAACATGAGATAGAGCTACTATTGGGATATTTGAATGCTAAAACCACTGAATAAACAAAAAGCAAAGCAGATAACAGTAAATTTTGGTCTACATTGGCAAACTTATACATTCTAATAAATGGGGCCAAGTGTATTAAAGAAAGACTGAAATCAATGGACTCCATGGAAAAACAATAAGAAATACTTTTTTTCAATGATTTGTTAAATGAACAAGTTAAGTATGTAAAATAAGCTTATTGGGTCACAGTAAGGGCAAAAAATATTTTTTTCTGCTCATTAAGTGTTTGAAACAAAAGCTTTTAAAATATCTTTACTATGATAAAAAGTTATTTAGTTATTTATGAGCTTACTATTTGTTTGCATAGCAAGAATCTAAAAACTAAAGTCTTTATGGTCACATTAGGAGTCAAGGTAAATAAAGTATATTGATAATCATGATAATTCTGAACAATCTAATGAACAGTCCAGTGACACTGTGTGTAATCCCCTGAACCCTTTTCCAGTCAGAACTCTGTGCTTTAACATTTCTCTGTAAGCACTGTGTGACCTCTGCCACACTGTTCTGCATGGCGTCCATACCAGAGGATTTATAATCAGCTTAAACTAGTTATGAAAGTCAACTAGATATGTTCAAGTGCAGGGAGCCGGAGCACAAGGCACCGATTCACAGCGGGAGAGGGGAGCTGATCAGCATGAGGGAGATTGGGTCATTATTGTTCTCAAAATAACACCAGACATGTTGCTGTCTCTGAATTAGATGTGTGTCTCTGTGTGTGTGCAGTGTGACAGTGCAAACCATGTAGACAAGGGTTTAATGTCATAAACGTTCCTGGACTTTCATAGCATTTTGTTCATTTGTAATTGTTTCAGGATTAATAATGTACCAAAATGAATTAGTGAGAATTATGACTCTGAGCATCATTGTCTTGCTTGATACCCATAAAAAGTGTATCAACACTGACACTGATCTTATCAATCTTAAACAATAACACTGGGTTAGAAAAGACTAATATACATTATTATCCTAAATGAAGACATGACATAAACTTTGTCATGTTAAGTGTTTGTCAGCTGATTAGAAAACCCAGAGCATTAGAAACCTGGATTTAGTTGTTGTCTGGTCGTCCCTCTATTAAAGTCCAGGTCATATGTTCAGTTTTCCACTTTGAATCTAGTTGATGTATGGCTCATGTTTAGGTGTCTTTTTGTAGACGGTGCTGTCTGGAGAGAAAGAACGAGGCTGACGGAGCACAGACAATAGGAGACCGAGCAGGTCAGGAGGTTTAACTCTGGTGCTTCAGCTGAGTGATTGTGTTGTTGCTGTCACTGCAGAAACCTTCTCCCTGACCCCCGGAGACAGGAGAGGTGACCTGGAAACATTTATCACCTGTGTGCTGCCTGATCAATGACTTGACTAAGAAGTGAAAAGACCACAAATACACTAGAGGTGAGAGGGGAGGTGAGAAAGAAAGATGGGGAAGGGGATAGTTGTGCTGCATTAAAAAAACAGCCCTTGTTAAGTAGATTATGAGAGGAGTTTATGTGTTTCCAGAAGAAGAATCACTTTGTGTAGTGTACAGTTAAAAGTTATTGTACATCTGCAGGTTTATCAACTTGCTGCTGATGGCAAGAATCCTTTAGTGACAATATTTCTTTTTGTTTAGAAAATGAAAACATTGCTGGTGTATGTGGGGTCCTGGTTTGGTTGAGCCAAAAGTCATCAGCAGAGCCTTGAAACAAGCTGAGAGAATGAACAACAGGAAGAAAGAGATGTTTGTTAGCTTGGAGACCACTATAACTATTAACACATCTTTGTAATGGTGATACACCAAAAGCATTTTTGACCAGGGCCTTTTCAACTAGGCTGTGACCCAATATCTAAAGCTGAATGTGTGTGTGTTTGTGTGTGCGTGCATGTGTGAAATCTGAGATATTGACTAGAGTCACATCTCCTCTGAATATTTATAGAAGTGCTTAAGATGTAAACTTCTCTTTTGCACACGCACTCATGCTTGTAAAGAAAACACTGTATACATACAGTTTTTATGGTATGATATCTTATGCATCTACTTTATCCATTCATCTATCAGCGAAGCTCAACTGTGTTTACTTCTGTTCAGGAAACTGTACAGCAGACATTGTTTTGCTTCCTGAAACACTCAGACAGGTGATCATAATGAAGCCAACTGTCCCATGAGCGAAGGGAGCCAACTCAGGAACAGAGATCAGTAGGAGGAATTGGTGGGTAAGATGCCCAGTTGGCTGCAGACGCTTGGCAGCCTCATGTTTCTGCAGAGGCTAACATCAAAGACCGTGTAAATGTGTGTAATTTATGTTGTGGAAGACAGAAAGTGACATCATACTGATGTTTGCTACTTGCTACATCATTTCACTTTTTCCTACTTGCTGCTCCACCGTATTTTTTCCACTGTGTGATAACCAAGGATGGATATTTACATTTTGCAGTCTACTACTGTGAAGATTCCACAGCTGTGACCTTATTTGGCCACTGAGATGTTTTCTACTGCCCTGTAGACAACTTCATAGCCATAAATTGCACAGCCTTGGCTTGTTTTGCTTCTCCTGTCATGTACATAAATGAGAGCACCCCTGTAGATTAATAACTTATTAGAAAACAGGCAAAAAAAACTGAAGGGTTTAATTACTCCTGTGTACAATAATGGGACATGTTTTTGTTTATTTGTTTATTCTTTATAACCCCTGGCAATGGTTGTTGCAACAGCTATGTGACATTCATACAGTAGACAACTGTATATATGAAGACAGAAGTGCTGAGTGGGGAATATTGTAAAAATGGTTTGTTTTCTCTGTGCTTGGACTGAAGAGCTGGAGATGAAGGGGATACAATTAGCAACAGAAACTGAGAAAAGATGTGAAGAAGAATTGCTGACATGCTGTGCAGGCTGGGGATACTTGACACCAACAGGTCCCTATAGCTTTAACTCCTCTTAAATTTATCTCTACACCCCAGACGAAGTGAGGGATTTAAGGAGGGACAGGGTGTACAGACACTAATGTGGCATGAGACACAAGCGGTTTATGGATACTAATGTTTTTAGTATGTTTTCCCTCATATTAGCAGTACTGTAAGTCTAGGAGCTTGACTGCATGAATACAAGTGTACTTGCGAGTGTGTGTAAGAGACACCTGAGACAGTTAGAAGGTCATTCCTGGAGTCTGATCGCATAGCTTTGATCATTTTCTCGTCGCCACAGAAATAGACCAGAGAGGACAGGATTGGCACAAACTCTCCCTCCATATGTGTGTGTGTGTTTGACTAAGAGAGCGGCTGAGGGAGAGTGCTGACAGGGAGTCTGTGCTTGTTTGTAGTGCCTGTGTCTGCATGACTGCACTAATGCATTTGCACATGTGCCTTTGTTTGCCGCTGCTTGCATTTGCTGTGTGAATGTGTTCATGCACATGTATGCAAATGCCTGAGGGGGCGGTGTGTGTGATCACTCATGCAAATGTTAAGATCTGTGATCGTGGTTTAAATTTTTACCTTGTTAAAACCAAAATCAAGCTAGAGCCTCGGATCAGATTCTCAGAGCTGGCCTGCTGGGGAAAACAATATAGCACAGACATACAGTCTTAGAGATGGTACCAAGAAGTACGGACTTTAAAGTAACTACTACAGTATCTGTGGGTTTAAGAACAGGAATGCAGACAGAGATACAGACATATGTTTGCGTGTGTGCCATTATGAGTGTATCATGGTTGTGCTCCTGGCTTCCTGTTTCCTACTTGTTTGCTCTCTTGACTTGTTTTCTTCTTTGCACCTGCGGTTTCCCCTCTGCGATGGTTTTATCCTCCTGTGGTTATCTTCTGATTCCACACACCTGTGCACCTGACTTTTTAACCTGTTTTGTCTCTGTCACGCGCTGCCAGATTGTTTGCTGCAGTAGACGCTTCAGCTCTCCAGCCTGTTTAAATCTCTATTGTTGTTGACCTGGTTTTGTTCCTGACCTTTGACTCAGCCACCATCAACCTGATGTTTTTTAAAGGACTGGTTTCTGAGATTTGAATTTTGGATTTGTAGACTGAATGTGTTTACCAGATACTGCTTGTGAACACAAGATAGGATAGGATTTTGGAACCTGGATTTACTGTGATCTGTGACTCCTTATGGTGATTGAGTCTGTGCTGTATTTGGATTAAGGATTTAGATTTTGAGGACAGTTTTCACCAGTTAGGATACTGTGGTGGTTTGGGTCATCTTTCTCTGTTGCACTCTCACCTGTTTCTGGCTGGAAAATCTGTTTCTCTTGAGAAAGCGTCTTTATCATTCAAGCATCTGCAGAGCTCAACCAATCCCGCTTCTCACCAGCTGATCACACAACTCTAGACCACAAAACCGCTCAACTCAAGCCTGAGCCAAATCCAGTCTTAAGAGCTTGTTCTTTAGAATAAACCTTTTAAAAACTTACCTGTGGTGCTCAGGTTGTCTGGGAATAATTTTCATTGATCTTCAAACACTGAATGAACAAATGTAATGTAATTTACTTCACTTTATTTGACAGTGACATCACAAATTAATAAACATCACTCTAAATCTGCCAGAGTTAGTCAAGAGGCAACTTTCTTCATACATCTTAAAATGTCACACCTAATAAGCAATGCATAGAATTACATACTGCATTGATTGCTCTGACACTGTAGCCTTTTAGTTTACTCAGACATGGATAAAGTTTTAGCTGTGTTTCATAATACTTTCCAGCCATATAAAGTCTCTTAGTTGAAACCACTATCCTAAGCACAACTGGTGCTATCACCACCTGCTTCCAAGAAATTTTACTTTCCTCCAGCTCCTCCAAATTTTAAATAGTAGTTATGCAATATGTATGTTAACTGTGCTCAAGTGAACATGCTCCTGTGAGACAGTTTATGACTTACAGTTGCATATGTTAAAATGGCAACAAGGAAAAATCCATTTCATTTACATAACTGCATAGTCATTTCTTTAGTACCACCATCCAGACCTAGTTTAGTACCTTCTGTCTCAGTGTGGGTCATTGTCTCAGTGTTTCTCCTTTTTTTGATTTTTTGCAACAGTGTTTTCTTGTTGATTGTTGCAAGCATTACAGTCTCACTATCTGCTAGCGTAGTTATATATTTGTTATAGCCATAACAACTTGTTTTGTTTTCTTCTTTCATGTGACTTGAGTGATTTCAGAAATGAGATTGAGAATTTCAGGTACAGGTAAAGGCAGCTTCTTCACACTCATCCTGTTATAATATTTGGAGCCTTTAAACTTATTACCCTAACTCTAACTTATTACCTTGTGGCTACTCCATGTCTTCTATTTTCCTCAGTCAGCTAACGTCATAGCACATGGAAATATTCAAACTCATGACATGAGAATATAAAAAGATAACAATAAAACAAATGCTTCATCCAGACCATCTCAGTAGATGGTGTTGTCAGTTGCATACATAAGTGATCTATTGAAAAAAGGATGGTATGTCTTTGAAGTGCAATCAATGAAATCTTTATGTGCTGGCAGTCCCTGCTTGACTCTGATGCTGTTGGGAAGATTCCTAATCTGTGCAAAGCACCAGCAGTGGATTCTGTAAAGACAAGACACCAGGTGTTAGACCAGATATGAGGTCTAAGGCAATGGGAAAGAGAAGAACAACCTCTCATTAGATTGATGCTCCCTCTGTGGATTGTTTTGCTCGGATTTCAACCAAACATGGTCTTTTTCAGAGAGCTAACCTTTGCCTGATGAAGACTTTGGTCTGCTTTGGAGCTGTTACACAGAAAAGCTAACACTTGTTTGAATAAATTCCCAGAAAAAAGGAGTATCTTTGTTTGAAGCTGTGCTCAGAGACCATGTTTGGTTGCATTTGAAACCAAGGAGAAACCCAGAGGCACCATCAATCCATTATTAAGGTATGGCAATATCTCATCTTTCTCAGAGCTCAGCGTAACAAGAGCATCATGGGAGGATGCAATGCATGCTTGGTCGACTCTCCCAACAGTTCCAATGAGACCAATATCTGGAAGCAGAATAGAAACTGTTAAAGCATGTCACCATGGGACATGATCAGGCTCACCTTCCTGTTTCACAACGCAGAACATTCACAGACAAATGCACCACAACGTGCAGGGATTTAGTCTGAGGCCGGAGGAAAAAACACTGAACAAACACACACACACTTACAAGGGAGTGGGTGTAAATCAAAAGCATATTACATGCAAACAGACCAGGGGAAATGGGAAGCCCTGAGGATGAGGAGGATTGTGATCCAAACAGAGAATTTATAACAAGATAATGGAGAATACTGACAATTTGTGTCTACACTATATCAGAATATGTTGTTGTTCCTGTGAGACATTTCCAGATTCCAAAGAGATTTTAAAAGTTTATAAAAGTTTTATAAAAGTTGCTAAAAGATAACATACCTGTTCGTATAGCGTGTGTTGAGCCTCAATAATCCTGATCAGAATCATAAAAGTTAAGTTTATTAATTGTTTTTGAATGTATGACATATCCTGCACCAAGTACTCATGATTGTACTGTCAGATATTTCTGTTCACTTTTCCATGCACTGTCTTACTTTACTGTATTTTTTTCCCCTTTGTTTTCATTCTTTTCATGTGTGAGAGGAGGTTGGGGGAAATGAAAAATATGCTGCATACCTTTCCACCAAATCAAATGTTGAGTGATTATGAGGCTAATATCTCCACTGGCCTAAGTTGGCTCAGGTTGTGCAAAAATATTTTTTCAGATTTTATACACACAGCCAGATGAGTAATAGTAATAAACAATTATAACGACTTAAATATCTGTAATTGTGCTCTCACTTACTCTATGTTCTGGCTTTTGTCTTTTGTTTGAGAATTTCTCCTTTTCTTACCTCCTGCATGTGCATACATCTCCCTCCACACACACAGAAAAGAACTGAAAGCACCTTTTCTCCTTGAGGCCCTAAGTTTGTCAGATATTGATCCTGTATCATCAGTAGGAATAACAATAGAGACATCTTGATGTTTGGATATTGAGTCCCATCAAATATACATCAAAGGGCCACATCGATTTGAAGACTTGGCAAGGGAGATGCAAGAAGAAACAAAAAAAATATTTTTTCATATGATGCACCTGTAGTTTCTAGAACAATGGCTACAGTTTGCAATAAATTTTAAACGGTATTAAGACGATGCATAAATAACCATAGAAAACATCTTAGTGTAAAATACTAACTGGTGAATTTGTTGTAGTGTGTTGCTTTGGTGTCCTGGCTAACGCTTTTGGCGGTTTGTTCAGAATTGTCCAGTGCAAGACAATGGAGTGTTATGGTCCAATTTCTTATTACCACTTGTTATTGTGATTAGCAAACAGAAATGCTAGAATGTGAACTAAGTGGTGCTTAATTAAAAACATATTACGAACAGACGTTTGTACAGAAATGAGAGTTATGTATGTATGTGGAGGAAACATAGTTTATCTGTCACACATCTATATTCATTTTTTCACAGTTTTGCACTTGAAGACAGTCTTACCAAGAAGCTTTATGAATCTACAAAATGACACAAAATGTGGACGTCTAGGCAAGGAAAAATCTGCTCAAAATACTGTGTTCAGAAAGATTACAGAAGGTCACCAAATTATGTCGAGAATTTTGAGAGAGACCAAAGTCTGTCTTGGTGTTTTGCAACAAAACTTGTGTATCAATGTACCGTGTGCCATTTTTTAAATCTGTAACACGAGAGCACAATGGTAATATTGCATGACCCAGAAGCTGGGCCAAACCACGGAAAATGCATAGTCAGATATCAGAACTACATTGCCGTCATTTGGAAAACAAACCTGACTATCCCAAACCCTGAACAGTCAGTGTGAGGTTTCTGTGGGATACCACAATGTTTCTAAAAGTCATTTACTAAACCAAATGGAGCGCAGAGCAAAACTGATGAAAACATGATCTCAGAATCAAAACGATAATCTGTCTTTTCATGTTTTTGTTGGCCATGCTCCCTAATAGAGAATAAATTGACTTGGAAGCATACCCGACTCGTCAGTCTGTCCACCCCCCGTCTATCCAAAATGCAACCCCCCCCCCAACTCCTACAATTACACCCTCCTTCCTGGCTCCCCCGCCCAGGCAACCCCTTTGCCCTCTTGTATCCGGCCATTTAGCGTGACAATCCATTATTTTGACGGCTCCCAGAGAAAGAAAGCGCAAGACTAAAAGACAGAAAGACGGGGCCTACTTTGACTTTCAGACGTGGGCCCCATTTTTTAAAATCTCTCTTCTCTCTTTCTTTCTTGCCTTCCTCCTTCTACTTTCTTTCTCTTTATCTTCTAAATCAACCCCTCTTTTACTCGTTCCTCTTCTTTGTACTACGTTACCTTTCCCTACTTGTATTTAAAGTCCCTCCTTCCTTTCTTATTTTCCTCCAGCCTCTCCATTCCCACCCTCTATTACTCCCCATGCCCTTTTCTTTCCTTCTCACTTTGCCTCCCCTCTATCCCCCCAGACCCTCTTTACCCACTGACCCTCCCACCCCCCCATTTCTCTTAAGCATGCAACCATCTTATACCCCTTGTGTGCTCCATCTCTCTTTAGCTCTGTATTGGTTTGTTGCTGGCAGCCTTCAGGAAACCTGATAAGGTCTATAGAAAGAGTGGGGCCAGCAGGCCCTCTCCAAACAGCTTCCACTTATATCAACCATACACCCGCCCTGCCCAAACATTCACACACATTTCCTCCATCCAGCCTTCCAGTGCCCGCCACCCCCAACTTCTGACAACTTCTAAATCATCTGTTCCACAGCTATGCTGGGTGTCCTCCAACCACTATCCCCATCTCCAGACCAACCTCACAGCCTGTTGCATACCCAGAACAACCTGCCACCTCTTTCTTTTACATAACATTAACATTCAGGCATTTAGTTTACATGCTGTGTAATAATGTAATCGCATTTTGAGAAAGGCAATATTCTGCTAGCTGTAACTACTACTGATTAATGTCATTCCGCCTTAACCAAGTTATCTTACTTGCTTTAAGGTCGTCGTAATGGTGAGCATAACTTGATTAAGCAAACTGGATTACGTGTCAGTGTTTTGAATTACCTTTGTAATGCTCTGGTGACTGGATTTTGTGAATGTCTCACAAAGGATACACCTTCAATAAGATGTAAAGCAGAAGTCTGGACAGAAGTAGGAGTACAATAAATCCTGTATGTGATAATAAAACATGTAAGTGAAGCAGTTCCCACATTAGGGGTTGCTTGCCTTAAAGGGTCAGTTTACTCACATTACATAAAAATATCTCACTTGCATGTAGCTGAGCGCACTGTCAAGATTTTTTATAGAGGCTATTTCTTCAGTAGAATGTAGTTCCAATGAAAACAGGTCAAAGCAGGTTCTGTTGACAGGGACACAGTTTATACTTATAGTGTGATTTTCCTTTGCTATGAGCATTAATAACACATTTTTATTCACCTTATTTGCACTGGACTAGAGGCAAAAGTTTTAGAAATGATATCTCAGAACCTGGGAAAAACCACCAAAGCTATCGGCTTGGATAGATACTACAGCAAAAAGATCTAAATATTAACCTAACTTGGACCAGTTTATATTAAAGTTCCTGCAGATTTACCCAGTTTTACTGGAAAACAATCTGCTTTTGTTAGCAACGTATGCACATTCTGATAACAACTAGTGTGATTTGTTTGATTGTATGGATTGTATTGTATTTTTACTGTTACCCCCCTCCCTGTTTTCTGATCTGTTGTGATTTACACATTAATAGTTGTTTCATAGCCTTAGAACAATCATGCAAGTGAAGCACCAGAAAAAAGAATAAAAAGAATAGTTTAAACTCTTTAAATTCTAACAAAAAACACACAGCCCCCAACCCTTTACACCACTTCCCCATAGACTCTGTAAAATGTGTGTCAGGGCCTAAGAAGTGTGGCCAAGGTAAACACCTGGCACAGTGCAGCGATCTGCTACATTTCACAATCTACTACAGAAATATGCACACAGGGAGTTCATACATACACACATATAAACACACACTCAGTCCCAGATAGTTTGTCTGCACATTAATGCACACAGCAGATGCTAGTAAATGCAAAAACATTCAAACACACACAGAGTTTCAGACTTTTGAATCCGTATGTGTAAAAACTCATGCAGCAGTCAAATTCTCTCTTCAGGAAGGTGAATTTTCACTTTTTGTTGAAACCATTTTAGAAGTATCAATTCAACAGTATCATTATTTACTGCAAGAATATGTCATAATTCAGATTTATAGATCTGGCTTTTCATTCACTACACCTGTTTTTTCATTCAATAGTTAATAGCTTTTTAGCTTTGATGCTTTAGCAGGTGAATAAGGCTCCTCTGGCTGTCCGTACAGGTACAAACACAGGCAGACAGTCACTACACTCTGTAATGGAGGGAGAAATGTGAAATGTGGGGTCCACCCCCATACTCTCTTTCTAGCTGTCTCCCTGCTGGTGTGTCATGTTTCGGCGGGGATAATAGGTGTCACGGTGAGACCCCTTTGGTCTCAGCGCTCTGGGGGACTCTAATGACACACACACACACATTCAATCATGCCAGCACAAGCAGCTCATTCTCTTGACCATGGGAACCACAGATAACTCTCCACTCTTCTCGCCTTTCTCTACCTCTATCAATTTCTTTTTTTTTTGTTTTACTTTCTTTTTCCTTCTCTCTACTTTTATCGCATAAACACATGAATCTGCTTCATTTTTAACCACTGTTCCCTTGATTGATCAAAAAAACTACTGAAGTCTGAGTGCGCCTTGCTTTGTGTCAAACCCTCAGTGTCTTCAGACATTGAGTCCAGATGTCGCATATAATATAGGCCGCACTGGGTCACTGCACAGAAACAGTAGCAACAAATCTGAATAACACATGAGCAAATTTCTGAATAATGACGTGATCTACATATACCTGGAAAATCACAGGCAATGTCACATTATCTGTAAAGTTAGACATTGCCCTTTTATTGCATCTCAACTTAGGATTTCACTTATCAAATTACACCAAAGCAGAATAAAAAGTTAATCCAAAATCATTATAACTTGTACGTTTATTACTGTAGGTTCGAATGTAATTTCTGTTAAATATGTTATTACTGCACTCATCAAGTTAATTGCATCTAAGCCATATATCAAGACACACATGACCACATAGCTGCTGTGAAAATGTTAACATATTTACACACATTGTGAAAGAGACACACTGAACTTTAATAATAAAAATTAAACTTTTATTGTAGGATTTTTTTAATCTTCAAAAGCCCCTGTGTAGGATGACAGACACATGATAAACTACCATGACCCACACCTGTATTAACTTTCATGTATCATGTTACTTATCCTCTTTCTCTTCCTTTCTAATATGACAATCAGTACGACAACTGCTCATTGCCACAAGGCAGAGAGAGGGAGGGTGAGATAGAGGCATGAAGTGAGGAGAGGAGGGGGAGGATACCGGCAGGTAAAGTGTGGGAGGCTTCTGTTTTCTCCTCCTCCACCTCTCCTCCCTCAGGCTCCACGAGGTAAGTGTGTGTGTGTGTGTGTGTGCACGTGTGTGCGAGTATATTATTATAGAAGTGCAATTTTGGATTTCAAGTGTCTGTGTATGACAAGGACATTTGGCTTTGTCCCACTCTGTTTATCTCAAAAGCTGTTAGTAATAACTGACATTTTCCTGTACGTTAAAGAAATGTAAGCCATTAAAAGCCTCTCATCTTTCACACCTCCCAGACACCTTGGTAGCCGCTGGTTTCAGCCAATCACACAGTGAGATAACAGCAGTCATCACTAATCCATCTCACCTCACTCCAGCTGTCGCCAGTTGAAGTCATCCTCATGACGCCAGGTAAGAGGGTTAACACTTACCACCTTTATTTAGTTGCGTAGGGATTAATTTGACTCATATCAATTTCTGCATTTCAGTAAATCCTGATTGCCTGGTAGTCTTTTGGGGAAAGTCGTTCTAGTATAGATTCAAAATAAATAAATACTGTAATGATAAATAAATAAGAAAATGCACAAAAGCTGACCCTGAATTTTCTTGTCCCCCATGTCTCACTCTGAGCATCACTATCAAACATGGTGCGGCACTTTGTTTTACATTAAGAGTCAAAAGAAGTAGGCAAGAAAGTGACACAGGCACCAGAAACAACTGAGACTGAAAAGAAAGATGCATTGTCAAGTAAAATATACAGCTGAGGTGAAGAAACATAACAAACCAGTAGCTTTGTGCTTCACAGGAAACACAGATGAAACTTAAGTCGCTTTGATTTTATTTTGCATACAGTGAATTCCGATGGTGAACAGATTTTAGTGCAGAAGAAAGCACTGAAACCTCCACAGAAACCTCTCAAATTAATCTTGTATAATCCATTTCTTTGCAGACAGTCCGTGCGCTTGTTGAAGCAGTAATCATTTGCCTGACTAATAGTTAAATACATGTCCATGCTGAATATGTTCCAAATATTGATTTTTGGTCTATACCAGGCACAGATTATAGGTCATAGTCCCATATTTAGATGAAACTGTTTATGTAATACTTGTCCAACTTTTAACAGCCATGTTTCAAGCCTACAGGTAATATCTGATACTAAAAATAACTTCAAAAGATGGAATCACTAGACAATAAAGTGGTTTAATAAATGATGTCCTCCTGTGTTCTTGGCAGCTATCACGAACACAAATGTCTTTCTCTCTGAAGCATGAATTCTATGCACACATGTTTATGACATGGTTTAATATGTCTCAGTGCTTTGGGTATGTTTGTGTGCGTGTGTGTGCTGCACGTGTGCACGAGTTTGTGTTCATATAGCATAGCAACGGTTGTTTTGTGTGCTAAACAAACCAACTCGTTATTTCACAACACTCTGTCTTTGAATCTAACCACTGCTTTTTGACTGGACATGTTCACACTTCTCCCCTTAAATGCTCTCACTCCACGGTCACATCATCATGACTTAACTCTGGAAACCCATCCAAAAGTTGCATAGAGACGCAAGATGCTTTGGTATGACAACACACTGCGGGGTTTCAGATTGAAGTCTTTGCTTAAACTGGCAGCTTTAACTGGCAATGTTTAATATCCAGTTAAGATCTTGTTTGGGTGCTTTGAGATATCTATGTCGAGTCTTTGCTAATTTTATTTAACATACACATTTATTATGAATCCAGGAACCAGTCTCTGCATGTGAAACATCATTGAACCCGCTTCATTACTTGCATCAAACTGGTCAGTTATCTCTTCTATAAATAACAAATTGCAGTAAGCACAATTTCCTAAAAGCTTATCTTCTGACACTGAGACACCTGCACAGACTGGCACCAAAGGTTACAATGACCCATTAGAGTTATGTGATAAAAGCACTGTCACACAAATGAAAGATTTCAGAAAATTCCACCACACACGTGATTCATAATCAAGACAGGATCTTAAATCAGCATCAGTCACCGACAGAAAGACTCCAGAAATGAGCCTAGTCAGATTTATTTGTGCAGCTTTATTCTTTCTGAATTTCAGTTTTAAATTGGCCCTCAGAACAACAGGAGTCTGTAGGTTTCACTAAACTAAAAGGCCACTCCTTAACAGTGTTAAGGAGTGGCCTTCAAGTGCTTCTGAACACTTGTTCAGAAGCACTTGATATAAACCTTGAGGTTAACAGACAGTGAAACTATGGTGTCATGTCTATAAAATGGACTGACCGTATACTGTCAACACCTGGTGGAAGCAAATGTCAAACTCTTAAAAGACATGAGTTATGTGAACAGACACTCCGTTTAAAGTAGAAAATATATAATTTAGTGAGTGACGCTATTGTGACTCATTCAATGGTACTTTAAAATGTACTTTTAACTTGTCTCCATAGAAGCCAAGGTAATTTCTTTTTACCTTTGCTCCCTTGAACGGTTCCTGGTAGCGAAGAGATTAGCAGACAAAACTCTTTTAAGTACTTTCTAACATCTGCAGACAAACTCAACGCCACTCCCAATACAACCGTAGCATCAGTCATGACAACCATGACTTCACTTCGTTTTTTTTTTTTGCTTATACAGCCTTTTATGTGAATGCACCAGTGTTTCAAACTGAGGAGTACAATGTGCATATTTCAGAAGGTATTTTAAGTAGTATGGTTTCCCAGTATCACCCAGCACATCATTACTCTTTACTGGCTGCCACTGATTTCTGTATATGTGAAAAATTATACAAAGTAGACTGAATGTGTGGAAAGAATTAAAGGGTGGCCAGACGTAAGTGGGCTCTGGGTAACAGTAAGGTTGTAATCTCAGAGTTTAGTCATGTTGAGCTCTTTTGTGCTGGAGATGCATCAGTTCACTCTTTCTCTTCTTCTTCTTCTACTCTTCTTTTATTCTTCCTCTTAACCTGTCTTTCTTGTGTCTTTCTTTCCCTTCACAGTCCTCCTCTCTTTTCTTCCAATCTTATCCCAAAGTAAGTATTTTGTCTTCACTGTAGGAGGTACAGAGAGGAACATTAAATTGTAAGGACAAGAGAAAGGGAGTGCCCGTTTCTCCCCCTTCCTCTGTGTATTTAATTCTCTCCATGTCAACCTTTCAATCAACCTCTCCCACAGCCTCATCCCAAACAGGACCAGGACCTGCTGACCTGTCCACTGACCCCTCTACTGACCACCTTCCCCCACAGTATGGTGCCACAGTGATTTTTTAGGATTAGTTCCTATGGAAACAGTAGCCACTCTTGTCCTTTTGCTTTTGTTTTTCTTATATCTTGAGAGTCAGAGCAAGTATTTGAGTTCGTAGTGGGAGAGACAAATCTTTGAGTTACTGAGGTAAGGCATGTGTGTCTGTGTGTGTGGGTGTAGGAGAGAGGAGTATGGAGTGGTAACCTATGACTCCTGGATTCCTGTAGTCTCAGTGGCTGCCTAATCATTCCCAGTGGAATTAATTGGAGCACTAATACACATGCATGCATTGCAAGGGAGCTAGTTCAGCTTGGTAATTTAATGTTTTTCATTAGGACATACACTCCCACATTTATGCAGCAAATTCCTGTCGTGGTCCACACACACACACACACACACACACACACACACACACACACACACACACACACACACACACACACACACACACA
>JAUYWH010000005.1:14542444-14563479 GCA_034779795.1 Ctenopoma multispine | reverse complement strand
ACACACACACACACACACACACACACACACACACACACACACACACACACACACACACACACACACACACACTACAAATAAGATAAGACAGGTTGACCCTGTACATGTGGGAGGGTTGGAAGAGCAGAACATTCATATTTTCTATTTTTGTCACAAACTGTGAAAAAAATTTTACCTTTTAAAAGAAAATGTCTGTAAAACCTGATGTTGTCATCTGCATTGAAAATAAAAATTAGGTCTAAATTTAGTCTTAATCTGAGCAAGATAAGTTGTTAGACAAAAAATAGTGTAGATTACCTGATAAAAAGTTTCCATTTGTGAGGATGTGTATATGAGTGGGGGTCACACACATGGTGCCACTAAACCAAAGCTGGAAGAATCTGTCACTAAGGCTAAAGTTCAGCTCTGTGTCTAGGTGTCTAAATATGAGCCAAACACCACTACTATAACACACACCACACACACACACACACACACACACACACTCACTCTACATGCCTACATCAACAGTAACAAAGAGGATCCAACCAGTCCCTATAGGAACTGAATACAGACTAAGTGGAGCCAGAGTGTTTTATAACACACACCCATAAATAAAGCTGACTTCTCACAAATCATCAAACCTGTTTTCAGCTACTAATAAGGAGAGTGAGGAGGGAGGATGAATGTGGGCAAACAAAAGGTTTTGAGTAGAGATAAAAAAAGGGATGTTTGGCTTAGATTAAGAAACCCATGTGCTTGCACAGTCTAAACACATGCATACGTACAACCACTGGGAAACATATATTTTCTCCTGACACCAATGGGAAATCTTTCACACATTTTGCGGCAAAACAACGGAAAAAAGAAAAAAAGAAGAAGAAGAAGAAAAAGAAAGACACAAAGCAGGAGGTCAAAGGTTATAGCTGGCCACTGGCAGGAGTCAAAGGTGAAAGCCAGACTACATCCTGTTGCATCTCAACAAATAGCTGAGGAATGTGATCTGACCATCAAAGTTTTGGATAACCATCCTCCAATTTAAGCCTATATTCTATTTTCTTTGTGCAAGACGTAGGCCATGACATTGAAAACACTTAATAATTAGATAAAATGGATGCTATAAAAACATCTGATTCATTTCAAAGTAATTTCAAAGACAAAGAAACACTCACAATATATATTTTGCAATTATTCTCCCTGGGATAAGAGTGCTACTAGATTTTCTACAGGATTGCTCATTAGAGGTAACTTAAACTTAGCTCTTAGTGCCCAGATTAAGGAAAATAAATGTTGTGAAGTTACACCTGTTTGCACTGTGTTTAATATTCACACTAAAAGCATTGCTGCAGCATGTTTTACACATTAAAAAGGGTTCTCTGAGAGTATGTGCTTTGGCTGTGTCTGCTGACATGAATAGCCAAATGTGCGTTGAACACCTGTTGTGCACAGGATTTCGAAACTTGAACTATTTCTTTATTGGGAGAAAAAAGAAAAGCCTTTATATCCTACGTACATCAGGTATTGTGTTGTTTTAAATTGTTGGTATGTAACTAGATCTGCCTCCTTTTCAACTCACCCATAAAAAACAACAGGTTTTACAGAAACTAATTATTTGACAAAAAAGAGAGGAAGCAGAAAGAAGTGTTTGCTTAGACAGAAAACTTGATGGAGCTAAGGTAAAGTACCAGTGAGATGGGTTGTCAAGAAAAATGAGAAAAAAAAAAACATGGGAGAAAAAAGCTGAACATAGACACAGGAGGATTAAAAGGAGAGAGAAAGAGATGACGATGCACACAATGCAGTGAGACAGCAAAAGACTTATCTTCTCGCTTGAGCAGTACTGACTTCACATATTGTCCCTTTTTATAATGTGGACAAGCATGGACTCAGTCAGGGGATGTAATTCCCCATTCGTGGAGGAACGCACATAGTCTTTAAAGGAGAGGAGGTTGAGAAAAGTGAGAGATGTTAGTCGTCTATAGGCCACATTCGTCTTATGGCGCTTTCAATTCAACTGCTCTAACAGGACACTGAAGATGCTCCACCTGAATGAAAGGTAGAAAGAGGGTGAATGAAGAAGAGGAAAAGAAACAGGAGGGCGAGGTGACAAGCAGCAGGGACACAAACGGTAAAATAATGACACAGAAATCTTCTTTTACACTAAATAGATTTCTATTTTAACTTTTAACCTTTATGTTATTCAGGTTAGTTCCAGTGAGAGGCTACCTTTTTTTTTCAGGAACGCCCTGATTATGTTCACACCTAGAAGTGCAATAACAGTCTGACCTGTGGCCACTGAGCAGCTCCACTGGAGCTGGAATGAAGGACCTTGATCAAAGGCAAGGTGTTGCTGACAGACTACCACTGTCTCTATAACAAACCAAATCTTCCTCTTCACAATATCCTGTGGCATTTTGTTTAATATTTGTTTGCTTTGTAAAATCTTGGTGTAAAATGTAGTCATGAATGGCATATAGTAATGGTCCCACATATGTGAAGCTAGACATGTGCTGCATTTAAGCGAGTGGCAGACAGCAAAGTTTCTTAGAAAAAGGACACAACAAAACAAATATGTACAAATAAAATAAAATAAATAAATGTACAAAGTGCATCTAAATACCACTTCCTTAATTTAAAAAGTCCATGTGCTTTGGGAAAGTTTTGGAAATCACTGTGGAAGATTCGAGGGAACTTCAACAAGCCTTCCAAAGAAAAAGTGTATGACTACACTGTCGGGGGATGAGCCCAGCTATCATTCATGTTGTGAAAGGAACTACTGAATGACAGAAGAAGTATGAGAGAGATAGATGTTTCACAAGAGAACGCACACAACTACAATGAAGGAGCTTTTCTCATCAAACACGTGTAATGCCAGCTGGAGAAGAGGCCCTTCTGATCAACTCAGAGGTGGGCATCCCTGTGATCCTGGCCTGCTAATAGAGTGCCAGGAATCACTGGATTAACATGACAAAGACCTGCTCTGATCCTCTAAGAAAGACCAGATAGGAAAGTAGTAATCCTAAAATAGCTCACATAAAACCAGGCTGTGTTTTGAAAAGAGATGTTACATTTGTGTTTGAGTTATTATTTGCTTTTAGTTTTCAGTTTTTATATTTATTAGATTTCTTATAGCGACAACATTACTGCAAATTGCAGTGTTAACAAAGTGGCTAATGTTCAACACTTTTTCCTGTGCCTGATGGTAAATGAATCATTAAATAACAATGAAGGGGCAAAGCAGCAAATAAAGGGATGAAATGATTAACAAAGCAGGATAAGTTATAACAGAAAATACAGTAATTGTCTTGTTAACCATTATACCCACAATGCAGTATTGTTTTTGTTTTTGCCACTTTAATAATTGAGGTCATCATTTTGTCATAGACAAAGCTTAACTGTAGAGCTTTAAGTACTTTCACAGGGAGAGGTGCTCCCCTAAACACACTTCCATCAACTACATAAAGTAGAAAAGAAAATGTTCAGAGTTTTACTTACAGTTCCTCAATAAGGTTTATTCAAATGTTCTGAGCATTGTGGCATTTGTGGTAGAACGGTCTGGCTTGTTAAAGTGACAACAAAGTGGAAGCACAAGACAGCTACAAAGAAGACTGAAAAATAGAGAGATAGGGAGAGAGAAAGTGACCGAAAGACTGTGTAAGAGAGAGAGCAAAACCAAGAGATGACAGAGAGTGAGGCAGAGGTTTGTTTTTATTGGACTGTTTCTGGAAGCAACAAATGTTCCTTTAACTTTACAGGGGAAAATTCTCCCACAAAGATTTTTACAGACTACAGCAGTAAGGAGAGGAGAGGAGAGGAGAGGAGAGGAGAGGAGAGGAGAGGAGAGGAGAGGAGAGGAGAGGAGAGGAGAGGAGAGGCATGAAATTACAGGGCCAAACAAATGGGGATTTCCATTGAAGTGAATCCTGTCCACAGGTCATTTAGCCGGTATACGTCCAAAAGATTAATAGAGAATGTTTCATAGTTATGTCATGGAAATTAGCAGTAGTCAAGCATGACTCCCCAAGTGTTGATGTGTTACCATAACAATGGATTCATTTGGTTAAACATTTCATCTTATAAAGCCTTCTGTAGCTGGGTGGTCTGATAATTTCAGAGGCCATTCTTGTAACTGGAAGGTCCAGGTTGAGGAAACATGCAGTACCAGCTGGATGGCCGCTGGAACAACAGATGCATTCATATGAAAGATTACTTATGTCAGCGTCTTAAAACACTGAGGTAATCATGAGTGCAAGGGGTTTCCCATGACACATCGTTTCTGTGCTCCACCACCTGCATTCTTCTCTTCTTTATCTCCACCATCACAAAAAGACACACACATTTTTTCCCCCAGAGGTCAGGGGACAAGTGTGTTTGTCCACCATCTTTCCTTCTTCTCTTTTCAGCTCGTCCTTCATTCCTCCAATGGTGACTTCCTCGGGGGACAGGTGTGTCACTCCCCCATTCTTCTCTAGCCAACCCTCTGTGACACCAAGGGACAGGTGTGGGGTGTACTGGCTTTGCAGCGACCTCCTTACCTGCGGGGGTAGCTGGGGGTCTGCTCCTCCTCCTGCCAGAGCTCCACCTGTTTCAACCCCACCTGCCTCTCAGGAGGTTTAAATCTGGAGGGAGTAAAACAGGGGAGGTAGCGAGGGTAAAAGATCAAGAATGAGAACGTTAGAAGGGGGTTGGGAGTGGGGACAATTGCAAAGGAGTCACACATCTCCTAGAGTGAATGTAGTGAGTGTGTGACTGAACAACAGAGCAAAGAGTCAGAGAGAGTGAGATAGACATGCGATACGTCACAGCCCACCAGTTTTCTTTGTTCTTCCCCTCCAGCAACTGACAGACAGGACAATAGCACCAGGCAGTGCTCCTTCTCTTTCTCTATCGCACCTCCCCTCCTTTTCTCAGCATTCTCCTCATCCCTCACTCTCCAGCTCCATTCATCTCCAAGTTTCACATCAGTGCCTTGAGTGAGGAAATGAAAAACATATTGCACAATGTGGACAAAGCAATACAGAATAAAACTACAGCTTGAAACATAAAGACATTTTCTAACACATTAATTGCACTTGCCACGTTAACATTGTTGTGTTAGCAGTTACAGGGGAGCAGTGATCAAGATAAGCAGACGTTTTGAAGTGGAGACACAAAAAGCAGGCAGATAGTAATCCTTAATATTACAAGCATCCCTTATTAATATCTTTAATATCAATTAATTCTAACAGCATCACAAGAGAAAACATCCAAGCTAATAATGTTCTGTTTTACATTTTGTTTTTTGTTTTATTGTACTCTTATGTTGCAGTTCTTGTTGATCAGATATTAAACTGTTCCCTGTTTGAACTCTTCACCCCACAGTTGCCTTTCTGACTCTGACTCTGACTTGCTTCTCCATGCTGAGCATACAAAGGCTGATTCAAACACTAATACACCTGCCTTGTATTGAAACACACACCCACTTATAGAGCGGAGAGGAAGTCTGCTTGTCTGTTGCCTTAATAAAGGTCAGACAGACCTTAAAATACAGTTACGCCCATTTAAATTCATACTTCAGTGGAAAAGATGTTATCAAAGTGCTAGATATAACACAACTATATGTAGAGCACAGCAGACTGGAAAGAAATGTTAGAGCTACTAACCAGGGAATATTATGTAGGGAGTGGAAGGCAAGGTATGGAAGGGCCCCTTTCCACACTAACACCCCTGAGACCTATCCATTGTCCAGCAACATCCTTTTTGTGTGTGTAACAGGATGTCCCTGACATCTCTGAAAAGCAACTTTAGCTCCCTCCACACCCCGCACACCCATTCCTGTGCATTGTTTCCGATAGAGAAGCAAGAGGGAGAGAGGAGTGTATTTGTATGTGTTAAGCCAGAGTAAGAAACAAAACACAGATAAAGGAGACAGAGCAAGAGTGCACATGGGGGATATTGTTATGCAGCAAAATGCGAAGAGAGGTTTTCTAAGACAGAGTCAGTCGGGCAGACAGAAGAGGGGAGTCAGGCACAGATGACAAAGGGACTGAAAGGAGGAGATGAGAGATGGAGGGATAATGGCTGATAATGTGAGAAACAGGAGAGGAGCCAGTGAAAGAGATTATCTGATCTGACTGCACTCCACACAGCAAAGACACAGTGAAAACACATACAGACGAGAGAAAACACTCAGGCAGCTAGAAAGGCTTTCTGCCATTTTCCTTCTCTTTGTCCCCCAGCACTTTGCCTTACTGCTACATTACGGTAAAGAACACTGAGTGGATGAGAAGCCTATTTCTTGTCAACATGTGTCAGGTACAGTAGTACATATACATTAACACCATTTTCATGGCATGAACTACATTCCTCAAATTTAGGACTTGAATCCTGTCTTGAGACATCACGTCTGTCCACACGTATAGAAGTATCTGAAGTATCTGTGTTGTGTGTTAATGTTCACAGACAATCACAGCCAGTAGTTATAGGCAGTGCTTTTTCATATACCCAGAGAACCTGTGAGGCCAGGTTCAGGTTCAATAGGTTTGATACCACATGTTGATAAGCTGTCAGTGTGTGGCACAGAACTAGGGTTACTTGTGCATTTCTTATTTCTTACGGACAGAGCTCCTTTAAGAGCCTGCAGAACAGCAGGTAGCCAAAATCTGATATTACCCTACATAGCACCTACTGTTATGTCAACAGAACCTGATTATGAATCTGTAACAGTCGCATAAAAGCGGGCCCCAACTCTAGGTACCTTACAAACGGAGAAATGGAAGGATAAAAGGGTAATTCGATAGATCAATACAATCTGATAGGGGAGCACACAACACTAAACTGCACACCACTACCTCAACAGGAAGCACCCTAATCTACCCATAGATATACACAATGGTAAAAACGCATCAAATGTTTGTTGTGTTCAAACAGGACTTTGAACCTTCTACTATTTAAAGATGTAATTAAAAAATGGCCACCTGTCACACTCATGCTAAAATCTAAGTTACTGTTTGTCCAGAGTAATGAAGAGTAATGTGATACCATATGTACTTACACTGGAAAAGACACGGAAATAGGCTTTCATGTTCTATGTTGTTAGTTAAATCTGTACAAAAACCCAAGTATAAAAATAACAACGTGACATTTTCTGCAGAGTTAGGTGCCAGACTATTTCTTGGCTGGGACTAACTAGAATTCTTATAGTTTCCAGTATGAGGTAGAAAGACCTCAGAGAGGCATTTAACTCTCAGCAAGGAAACAGCTAAGCATCATTCCCCAAATGCTGAATTATGACCTTAAAGCATTAAATACATGTTGCAAAAATGAAATAAACAAATAATAAACCCATCACATGTTAGACAGTAGTGTCCGCCCCATGCTGCTTATTATGAAATTTTTCATGGCTTGAAATATTTTGTATAAGAAGAGTCCTGATTTGAAAAGAGGGAGATCTACTCCGCTCAAGAAATATGTCCCACTCAAGTGTAAACAACCTTTTACTGAAGCTGAAGCTGGGAGGGCAGTGACATTAAATAGCTCTGTCTGTCGCCTACTCCGTCTGGTTCTGTGGGATGCTGGATACTCGCCCAACTATTTGTCTGCCTGACTGCGTTTTGATTGACTGTATGTGCATATTTCATGTCTTTGCACAAAGTCATCATGACTGTGACTGTGTGTGTGTTTTTAGAGGCTGAATTAAACAGTTGAGGCAGTAATAAGACAACAAGCTGAATAAATCATAATCAAATTCATAAATACTGATGGTTTAAGATTAGAGGAGAAAAGAGATTTCTGATTTTCTTCTTTACTATAATTCTGTGGGCTGAGTTGACCAGGGAACGTTTTGGGAAATATGCCACGGAGGCAGACGGGGCAGAGGTTGACTAAAATAGGGACATACCATCATAATTTGACCATGAGAACTTTTCCATGTGTGCTACAGGGTGCACTTGACTGTTCGTGTTGTTGAGCACATTTTGAGTGTAGACGTACAATTTGTGTGTGTTCAAGTATGTGCCCGTGTCTGTCTGTGCTTAATCCATAGATAATGAGGGATGTGTATGGTATTTCTTGAGCTTTAGCCTTCGTGGCAGAAGTGATTTTCCATTTAATTGCCCTATATCTTTGTCTCTCTTCTTTCCCTCTCTCTCTCTTGCTTTCCTCCTTTGCCACCTGATAGTACCACCTTTACCATCTTTACCTGCTGTCTCTTACTTGGCCATCTCACCTTTCCATCTTTTCTTTGACCTCTGTCTCTTTATACTACTTTATACTACACCATTCCCATCTAATGTCACTCTCCTCCTCCCCCTACTATCCCTTGCTCGTGCTCTGTGTTTTCAGGTGTGTGCTGACAGCCCCAATGAGGTGGTCCAGTGGCAGACATCTGAAAAATGTACCTGTGCAATTACTACTTCTCCTGTGTAGACAGAAACATACAGAGCAATGGAAAATATATCAAATTCCACAATGGAGAAACGGGTATTTAGAGTTTCAACACTTAACACTTAGATGCACTAAAAGCCAGACGCCACGCAGACATGTTGTGTATGCTGTCAAAAAGAGTCAGAAGTAAACCTGTCAGTCCAAAATGATATGCTGCCTGGTAAGAAAGACACACACCTAAAATTATCAAAACATTACGCATACATGCTTGGAGTGGCATGATGATTAACTGCTTTAGCTTGTTTTTCTAAGACAGAAGCTTCTCTGACTCTGTTTATATTTGCAATTTTAGTTAATATACTGTGTTTGGATAGCACCAAACCAGAAAATCTCATGTAGCCCATATAAAAGCAAGTAATGGTCAAGAGAAATGAGACAAAGGCTGCAAAAACAAGGCTACATATAGAGTGCTGGTTGCTGAACAGTGAGTAATGTGTGTTTTTCAAATACTGTTTGCCTGTGCGTGCAACTGTGAGTGTTTGTGTATCATGACGTAATGTCCGGCCTTTAAGCAATTGTCTCTTAGGAAAGGTGGTAGTGTCAGCTGTCACAAGACAAAGCATCCCATATAGCATCCCACTGGAAATGTGTGTTTGTTTGTGTGTATGTGTGTGTGTACATGATACGTCTGTGTAATAGTGTATGTGAGTGAAACAGAGACAGAGGATATCATATACAGCCTTTCAGGAAGAGCCATTATTTGTAGAGAGGGTTTATACTGTCAACTGTGCCAGCATAATAGAATAGGGGACATCCCAGCGGAAGTGCCCGTGTGTGTGTGTCTGCCGGTGACACTTTATGTCATCTTGACAAGAGGAATTATTCCCAGATTGTAGATTGACATATTTAATTGCACATATAATATGCAGATATTATGAATGATAAATTAGTTTTTTGTGAAATCACCGTCAAATAAGATGGTATAGTGTTGTAATGAAATCAGTCCAGTGAATTTTTACCGACATTTCGATAACTCTTTACATAATGAAATCATTTTGGTGAGCAAATGTGACTGACTAAAGCTGGCATGTCCCCAGAATGCCTGCTACAGAGTGACACCAGAGAAGCAGCTGGTCTTTTTAAGTCACATGTTTCATAAAGACATACAGATTCATTTTTGCTGAGATGGTGTGTTAAAGATATGCTTCTGCATGTTGGTAAATGGGGCATTATCTAGATCTAGATCATGTGGATATTATCAGTTGTTACAAGTGACATTATTAACATTTTGAGTTTGATGCAACAGGTCTGGAGTTGCCAGCCTGTACTTTGCAGTTAAAACTATGATATTATTTTAGTTTTAATTACAGAGCCTTTACAACTAAAAGGTCCCAAAGTAATTTGCTGCAGAGCTTTAAACACTTAAGTAAAACACTTGCTTCCAGTCACAGTAAACCTAAGTCTTAGGGAAAGACAGAAAACATCATTAGAGCTTAGCGATATGCTAAAGCCCTCGATCCATGACAATGGTACTCGAGGAGCAGCGAGCCATTTTTAATTGCCTGAAGCACTCCATCTATGCTCTGACCCTTTAGACTGCCGTATCCACCATTTCAATCAGCACCCTCATTCATTCTTATTGCGTTCACTCTGTGCCTCTCTCTCTTTTTCTCTCGCCCTGTTCTTTCTGTCTGTGTCCCTCTCTCTTAACTAGTTCTCTAATTCTTTGGCTTTTAGGCCTTTATTCTATTCAGCCTCTCCTGTGAAACCTGCTAACTAATTCATCTCCAGACAAATTGCCAATCAGCTGCAGACAAAGAGAAGAAGAGAAAAGAGACTGGTCCTCAATAGAGCCGATCGCTGTTTTACTAAATGCTCCTTCAGAGGAGGATGAGGGTGGGAGGGAAAGGGGAGAGTTTGCGTTTAAATGTGTGTATTTGTCTGTGTGTTCATGGAGTGTGTATAATTTTGGTGTGTGGGGGTATCAGTGCGTGTGTTTTGTGTGTGTGTTCATTAAGGCTGTGTGTGTCCTCGTCACCCCCTCCTGCAAAGGCTTACCACTTTCTGTAAGCAGAGGTTAACGACCTTGCCGTCCAATCACATTCTCCTGTCAGGGCCCCGTAGCCAACAGCAACAGGTGGTCTGGCCAATTGGTATCCTGCAGAGCGGAAAAGTAGGGACAGAAAGAGATGGGAGGATGAAGGATGGAGAATGAGTGAATGGAACAGACTGGATCACGAGAGCATATATTAGCCAGAATTTACTCTTAAATCACTTTTATCCACTGGCTTAATGTTCGGGTTCTCAAACATCAGTCATAGACTGATTTGAGATTCTTTTTTTTGGGTTCAGGTGAGGACACCACTCAGGACTAATATGGGACCACCTGCAGAACCACCACACCCAGGCCTATATGTGTAAGAAAACCCACCCTATGTGAAAAACTGAATGATAGTATATTTTAGAAGCAACTATCCATCAGTTACATATCAGTTACACTTTATTGCCTTAAATTGTTTGAAATGCAAAGAGTGAACCCAAAGCTGGACAGCTCTGAAACCTGATTGTTCTAATAACATATGGTCAAAACCTTCCTGGCAGGCGAGACATAAGAGCCAAAACTGGCTCAGATTTCATCTGTGCCAGAATACAGACGAGTGCACCAACACTCAACAGCACTCAGTCATAATCGACTTGACTCAGTGGGCTACCTGTGGAGCAGGTTTAGCCCAATTATAATCATGTCAAGCTGTCATATAACTCAGTGACTCCATGTCCTGTCCAGTAACATGGACAGGATACATTAACTGTAAAAAACTGAAGGCAGAATTTTTAATCATTCTCAGATTAATTAAGAAATTGTTAGAGATTATATTGACAGGAATGTGGAAGAGTGCAGGTAATTAGGGAGAGGTTTATCCCTTTAAACTTAAATTCATGTCACAGCAACTTTAAAATCCTCTTCTAGTGGTCACCTTGACCTTGGTTGAGAGTTTTTTTCTACCTTATTTCCTCAGACAACTTTAGTTTTGCACACTATGATAGCAAACAGCACGACAAGGACTTGCCTCTATTTAAATAGGCTGAATGACTGATTATAAAATTTAAGACACATTTGATACCAATTGAAGTCATTTATTATCATTACGTCAGTGGAGTTCAGATAAATTCGTTCAGAATTTTTCCTCAATCATTCGCGATGGTGGAACACAGCTTCTTTGTTTAACTTCATGACAAACAGCTTTAAATGTCATCACTTCTCAGGAAGAACATAGAATTATTTCATTTAGCCACATCTGTTTTTAGATACCTTGTCCCTTCTTCAGCTTCTTTCTCAAACATGCAGAGATATATTTTATATAATTTCACAAAGATATATGTACTGTCTGTATCTGTCTTTATTTTAGTTTTAGTTGACACCAGTAACTTAACTCATTCCCAAACCTATACAATAAATAACCTTAACCTAACCTTCATAGCTTAGTTCATTTTAAAAAGCGCTTTGAAACACTGACCGTTCTTTCTGTTTCTAGGAGTTAATTTGGCCTGTCCATGTTCTACCTAAAACATAATCATGCCAAAGTTGGTTGCACAGAAACCAGATTGTTGCAAAGCAAATCTTAACAGTAACCTGGTTTTCTGTGTGTAACAGATGTGGACAGGAAGAAGGTCAAAAGGAGGAGGACAGGGAAAGAAAAGGGTGGAGCTCCATCCACACACAAGCTAAAACGCTCTGGTCTGTTACTTAATGATCCAACCATGTCTCCTAAACATTATGTTCCTATACAACTAAACTGCAACACAAATACGTTTTTGTGCAGAATGTAATTGGAACCGCGTTATGTTTGCTGTTAATGTAACAACCATATAATCACAATTCAGATAAATCACAAGTCGCAAATACGTTGATGCTTAACATATGAATGAAACGTACACAGACAACATATTTTTGTCTGCCAAAACATCCGAAGTTGCAGTTCAACATAGGAATGACCATGTTTTTCATGAAAAGATGTCTTTAGTTGTGTTACCATCATTGCACATGGTTTTCTAATGATCAGTTTTATCCTTTTAAATTAATACTTTTGCATTAGCATAACATGCTATTGGAAGACAGTACTAATGTTTGCAGAATTTAGGCCTCTGTATGTTTATGTAAATATTCCTTTAAAATACACAGCTACAATAGTCATTTACAATTTGAGCAATGTCTACACATTCATTCTGATCAATTTAGTTTTACGAAATCTGTTTTTCCTTCACAAACATGGTCATTTCTATGTGTGTCCAAACTTCTGACTGGTAGTGTAAACCACTTCAGCATTATTAGTGTTTTATGGTTGGCTATGGCTGAGTTATAGACAAAAATGTAACAGTTGCTTAACACGCAACATCCGCATTAAAACATCTTTCTCTAACACTAACCACAGTACTTTTCTTGCCTAAACCCAACCTCATGCAGGACTTTGGTCTTCAGCCCTGCATGGTATATAGCCACCATTCACCCCAGCCACCTCCTGGGTGACTCTTTACTGCTAATAAATATAAGGCTTCATTTATAAAAAAAAAATAAAAAAGTTTTAACCACAATATAATGATGTTCACTACAAAAACAGAATTGTAGTTGTAGATTAGTTGCATAGAAACATATTTTCTTAGGAGACAGGGTTGAACGACCACAGTGATCTCTCTCTCTCTCTTACTTTCTCTTATTCTTGTCCTCCCTCCATCAAACTATCCCTGTCTCTCTTTAGCCACTAATTAAGCAGCTAACAGGCTCAAAAAAAGAAGAAGCGAAGACAAAAGAGGAAGGAGAAAGGCAGCATTAGTTTAGGCTGAGTGCCCCTGTCTTATTAAAGAGAGAGTGTGACTGAGAGTGTGTGAGATGGAGCTCCAACATCTGCTTGATCATTAACTCACTTAGTCAGCTACGGCTATTAAACCTGTCACCCCTTCTTGCTTTTCTGTGTACTCATTCACAGTTATTGTAAGTTCTATCAGACCTTGCCTTCTGTTTGTTTTGCCTGTAAACTTGTCTGACTTGTCTTTCTACTTCAACATTGACCATAACATATACCACTCGTATCCGGTTCTGGCATCTGTTCACGCACATAAAATACTAAAGACACTATTCCTCTCCTCCCCTCCTCCTATAGGAGAAAACAGGGAAAAGTGTTGCTGCTATGAGCTTCACTAGTGTACTGTACTGTTGTACTGTACTGTACTTTTGTGTTACTTTTTTCCCACAGCCCAAACTGTAGAGAGAGAGTGTGGGTAAGTGAAAATCAGATAATGCAGAAAATAAAGTGAATCAGAGAGAGAGAGAGATAAAGAGAATAGCAAGTGGTAAATGTTAATACAGTGGTGTAAAGTGGTGGATAGCGGTGGTAGAATAGGGTCAGAAGAGAAAAAAAACTCAGAAATTCAGACTTAAACCAGCTTTTCTGTACACTGTCTATACTATATGCTGTACAGGTCAAATCAGAGGGATGTGAGTGGGGAAAGCAAAAGATACAGAGAAAGGGAGGCTGAAAGGGGAAGGAAAGAAGGATTTGAGTCCGTTTCCCTAATGTGATTAAGTGTAGGAAACCAGACAGACTGAAGGTAGACCCCAGAGCCCCTGCTCTCACCATTAACCCCCTACTAAATGTGTGTGTATGTGTACATATGTGAGTCTCTGTATAGGCAGGTTTGTCTATACGGAAAAGTAGTGAGGGCTATTTTCCTCTTCACATTTTTCACTGCATCTATACTCAGATGCTTTCCCTAACAAGTAGCTATTCCTCAGGTAGTTGATTAAGCTGGAATGGGTTGGGAGTTTTGCCGGAGTAGCCATTAATTATTTAGACAATCAACCTGCAGGGAGGTGTGTTCAACTGTATAAGACATCTTAAATATCAGGTAAGAAAAGCACTTCAGTAAGAAGCAGGAGCTGATGTTTCAACATTCGTGTGCCTTCTTCAGCTGCTTAAAGGCACATTAAACTGGAATAAAGTCTTTGCTGCAGAAGCATTAGTGCGCTCCTGCTCCTTTGAAGAACTTTTTTGCCTGTTTAAGTTTATAACCATAAAAACCTCTATATACACTTGTATATACTGTATGTGTAATGCTGGATGTACTGTAAGATCAGACATTTTATTCACATGTTCAGAAACAATGTATTTGTGACTTGCTATTTTTGTTAATTAGCAATAAAATCTGGTTGCAATTAAGGGCCGTACAAAAATCATTTTTAGGATACATGTTTAAATGATCTCTTGATGACGAGTTTATACTATCATTGTAGTAGACGTGCATATCAAAAGAGATGTTATTTTCCAGTTCAGTGCTCCGTCATGTACTTTAAAACATTATTTGACACTTCAGTCAAGACATTTAATGTGTATACTCTGTTATATCCAAAGGGTAGAGGTGTTTTCAGATTTTAACTGTGCTGGCTGGGGGGTCTCTGAACTGGCAGTGATCGAACAGGAGACCCTGGAGAAGAGAGACAAGGTGGGGGTAGGATTACCTGACAGGGGAACAGATTTACAGATGGTTAAGACTTACTTCAGTGATGGGAGTGAAGTCTGGTAAAACTGGAAAAAGCAGAAGCTGGTGGGCGACATAGTTGGCAAGACGGTGGATACAGAAAGTGAAGAGGTTACTGAGCAGATGGGAAATGGAGTTTGGGGAGAGAGGATGGTGTCCTCTGCGTGATCGGTTGTGCGACGACAGAGAGACACAGCTGGAAAAGAGGGGGGTAAGAGAGGGTTTGTCCAAAGCAAAAAACAAGGTCAAAACACACAAAAAGTCAAGGCAAGCTGGAGAGTAGACGATGAAGTCAGAACTGTCAGAACTGTGTATAAAAGAAAGAGAGGGAACAGGTGAATACATTCAGACAATGATTACCAGGTAAGTTCAAGTTACTGAGGGTGTGGATGGATAGGAAATGGATTGTCAAAATAAAGGCAGGAACCCAATAAAATTAAATCAGTGCAACGCTCTCCACTTCACCAGTAACAATAATCGTATTCACTTTCTTTTCCTTTGTGTAGTTTCTCTTGTCTTAATTATTTGCTTATTTTTTTGCCATCTCGTTCTCACAGTCTCTCTCTGGCTGTAGCAGGTTTAACCTGTTAGCTTTGTTCAGCTTCAATGAACAGCAACTAAATCAACATTATAATCAGCACTTTTGGCTTAATTCAGGGAGTATCATCTCACTTTCCCATCACAATTGTTGCCCAGCTTCTTCTCTGGACCAAATCTGAAAATCAATCTTTCAATAGTCTTATGTTTTTTTAATGTGTCTCTATTTATAGATGATTAAAAGGTTTCTCGATGCCATTCAGATATACCATTCTTCAGTGGACCAGTACACTCAATCAGAACTGCTTGTTGGTTTGTCAGCAAGCTTCAGAAACTGCCTCACACCATACCTTTCAAACGTCTGACTGGAAAAGGTTCTGTCTAAACTTTCTGTAACTAAAACTGATAATTAACATCATGACTGGCCAGCTGAGCAGAGCTGAAAAAGGAGACAGGCTTTGATGTGACACAACTTTCCACCTTTCACGTAAACAGCTGAGAAAAACACTGGATGAATTTTGAATTCCAACTAAAGTGAACAGCAGGGTCAAAAATACATCTGACTGAGCATACCTCAACATTTATTCTTCTTTTTCACAGCTTTTCTCAAACAGATACAAAAACATAAAAGGAGTCAGTCATATATCTTTTTTTGTCTCTCTGTTATACTCTGGGCTGGCCAAGATTACATCTCACTCCAATCACAAATGTACTTACAAAACACCTGCCAGACAGACACACACACACACACACAAATCTAGCCAAACTTATGTCTATTACTATTATTCACAAGATGTCCAAACAAACTTCACAGTGAGCAGATCAGAACCAGGACCAACAGTGAGCGTGATAGGACCAACAGTGAGTGAGTGTGTGGGGGTGTTTGAGCTGGCGCCAGGTTTAATGGAAGCACATATATGGTATGTGCCTCGAGAAATCTGCCAAAGCATCTACATGAAACCAAAAAAAACGTTACTGTACCAACAATGTTTAATAAATGTCACTCAGTTTCCTGGATTAAATGGGTAATAAAGGTTATAAATCTTGACATTGTTGTGTGTCTCTCACACATACACACACACTTATTAGCTGTCCACATAAGTACAAATCATGTGACGTCTATTAGGAGGTTTATGAAGGAAAAGTGTGACAACAATGTGAATGAGAATGAGACTAGAGGGGGTTTTCCTCAGACTTTGTCCAATCGGGACACAGGAAGCCAAACCCTTCCTTTCAAATACACACAGACATTCACGCACACACCCAGCGGGGAAATAAGCAGAGCTGAGGCAGTCTGATTCTGCTAATCTTTCTTACACCAAGTCCTCTGTGTCTGGTTCCGCATCAGCCCATGTTTATACTACACACATACACACAAACACACGCATGCAAGCAAACATCAGCATAACATGCGGCACAATCCTACACATGAAGCAATTCATTTTTCCAGTATAGTTACATTAATTAGCTTGCTGTAAGGAAACACATGATGAAGTAGCACATCGTTAAAATGGTGATTATTCTGCATTTTTGCAGTGTGTAGCACGTGCTTATAAAAGAAGTGCATGCTTTAGCATGTGCCTTGGCTCCCTTGCATCAGTGTGTGTGTGACTGGTGCTTATGAGCGTGCACGTTTGAGCGCACATGTGCATGTTGAGGGAAATGGGCTAATTTGTCTGTGTATCCTGACCATGTTCATGCACGCTGCCGCTGTTGCTGTAATGAGGAACACATTTGGACTGATATTACTTCCACATGCTGTGGAGACAGGAGGGGGGCTTTTAGAAAGCATACAGTACTTATTGAGCACACACTTGGACTTACACTGGTCTTTTTCCACCTTAATCAATTCTACTCTACCTTTAACATCAAGAATGTTATGGTGGTAATTGTGGGGCTACAACAGCAATATAACAAGAAGAAAACATCAATATACAGTATAATCCACATAAGAAAGTAATGCTGAGGGACAGACAAGGCCTAAATAGAAGATTTCTTGCACAACAAAATTGTGATTGCTTTGATGATTGCTTTACCTAGCTTATGATTACCATTTGCTGTTCTGCACTGGCACTGAACATGGGCACAGAGCATAATTTGTGAGGACAAATGGACAAAAGCTGTTTCTCGTGTGCGGAGATTACAGATTATTGGTGCTAAATTGAGTAATCTGGGTGTTGAGTTTTTGGAAGTCATTTAGTATGTGATGCCATTTGACAAATGATAAGGAGCCTTCACTCTGACACACACATGGTGTGTGGATCTGATCTGTAGACGAATCCATCATTGTCAAAAAGGAATGACAGAGTGAAGCATAGCGGGAAGAGAACGTGGGAGAGGTTGAGAGGGAAAGAAGAGGAGGAGGACTAGAGAGCAGAGTAGTAGAAGAAAGAAAGAACTAAGGAAGACAGAAAAGCTGAGAGGGATAGAATGACTCAGGGCTTTATGTTATCTAAGGGAATGCAAAATAATCAAGCCCAGGGAAATGTGAAATAGTGCAGACCTACACCACAATCCAGTTCACTTCCCCTAGAGAAGATATCGAAACACGGGAAGTAGAAAAAGAAGTAGAGAGGAAAAAGAGCCAAGGGTACTGTGGGAGGAAATATTAAGAATTTGTGGGTTAGCTGTTGAAGTCCTAGAAGGAAGAAGGCAAATTAAATAAAAGATTAATCAAATGGCGAACTTCACAGGACTAGGGGGAGGGGAGAAAAATGAGAAGGGTCGGAGGATATCATGCAGCCAGAGCACAGAGATGAAGGGGGGAGTGAGGAGAAAAGGAGAAGAGAAGATTAAGGTGGAGGAGGGGATCATTAAAGAGCTCTAATGACCTGCTGATTGATGAGGGGCCCAAACTCTGACCCCAAATTACTACAGAGCCTGAGAACCAGTCTTGTTCTCTGCAAGTGTGCTGTAGGTGGCCATATGTTAAGAGGTGAAAAAGAAATGGGCAATTCATGCTCATACTTCACACCTCATTATTTACAGGACACACATCTTAAATACTTGACAAACTGCATGCAAGCATATTAGCAGTCACACAGACATTTGCCCAGAATTAAAAAAAACACAGCAGGCTGTGTTGTTGGGAGAACTTGCACACTTGCATGTACATGATTGGCCAATGCAGCACCTGGCTGGATGAATCAGGCTACTCAGTTGGTTTGGTAGTATTAGTAGTTATTAATATTAGGGAAATAAAAAAAACTATTGGAGCTCTGCGAGACTGTACTGTACTGTACCGTACAGTAATGTGCTAACAATGCTAAAATGCTGGTGTCACAGCAAGTACAATTTTCAACATGTCCTCTGTGTTATTTTGTTGTGTTAGTGACCCAACATTTACTTAACAACTCTACACATAAAGTACAGCTGAGACTGATAGTTGTTGGGCTTAAGTTACTATTAATTATTAAGACACATTTAGGTTAAAAGATCAGAACAAAGTCTACATTGACATCACATCTACCAAATGTTATGACAATTCAAACACTAGCTGAGACTCAAAACCACAAATATCAACCTCATGGTAACATCAGTGATCATCAGTGGACACCAAAGTCATTAGGATTAATCCTCTTGGAAGCTTTTGTTCATGCAGAAACATTAGTTCATAGTTGTTGTTTGTAGATTCAGCCACCAATCAAAGCTTATTAAAAGATTAATCCTGTCATTGTTCCCCATGTGTTGCTGTTGTACTTTTATGTTCTCTTTCTCTCTCTCTGTCAAACACACAGTCACACAAGCACAGACACACACGCACACAGTAAGATACAGAAGCAGCTAAACACTTGTAGACAAATCAAGACCAGATGAAGCAGCGTTGAGATACTGCTGAAACATGTTCACGCTCACGCACTCACACAGACACACACAAAATTGTTAAGCATGTGCCCATGCTTCATCTGGCGCTACAATCACAGCTCGATTTCTCTTTTCCTTTTCTGCAGTCCCATGCAGACATAAAGCGTTACTACAGCAGGAGCAGCAGCACTGCTTCTTCATTACAGAGCTGTAAACTGCAGAAATCTGTTTGGGCATGGTTAACATGCAATAAAACTCTTTGTTTTTCCACTCCCCCCCCCACTGCTCTTGCCTCCTCCTCTCTCCTCCTTTTTTCTCTTTACGAGTAAACAAACAAAGTTGCTCTTGTTGACAGAAACAATCACTCACAGTTCTTAATAAATGCCACACACATGCTCATGAAGAGAGTATAAAAATATTTCCTCATGCTCAACAAACAAAGCATTTCTTTCAAATCAAGTTTTTTAAAATCAGCATGTACTTCAAATATTGATGAAAATAATGCCAGGATGACCTTGAAAAACTGTATCTTGAAAATATCACATGTAATGCAAAACATGTACATCTGTACATTCAGCAGTTCATTTCCATTTCTTGCTAATGGATCCTGTTCAACACGTCATTCAGCAGAAAACACACAAAAGTGAACTTTTACAAGAAATATTTTCTGTCAAAATCCCAAAACAATAAACATTAAAAATAAAACAAGGTAAAGCAAACGGCAAATAGAGAGAGAGAAGAAGAGGGTACGAGGAGAAAGACAGTGTGTGTGTAAATGTTTGTGTGTCTACGTGCGTGTAATTGATAGGAGAATTTGGCCCAAAGCACAGTATGACCTCAGTGTTTGCCTGATTTCTCAGTATTCACAGTTTTACACAAGCTTAGGATCAGGTTAACATAGAAAGTTAACAGGCAGACACACACACACACACACACGCAAACACACGTGTTCAATCTTCACCATTCCACCACATCTTTCAACTGCTTAACAAAGCTACTTTCCCAAAGCTCAGACAAACCACAGTCTAATTTGGGAGTACAATTCTAAGGCTGTTGACACATAAACACACACATTTCCACAGCAGAAACGCATACATGTACACACATTCTCTCTGCAGAAACACACAGGGCTAAGTGCCCCCAGATAACATCTTAAAACAACTATTACTTGTGGTGTGTGGTGTGGGATAAGTGCTGAGAAGCAATGACTGTTACCTAAAACAAGCACCAGGCAGTGAAACAACCGGCACTAGAAAAAAAGTGGAGTCTGACATAGGAGGGAAAGAAGAAGTAGAGGAATAAAAACAAGCTTTGTTTTAGGTTGCAAGCTCCATTAATTTGCAGTCTCCTTCACTCCTAACACAGACAACGATGGTTTCCTTGTCTCACAGGCCTATTTATAGGAAATGTGTTCTCACGAGATGGAAGCATATCCAAGAAATATTTCAACATTTCACAACGCCGATCAATACAAAGCACATAAATCACGATCCTTCCAACTAGCTTTGTGAAGCCGGATCAAACTTTAGACCAAAACAAATGCAAAACTCAGATTTCAGCGACCAGACTTTTGTCCTTAGGTAGTGTCTAAAATAACTGTAAATGTGTATGCAAATTCATTAAGGACCTTCCTGTATTCCTAGTGTTAATCTAATTTTAAGTTGTTGCATTACACCCACTGCAGTTATTATTACATCTTTATGGCAAGTCAGAACTGATGAAATGATGATGCAAACAATTTACCAAGAAAGAAAGAAAGAAAGAAAGAAAGAAAGAAAGAAAGAAAGAAAGAAAGAAAGAAAGAAAGAAAGAAAGAAAGA
>JAUYWH010000005.1:14429083-14539083 GCA_034779795.1 Ctenopoma multispine | reverse complement strand
TGAAATTCTTATGGACAGGCAGCTCCCATAATTTAACTCCCAAGATTTGGTGTTCACTGCCTTATAAGGACATGTCAATAAGTGGCCTTTTTTTTGAGTATGCTAAATTGTTGTTGGACAGCTGCCACACAGTGCATGTCAGCGATACTACAGGGTTTTGGTGTTTTTTCCAAGGAGAAATAGAACCAGAGGGACCCAGGAATCAAACTACTGACCCTGGGGTTCTTGGACAGCTGCTCTGCCTGCTGAGCTATAAGCTATGGCCCAAAAAACAATGCTAAACATGAACTAATGACTAAATATTCATGCTGAAATTGTGAACTTGAATTTGTAGCATAAAAAAGGAGTCAGTCAGAAGCAGCATTGACCAGAGGCAGATTCAAGAGACTAAACCCACCATCAATATCAACCAAAACATCAGAGACAGAGAATTAACAATACCTTGTTCCATTTAATCAGCTACTTCTTTGGGTGTGGAATTCCTGTGGAAGCTTAGTCTACGGCTTGGCTAAGTTATGGGAACAGAGGCTAATGCAAGACACACACACACTTACATCTCCCTGTGTTGAGTTGAAAATTGCAGGCCGTCAGACGAAATGGGTACAGCCTTGCTAAATACACTGTGGTCTGTGGTCGAAGTAGCACACAAAACAAACAAACACTGACCCACAACCACCACTGCCACGCTCTGAGAGTGTGTTTGTGTACACATACTAACACACAACTCAGTCTATGCATCTCCATATGTATTCACACACCTTTATAGTATCTTTATATCATAGGAATGCATCTGTTATGTGGTGTGAGTGTGTTCAGTCAAACTATCAGAGCCGAAATAACACTTTGCTGCCAGGATGGAATGAAAAGCAAAAGTGGAGGGAAAATAAGAGCTGTTCACATAAAAAAAAAACAAAAAAAAAACTATTCCAATAAATTTGCCCCCAATTCCCATCTGCCGCCCCTCTTTTCTTGTTCCGAGCTGCTTTTATGGGTGAAATTAGTCCTCCCCAACTGCCTGACAGCGCAATAAAACACCCTGCCAGGTACACACACTTATACTAGGCCTTGGAGAGAAAGCAGAGGAGAAGAGAAAGAAAAAAAACTGATGGAGGGAGGCCATAAGCCAAATAAAGGGGAAAGGGAAAGCTAGAAAGGGAATGGGAAAGGAATAAAGGAAGAAAGTGAGAATGAGATAAATAACCAAATAGGTAGGAGTGCACTGGATGAGAAGTAAAAAATGTTAAATACACACAGAGAAGTAGAAATGGAACAAAATTGCAGAAAAATTGAGAAAAAATACAGAGAAGAATTAACTGTAATGACATTTACATCTGTGTCCAAAATTCCCTCTGGACTGAGCAACACACACAAACACTCGGATCCTCATCTTAGGCAGCCTACTGAAACCTAACTATACATCCTGAAATGCATAGAGGTAAAACATTTTTCCGTTTGGAAAGAACACGAGGGAGGTGGAAAAATTTAAATCCACAGGGGCAGGTGACAGCAGCCAGAAAAACAAGACGAGTGACCCCATCAGGGTCAGAGGTTGCACACCCTTAGAAAAATGGCAAGAAACTAGAGAACAATGGCGAGGGTCGAGTGGAGAATAGAAAAGTTCTATAGTTTTAATTTAACCTTTAAAATGATTTTATAATTGTGCATTCATATGTTTCAGCAACTTTTATTGGCCTCTGTGGTTTAATGGGATGTTTCTGATGTCTTTAAATATATTTTATGCTTTAAAACAATTTGTCTGCTTGTGGAAATATTAGTTATGATGCGGGAACAAATCAAACTGAGATAACACATGGAGTTACATCATCATAACATGTCATGTCATATCACATATCACACATCATAAACAGTTATGTTGCTAACAAAAATGAAAAAACTATGTTAAAGGTGATGGGTTTTATGTTCGCAGTATTTGCTCACACGGTTCCTTTCACTTGGGTTCTATAAATTTTGTCTATCCATCCAAAACTCAGTGGCAGGAGATGAAGGTAGGAGGCAACAGCACTGTGAAAAATGTCTTGTAACACATTCCTCAGAGCCTCTTTACTATGTCATGCATTGCTGGCAAGTAGCAAAAAGGAAATGTGTCTGAATGACATGATATTGTCAAAATAAAAGTGAAGTTGGATGAAAACAATGAAGTTTAAATTCTTTTTATTGCTCACAGTTTCCTTAACACTTCAACTCTTTACGGCAGTGACTTAAATTATACATCTTATGCTTTGTGTTAACCAGTATTACTCTCCTTCAGAGCTTCACATCAATTACATTTTTTTTTCTTTTTACAGTAGTCTACTCTTTGCTTCTAAGGTTTATGTATAATGATAGTGACTGAACATAACGTTCAAATGTTTTCCCCACTTTGGAGTTCAACTGCTTTTGCATAACATTCCAACAACCATTCCAACTTTAAACTGGATTTTCAGCAATAGTAGTTGTAGTAGTTATAGTGTTGTTGTAGTTATTGCGTATAGTGCTATGCAGTAAACGCAGTAAGCGGGTCATCCAGTATTCCAGGTCTAATTCCTCGTACATTATGAATTTTTCATATATGTACCACTTTATGGTCACATAGCTAAAATGACAGCTGTAATACTTCAGTAGCAGGACATTGCATAATATTGTTCCCTACTAGAATCACTACAGAGAGTTGTTCAGGCTCTTTGCACAGGGGGACCCAAATGTCTGTTCCTGACTTCATTACTAATGCCTCTAACTTCACAATACAACAATGAATTACCCACAGCTTACTCTGTTTAACAGAAAAAAAACAAAAAACGATGGAACTGTAAAAAACACAAGACCCAGACATGTATGTAAAAAGAAAATAATGTGATGTACCATGATACTGCAAAACTCTACGATTTTGATCCACCCAGCATTGAGTGAACTCATGAACAGTGCTTGGAAAATAAATTTAACTTTTAGTACTTGAAGTGCATTTTCTTTCTAAGAAAAGAATGAAGAAGAATTACGTATTAAAGTGTAAAATAATGTCAAAACCCAATGCAACATTTGAAAACTTTACAATCAAATCACAAAGACAAGTGACAAAGACAAATAATCAAATCCCTAAACAGAATCCCTTTAAAAAACCAACACATTTGTAAATAAGGTATCGCCTTAAGCACATGATGCAACTATTCAAGGGCTTGATTAGTTGCAGTTGTGCTCATCAAATCACCATCCCCCGACCCAAAAGCAAAAGAAAGGTTGGCTCTCATATGCTCAAAATCATAAAAATAAGCTACAGAAGTTTTGGGATTTCTGAAACAAGACTGGAACTTTTTGAGCCTATGGATCATGGGTATGTCTGGATGAAGAAGAATGAAGCATATGATGAAAAGAACACCTATATGCCTAAAGTGAAGCATTAGGCATATATGTTGGTGAGGCTTAGGTGCTGCTTTGCTTCCTATTCTGCTTCTAGACCTGGAAACCTGCAGTGTGTGGAAGCCAAAATGTATCAGGACATCCTAGGAGAAAGTGGCATGGAGACTGTGAGGAAGCTGAAGTTTGGAACTAACAGAACTTAGAAAACAATGGCCAATGATAACAAGCATACTGAACTGGAGGTCATTGCACATGAGGAACAGGCTACGATTGCTCAGAAACGCTGCCGGAAACTGGTGTCTGGCTATGCATCACGTTTGCAGCAGATAATGACAGCACAAGGGTGAAGAAGATGCTCGCTATTATGAGGGAGTTGAATAATTAAAAGTTGCATTTTGTGTTGAATTTGGAGGAACCACTTGTAACCCGAATCCTGTTCACTGCAAACAGGTGACGGTTTGTAAATTTTGCCAATACACCTAATTTGAAATGGGGCTTGATTAAACTTGATTGCAGCTGTACAATCCCACACTGTCACACCCGTGTGGATCTCACATGGCATCCTGTAAACAACAACAGAGTGAATACATTGCGCTCTATCTCTGCTGCAGTCAAACAGACAGGGACAAGTGTAATTGTGGCTTGCGGTTTGGCTGTGCATTCAAACAGAAAAGCAGCTTGTCCACATCTCTGTCTGTGTGTCAGCGAGGTCCATTTGTCGTCTCCTCTGTGTATGTGCTTATGTGTGTGTGTGATCCAGTGCGCATGGAGATTATTTCTGTCAGCCGCTGTCTGTGGTAAAACTAGTAGTTGTGAGACAAAGATGGGACACATGGACACATAAAACACACACACACACAAGTCAAACCACAATTGGGCTGAGAGGACCTGGTATGGTGAGAATGCTACGGCAGGCGCCCACTGCTGCAACAAGTGAATAAGCCATTTGTATAAAACATTTCCCAGCACACACACACACGCACACACACCATATGCTGGATGACGTATGACTGTAAACTGACAATGGGTATGAAAACACCCACATATGTTTATACTGTACATACAAGAAATACACACTCAGGCAGGCATATTAACTGAAGCTAAATAACAACAGATGAACACGCAACTCTTAAAAGCTGTTGTTAAAAACATGAATATTTGAACTATTCAAGTGTGGTAAAACCCAAACAAAAAAGTTCTGTGATCATCTAGATGTGTAGCTAAAAGTATTTAAAGATGATATCCTAAGTATTAGTAATATTTCAGATGCAGTCCGTGCGTGCATGCTTGTGAGTTCTTTTGATGTTATTCTTGTCCAGACTGTATGAATGAGTGGCAAGAAAACAGGAATCTGACCTGTTGAATGAAAAGTGTTTGCGTGTGTGTGTGTGTGAGCAGCAAACTAAGGGAAGGGACCCACAGACAGGACACATAACACATGTGGTCACATAACAACAGCGTGTGTGTTTGGTTTGATTTTTGTTATGCACACACTCACTCCCTACTCTCACTGTGTACGCATAATTTTAACAGCTTTATGAATATACTGCAGACACTCACAGACATAGTCATTGAGATTGACATTTACAATAGTGTACAAAGATTATCTAGTGAACATCAACAATCACCCTGATGGAAAACTTGATTTTAAAACCCACTTTAAATATTTGGGCTAGATTGTCTTGTGGTTTTATGTTTCTACACAACAGTATTTCACTCACACACACACACACACACACACACACTGCCTCTCTGAGTATTTTCAGTGATTAAGTCACAGAACTCCATGCTGGCTGCCAGTCCGGTTCACAGCAGATCTGGGCTCTGCAGACTAGACTGGGCTGGCATGACTCGACTTATGTGAACTAACCTCTTTTTTTATGCAAACACTCATGACTTCTGTATAATTGCTGTCATGTTTATTTTATAACTGAATGTCCAATGCATGTTTATCTGGTTTGTAGATAATAAATATACACCATCAGTGAACATGAAAAATAATTATCCAGTTTTAGATTTGTCCTTTATGTTTATTAAGTCTATTGCAGATAAGTTACCTTAAAAAATAAACATTTTAAAGCTTGAGATATGAGTTGATGATTCATTTTAAACAATAGTTTGAGTGGTACTACTTGTAATCACAGGCTGCAGTAGGTTTTGCTAAATCAGCCTGCTTATGCATACAAACCAACACGTATTAACATGTGAATACTCAGCTGCCTGAAGACTTATTAAGCCATGACTGTGTCTTCTTGATAGACTCAAGATGGTACATCTTCTGTCCTGATTACGTTGTGTTGATTTAATCTGTTTCACATGCTTGGATTGAGAACTTCTTAAAAGCATTTTACTCACAAAAAACAAACAGTAGTTAGAAACATTTGTGATTAATTTCTTACCACACTCACACTGTGTGCTGTCAGAAATCAACTACGAGTTTTTTACCACAGAGATATACTTGTGTGTGTGTGTGTGTATTTTGTGTGCGTTTCTCTGTATTCCCACGGCAGGGCCAGTGTTTACTCTTTCTCTGGAGACATGAGTTCTATTTCAGGGAATGGAGCAGCAAGACGAGGAAGAGACAGGTGCCAAGGAAGTCAGCACAGAGATCTATGAATAACAAACTGAAGGAGAAACGGACGATGGCGTGTTTGCAGCAGAAAGCAGCACACTAACAGAGCATACAACTGGGAAAGCACAGATTCATTTTTGACTTTTTGAAGGTTACTGTTTATTTCAGTCAAATCATCCTTCATCCTTTTGTCTGTCTGTGACTGTGCAGTCCTATCTATTTTCAACTTTATATCTCCAAAGTAGTTGCTCCCTTTTTTCTCTCTACATACTCCCACTGTGTCGAAAAAACGAAGTATTCTTTTCTCTATGTACCACACGGAAAAGGGTACTGTGTGGTACCTTTTGCTCTTTTTCTCTCTCCCTCTCTGCACAGCTGCATGTTGGATGTCAGCCCTTCACACTGTCAACACAACAGACAGAACATTTCCACTTCAATGTCAGAAAACACACACACAGACACACACACAAGCACATTTTATCACATATGTCTCCCAACATAAAACATGAGAAAATTTAAACCACAGTCACTTCCTCAATCCAGGACTCAAGAAGAGATTCAGGCCAAATACAGCACATTCACATGCGCACACACACCATACATATTACACTGTTCATGTACAATGTGTACTGGCAAACATTGGCAAGCTCTGCATTCTCATCTGATGGTGTCACTGTGGTTCGGCAGGATATGTTCCAAGGACACACACAAAACCCACTCATGCTGAAGTAGTTCCCAGAAGTTGTCTGTCAAGTGGTAATCCTACTAATCAATTATACACACTTTTGTGAAAGGGTTCATTACACTGGCTTTGTGCGATGTGAAGCGAAAACAGGGATGTTGGAAACACACTCGCTTTAACTGTAGCACTGTACTATTTGAAATGGCCAACAAGTCCTCCAACTTTAACAGCTACATAAGTAATTTGTCCCTACCCTCTCATCTGAACAAAATCATCGTGTGTTGTAAGAGCACCGACATGTCCAGAGGCAGGTGTTTGATTCATTGATGATGGCGGCTTGAGTAATAATGCAGTTTAGTTGGAATTAGGCTGAATTAGGCCACTGAAGGCTCATCTACTGAATAATTAGTTGTGGTACCAAATAAACAGTGCAATGGGGCATAAAAAAGGTGTGTATTTGTACGCAAACTACTGTACAGATGTATAGTGAATATATGCACACCCACCCACACACAAACGCAGTGAGCAGGGAGATAAATCAGCATGTGAGCAGGGCTACAGAGATCCATATTATGTGGTTACTTAGTTACAGCACATTAATAAAACTTGTCCCAGTCACCAGTCAGAGGAGAGATGAAACAGCTGTGACTGGAGAAGGTCAGGAGGAAGAGAAATACTCCCTAATGCTCTGTCTGGATGTGTGCACACTTTACTGTAATTGAGCTTTCACATAATATATTTACATTCTAATTAATAGTGAATAATGACCACGAAGAAACACATTCAACAGCCACAACAGCTACCTAATTACTTTGCCCAGCCTACTTAGCTGACCTCTGTACGGATACCCTTGCTGCTGTGACATTTCTATAATCTGCCGTACAGCTGGTAGTGCAGATGTTCGGTGGATAGGAGATTATTTTATTTAACTATTTTCCTTTCGTGAGCCAAATTCTCACCCACGCAGCCATACACAGCGAAGTGGACAATATATCAGGGTGAGCACATCCGTCCACATCCCAACTGGACCGCCACCACCTGCTCATCACATTTCTGGGAAAAGCTCATCAGCTGCCCTAGGCTGTGAGAGGGGTCTCTGCTGTTACAGAGGAGCAAGGTTACATGGGTTAACTCTCCAACAAGAGGCCGATTTACAGCCGTGGACAGGGACCATCTATCAGCACTCTGTTGACTGTCACCAAACAGGCCAGACAGAGCCTTGGGCCAAAGTCATCAGTCAAATAAGTGCCTTGTAGGACTAAAAGTGAATTGATAAGACAGTTCATGGTACATGTAAGTGTTTTGGCAATGTTCATCATCTCATTAATATTGTTAGTGAATACATTTTTAAGTGGCGTTTTATTCATGCAGGCAAACTATTCTTCAATGGTCTCCATTACTACATATGCACAAAGTAGTGTACAACCACAAGTAAATGAGGAAATAAAATAAATCAAGTGGCCCAGAGGATTTCAATTATCTGGTTATCCAGAATTTAGTAAACTGCTCTCCACTGTCTGTGGCTGGCAGAGAGAATGAAACACACGCAAAACACTAAAAAAGTATCCTTAGATAGCACTCAGTGTGATGCTTCTATGGCCAGTAGATAGAGGGCACAGTAAAGTTGAAGGAACTTATAGAACAGCAAATCAGGTTCAGGAGTCAGACACCCTCTCTACCTTTAAGACAAGGCTTAAAACTCCCCTTTTTGATAAAGCTTATAGTCAGAGCTAGCTCAGGTGACTCCTCCATGAACCATCTAGACTTGGTCTGCTGGGTCACCTCCCGTGACACACAGAGCTCCTCTCCTCTTCCCTCCTCTCTGCTCCTCTGTCCACTCACCCCAACCGTTAGAGGCAGATGACCACCTACCCTGAGCCTGGGTCTGCTGGAGGTTTCTTCCGTTAAAAAAGGCAGTTTTTCCTCTCCAGTGTCGCCTAGTGCTGCCACTGTCAAAGAAAACTTCAGCTGAGCCAGTGATACTATAAGAAAACTTTCTTACCTTCAGAACAGTTAGGCTTATCTGTGCCGCATGTTATTTGTGACAGGCTGCACAAACCCCCCACCTGTGCCTGCAAACCTCATCATTGTATCAGACTGTATTTATATTGACCAAACCATATGAATTACATAATTTCCAGCCAACATAGTGTCTCTCGAAATTGGAAACTTCACACTTTGTGGTCACCTTGTTAACAATTAGTTCATTGGCCTGAGGAAAGGTTTCTTTTCTACCTTCTACACAAATAAAGACCAGAACATTAAACAATGTTGATGTACAAAAACTGTAAATGTTTTAACAACCTGTTGCGTTAATTGTTTGTGGAATTATGATAAAGCAGCACTGATCACATTGTTTATCTTGAAACATACATGTATGTCTTTATGACGAACTGAAAGTAGAGCTGGAAACAGACGAGGACCTGCTTTTAAAGGGTGGCTGAAAGTGGCAGCTAAAGATTGCTAAGAGATGGTGTCAGAGACCACGGAGGTGTAAGAGGGATCGAGGAGAGTTAAAGAAAGTGTGTGGTTGTGGGTGCATCAAGACTCTGCTCTATAGCAGAGTAATGTGAGCCTGCTGTCCCAGAGGGGACAGATCACCTGTAGAAGCACCCCCCCCCATCAAACTCTCCCAACCATGTAATAACAGAGTCACCTACTCCCACACATGCTTTCCTCCACTTATCCAGATACCTGCATTCACATACACAGAATGTTAAAAATACCTGGTTCGTGGAAATGAAGCCACACGGCTTCATACAGACTCCTGCACGCTGAACATTTGCGGCTATGCATACTCACACCATTCCAAGGAGTTGGCAGCCCTATTAATACTACACTTCAAGGACTAGGGGATTGGGCATTGAGCCATAAGATGCTATCCGGTGACTGATACACACTTGTGTCTCTCTTTCTGTCCTCGGGGTAGTGCCTTTCTCTCTGCCTGCCTGCCGAGCTGAAAGGTTAGAATGGTTACATTCTCACAGCAAGACCAAGTTGGTGCTAACGGGGCCGAAGCCATCTATGTGTTTACGTATTCATTTAATCATTTAATGTGATGTTTGGGAGACATCTGTGCTCTAAAACAAAAATGGAACAATGGCCTCAGATGATTTTCTTAATTTGAATTAAGTATATACTCTGTATCCCCCTACACATTTATATTAGTATTATATTGACGATGTTGAGGTCTCCCATGGTAAAAGCAGGCACAAATAAATAAAGAGCTTAATAAAAAATGTTAGTAACAAAATCTAAATTTATTTTGAAGAACTAGCATTAAATCATTGTTGTTAGATGCAGGTGCCCTGCTCGTTCTGGTACTGCAGCGGATTTTAGCTTCACAGCATTGCAGCTGTTTGCTCGAGTGAGACTATATTATTAATAATCATAAATCAGTTCCTCCACATTGGTGCATCAATTTAAAATTAGCAGTCACGCCAACACAGACTATGTTTTTAAGCCAAGATGAGAGCAGCTATTAATAAGTACTAATAGTTGATATATGAGTCTGTCGTAATGTAATTTCAAATATGTTTTGTTCCAGGAACAACCGATAACATTTGAATCCCAAAATGATATTAAACTCTGTTGCCTCTTCTCCCCAACTCATTTCTTTATAATCAAAGACTCAATTAAAGCTGAACTAAACAACACAAGGTGGTATACAATTATGATATTTGCCCAGTCAGTCCTATAAGGTGCCTAAAATTCTACAAACCTTTTTTCATTGTGGAAGTAACAAAGGTGGCAGTGATGTAGAATAGGAATTTGAGAAGTTTAGACTAATGAGGAGGTTTGATCTCAGGCCAGCCAGGCCACATGTCCTTCCAAAGGCAGGGCTCTTAAGCATTAAACCATCAAAATGTTAGTAACGGTGGACTGGGAAGGGAAACCACACTACTGAGTCCTTTCATTTAGCGTCAACATGCAAAAAAAAAAATCACATGAATGTTGTGTTGGTGGAAACTCTGTGGCACAGATAATTACAAATCCCTGACTATTCTTGTTCGGCCTACAGCAGTGAAAAAACAAACTGCATGGCTTCTTAAAGTTTTTATTGTCCTTTAATAACCTGATGTAGTCTTATGTTACTAATAGTTTTCAGTACACATTTTGCTTCATTTTTCGTGGACATTTTGGGGTTCAGAGTCTTATTCAGGGACATTTCAAAAATAGTTAGCATGAGTGACACCTCTACCAACTGTGTCTCTGTTGCCTCCTTCGTAAACCATTTATAATATAACAAACACTTATCTCTAACACTTACTGTGAACGTTTTGACAGACTCAACACATGAACATTTTATCACTACAGTTGCTCTGATCAATGTCCCTAATACATTTTGATTAGATATTTATTCTGTCCTTGTTACCACCACAGCGTGCAAAGACTGTTGTACATCCAGTCACTATGAATCAACTATTTGACATAAATGTTTATATTGTACTTGCACTAACCTGAAAACTGGCAACGTGTTTTCCTTCTGCAGCTGATTTCTGTTTCGGTCACAAAGCAGTTTGTGCATAGAAGCAGGAGGATCAGATCAGCAGTACACTGCTTGGGATTCATAAAAACCAGCACCACCACACACAAATAATTTATTATGAACTGTCTCAGGCACTCCATCATCCATGGTCATATCTCACAAACATTTAAATATCTGCGTTTAAATTTATCAGTGAAATGACAATTCAGGCAAGGACATTTTAATGGGAAGTCCATTTCATTACGAACTCGGTGGTTTTTACGACTTAAAGAGTAACTGTGGTAATTATCCACTCAGTGTGATGGTCATTAGTCTGTCAATTCCAACACGTTGACTGCTCACCCCTGCTATTCACGCTCTACTGTGAAAGTAAACAGAGGTGACGGAGTGTGCTGGTGGCTTCAGCTGATAATGTGCTGCTGCAGCTCTTTACCTCACACTGCTTCTCTGTGCTGTTAAGATTAATGGATTCAGTTTACTTCACGAAATGCAGTGACTGTGAGTGATGTCATTTGTCCAAATGTTGATAAGTCATAAGCTTTGTCATAAGCTTTTTACTTCATGTTCCTGCTCTCACACTCACACACACACACACACACACACACACACACACACACACACCCCTGATACCCATCAGCTCCAGGGCACACTATTGTTTCAGTGCTGTGCTAATTACTTCAGGTCTTGACCTTAGGTTCAGCTGAAGAGCAGCAGAGGGGGGTGGTGTGCATGTGAATGTGTGTGTGTTTGTGTGTCAGTGAAGAGAAATGTAAGCCTGTGTGCTGGGGGTGGGGTTGGCTGGGTGGAGAGGTCATTGCTGCTGCCAATCAATTGTCGCTGTGGATATGCTTAGACGTTGCTGCATAATCCAGGATGGGGAACACAGCGGGGATACGAGGCCAAGCCAACCAAAATGTTTTCATGATTTAAAAACGTATGTGACTCTCTTATCAACAGCAACTCCCACAAAAATACCTAAGAGAAACATGCGGGTTAGGAATTTTGATGCACAAATTTAATGTTGGGAGATTTATTATGAAGTCAGTATATAAACATTTTAAATGTCCTTATCTATCTCCCAATTCTTCCGTGTCTCTGCAGAAACAGATAAATTAGGTTGGAGATTAAAAAGGGCACATATTTTGGGGTCTCTTTGCTCTTTGTGTCTGTTGTGTGTGTGTCTGTCGTCTCATGTGTGGAATGCCAAAACCTGGTCTTTTATCTCATCCAAATTGATCTGTTCAGAGTTATCTGACCCAAAGGCTCAACAGACTAAATTTAAAGTAAATAATTGTTGGACTGTGGACTTTTTAGAGAAGATAAATAGTTTAAAGTTAGAAATCTCACTCATAGAATAGACATTACGTAAAAATTATAATGTATCTCTATTGATCATGTCTCGAGTGAATTAGGCTATGGGTTCAGGCAGTTCTTATATTGAGTTTGAATACACCTGGCAGCTACTTTAACAGTCTCTGAACTGTAGAAATCACAAACTGAGTTGAGCATTCCTCTACCTTCCAAATATCTGCAACAAATCCAAGCACTCTCTCACCAAAGTCCACTTTTACAACACAGAAAAACTACAACAACACTCTTCACTGCTAGTTTCATGCTGTAAAAGAGAAACCTTCTCCCAGGGTGCCACAAGAAAACAAAACCTGTCCAGTATGGGCATTCATTGCAATGCAAAACACAGTCTGAATGCTTCAGCATCACTTAAGACCCTATTTTCAATTACAATGTCATGAGCACTTAGAGCTGACGGGCCTTTAGAGAAGGGGAGTGGAACCTGTGGTGAGGTTCCAGACGACCTTAAAAGACCAGTAAAGGTTGTAAGTGTAAATGTACACACTCAGAGACTCACTGAAAAACCTGCTTTTTAGATTATTTTTAATACAGCCTGTACAAATATGTTTACGACACATCTGCTGGTATATATATATACAGGTTTTGGGCATTGTCAGAATTGGCTGAGAAAAGCTCACAGAGGAGAGACTGTGAGGAAACGAGGAAAGGATAGAAAGGATGGAGAAAACGAAGCAGGAGAAGCCAAAGGTAGGAAGGCAAACAGGAGAGGAGAAGGAAGAGAGGGGACATGCGAAGGAGGTGAGGAGAGGAGGTTCGCTCTTCTATTTTTCCCCTGGACCCCGCCCTCCCGGTCAGGGGTTGGTCAGGGAAACCCAACTCCCGCGCATGGATTGGTCGGCTCCGCTCTGGACGTGCAAAATAGTCTCTCCTCACAGACACAATAAAGTTTAGTGCTGGACGCTTGCAAGCAGTAGGCGCAAAAACAGACCGCTACATCGCTCGCTGCGCTGTTTCAATACGGAGTTATTAACGACAAACGACGCAAGGAGGAGTGAGGGATTTATCCAAATGACTGTTTTGTGATGTGCGAGGGTACACATTATTTCTCCTGAAGGCGTGCGCTTTAAAGTAGGCAAAGCCTGGCAATGAAACACTGGTGATTTCTGGATATTTTGATCCCTTGAACGGCTCTGACTGGGATATAACCTCCTAAACGCACGGACTACACGCTTTCTTCTCCTGCTGGACTACAAACACGCGCTGCAGTTTCCAGGGCGACTTAACCTAACTCTGTGTTTGAGGACACACTGACTGTGGCAATATTTGCAGAGGGCAGTCGCGGTGACCATGCCCGGCACGATGGTGTCACTAACCGGGGCAGTCTTGCTCCTCTTGCTCGGTCCGCTCTGCGCGGTGCAGGCTTTCGGCGACGAGTTGGAGGAGATGACCTGCGACCCGATACGGATCAGCATGTGCCAGGGTCTCGGATACAACGTCACCAAGATGCCCAATCTGGTCGGCAACGTGCTGCAGTCGGACGCCGAACTGCAGCTGACCACGTTCACGCCGCTCATTCAGTACGGCTGCTCCAGTCAACTCAAGGTAGTACACCGATGCGCCACGCTGTCTGCGCGCACTGGCACTGCGATAGAAAGGAGTCGAACAGAGTAGACTGTGTTATTAAAAGCACAAAGTGAAGCACACACGGACACATTTAGGAGTAGTGATCCTGCGCTCAAAAAGGCACAGATGAGTCTAGATACTCTGCTATATTTGTTTGTGCATGTGAGTGGAAAGGGAAAGGGGGGGGGGGGGCAGACTGTGGTTCCACAGCACATGACAGGGAGCTACCAGCAGTAGATCACTATATAGTGATATAGTGAACTGTTCAGACTGATGTTGCCAGTGATAACGAGGAGATACTGGTCCATTGCTTATCATGGAGGAATAAGTGGAGGGCTCCAAGTCTTCCTTCCTTCCTGTTGTGTCAGGCTGTCATGCTAATTTCAATGAAAATGCCCCCTCTGTCTGTTGACATTCTGAGTTCATGCCCCACACAGCAACAGCTGAGTCTCCGCTGCTATATTCTGTACTGTCTTCATGTTAACAATGGTGCCCTCAGTATCCTAAGACAAATGCTGCTTGTTTGCCTCATGCACCACGTAAGAACAAAATAGATTGGTCCCATTACTTATCTCTGAGATTTTAATTTGGGCTATAATTGGAATGAGAGAGCACATCTCTGATAATATCTGAGTTTGATAAATGGGGCACAAAACCAAATTCTCTTCCTCTTCTTCCCATAAGATTAGCCGTACCCCCCCTCCCCCCCCCAACAAACACACACACACACACACGTACACAATCTAAATAGGGACGAAAGGGGAAAGGGAAACCATATCCCCTAACATTTTCTCTAATGGGAGGCTTCCTGACTAGTAATCGGAGCAGCTTTTAGCAGCAAAGTGACAGGACTCATGTTACCAACGGTTGGGGGGAAAACACCCTGAGTGTGTTATGTTACTGCCACTGGTGGAGTATTTATAATTCAGTGTGAGAAATATCAGGAATTACATTTTATACTATTCAACATCTTCGGCTTTTATACATTTTGCGACCGTAGCTCATGTGTGGACGAGTAACACAAACATGCACCGATTCACAGGGAAACTTTGTGATTTGATTTGATGAGGTTAACAAAGGGAACACATGCTCTCTGTAATAAGAAACTTAATACTTGCTCCAGATTTGAGAGTTTGCCACATTAGAAGAGATAAAACTGTGTTACGACCCAGACACTAATCAGAGAGCAAAAACTCTGATAGATACAGTTCTGTTATTTTCTGATGGAAAACAATGTTAACCTCTAGGTGTCTAACTCCTCTGTTTCTGTATGTGTAATTCTTATACTTTTATTTTTACTCTGCAAATTGATTCTCACAGAAAGTAAGAGTTGTTCCACTGTGTATTTATTTCCCAACCTTGACACCCTTCTTGGATTCATGTTTCATTTGGGCTCCATTCAAGGGCTGATTTCAAGCTGGGATTTCTCTATCACCAGACCAAGGCTGCAAGCCCCAAAACATTCTGTTTTTTATTATGGGCCAATAAATAGTTTTGCCATTTTTGAATTGGAAAACTACATCAAACTCTCTGCCTCACTGTTTCAGTATTTAAAGTCAGCTATGACCCTGTCCAAGTTCCTGAAATGTGTTTGTTTTATTCACCTCAAAGTAGCGTTAAATGTACTTTCTGCTTCTGTGTATTCTCAGAAACCTGCAACAGTTTTACACTCTGGCCTCAAACAGATTTCCCTGTAAAGGCATGAAATCACTTAAAATTGCAACCCGCTGTAACCCCTGGGTACTCAAATGGTCAAGCGTGACTCCAGACAGTTCACCATCTTTATAACACAGACTTTCATATCTATTTCAAAACCATTGCCATAGGATATGGCAAACTGAGCCTTGGATTAAGCAGGATTATGCAGCATTAAATAGCACATGCCCTCTGTGTTGTTAAGTCCACAGATTGTTTTTAAAGATGCAGTGATGTATGTGTAACCTTGGAGCAGGTCTGTGTTGGCCCTGGTGTCTTGATTCAAACTGTGGAGTTTCTTTTTTTATATAAGTGAAAATAGAGACCCATAAACTGGAAGAGGTGATGAAACTCAATGAAAGTAAAGGCAGGGAAAGCAGCAGAGATATGAGTCACATATGCATGCAGACGGCGGATCCACGTGTGGGAGTACAAGGTGTAGCCATTCACCAGCTGTAATCCTGTCTTTATGTTTGTACTTCTTTACACACTCACTGCGCTTTGAGTGTTTAAAGTCAGTTTGGTTTTTGGAGATTGAGAGAATTTGTTTGTTTGAACATTTATACACACATTGCTTTTCATTTCTCATCAGATCATTTTATGATTACATCTATTCTATGGTGTCTTCTTCCTGCAGTTCTTCCTGTGCTCAGTCTATGTGCCAATGTGCACTGACAAGGTTCCCACCCCGATTGGTCCATGTGGTAGCATGTGTCTCTCTGTCAAGCGGAAATGCCTCCCAGTGCTCCACGAGTTTGGCTTCATATGGCCTGAGGTGAGTCATTAACTTTAGTATGATGTGGTAAATTGGATAGAAGAAACTAAAGTCCTTAAAGAAAATAAAAAAGGGACGTTAATTGGCTCATAATGTTATTGTTACAGTCTAAACATAAACATCCACAAAAATGCAGTTTCCCATCACATCTCCTCTGCAGGTGCTCAACTGCAGCCTCTTCCCACCCCAAAACGACCACAACCACATGTGTATGGAGGGTCCTGCAGATGAGGACACACCCTACCAGCCTGTCCGCCATCCTCCCCACCAGGAGGAGTGTCAGGCCCTGGGGTCTGCACCCGATCAGTATACCTGGTTGAAACAAAGTGAAAGCTGTACTCTTCAGTGCGGCTATGACAGTGGGCTCTATCGACGAGGGGCCAAAGTTTTCACAGACGCATGGATGGCGGTGTGGGCTGTGCTGTGCTTCCTGTCAACCACCCTGACGGTCCTGACCTTTCTGCTGGATTCACAGCGTTTCTCCTACCCTGAGCGGCCCATCATCTTCCTGTCCATGTGCTGTAATCTATACAGTGTTGCCTACCTGGTAAGATGAATATTCAGCATTGTCCTATTGAGATTATTTTAGTTGGTAAGAATGAATTAAAGTTAACAGATTAAAAACAGTGAATTAAAACAATATAAAAAATGTCATAGAAATTAAATGCAAGATGCAAGAAATTACAGATTTCAATGCATCTACTTTCTTTGCATTTAATAAAAACTCTCCATGCTCTTATTTTTTAGGTGCGGCTGACATTAGGGAGGGAACGCGTTTCCTGTGACCTGGATGCTACAGCTGTACCAATTCTAGTACAAGAAGGGTTAAAGAGCACTGGCTGTGCTATCGTTTTCCTCCTCCTCTACTTCTTTGGCATGGCCTCCTCACTCTGGTTGGTACAGTATAAACAAACACACTTTATCATATCAATCCTTCATCCCTTTGTCCCAGTATGACCATTGTCATCAGCTGTTGTGAATGCACTTTGGTGGAACAATTGGAACACGAGACTGCATCCTGTTTTCCTTAAAGTCTAACTATCCTGTCTCATAACCTCTGTACTAGACAGATTAATTTCCCACATACAAAAGCAGGCTTTGTAAAAATGCCACTTTTTTGAGTGCGTGCTGCACTACAGTTGCAGTGGAAACATATTGCTGCCACAGCTCTTTTTCTTCCTTTTCACTTTGCCCTCGTTTCCCTGTTTGTCTTCACTCGTCCTTTTGGAAAAGCAAGATGCTGAAAAGTCCAAGGACTTCACTCTCTTATAAAAAATAATCACAACATGTAACTCACAACTATGCAGCAATGTCTTAGATAATTATTAAACCTGATTGGCTGTGATAAAAGATCATCCGCAAGTAAACAGTTTCTTGTTTTTCAGGAGCCATATGATTATTAATTGCTACCAAACTGTGAAAGATAATCTGATCATTGCACACGTGAGCAGAGTTTGCCCCTTCTCTTACCCTTTCCGGTATTCTCTTCCAGGTGGGTGATCCTGACCCTCACCTGGTTCTTGGCTGCTGGACTGAAGTGGGGCCATGAGGCTATTGAAATGCACAGCTCCTACTTTCACATAGCTGCCTGGGCCATCCCAGCGGTTAAAACCATTGTTATCCTCATAATGAGACTGGTGGATGCAGACGACCTCACTGGACTCTGCTATGTTGGCAACCAACAGCAGGAGGCACTCACAGGCTTTGTAGTGGCTCCACTGGCCACATACCTTCTCATAGGTAATTACAACATGAAAACAAAATCATTTTATTAATCTATTTATTTCCACTGAAAATAGTCTCCTTATACCTATATTTGAGATACTCAGATCCTGTGAGTGTAATGTTTTCTCAGCCAGATGAGCCTGGTATGACTATTGTTTTCTTTCTACACCTCAGGAACCCTCTTTATCTGTGCTGGACTGGTTGCTCTTTTCAAGATCCGCTCCAATCTGCAGAAAGATGGTGCTAAAACAGACAAACTGGAGCGTTTGATGGTGAAAATTGGAGTGTTTTCTGTTCTCTACACTGTCCCTGCCTCCACTGTCATTGGCTGTTACCTTTACCAGCTTTCTCACTGGGGGGAGTTTAAGGCTAGCACAAGGGACTCATATGTCGCATCAGAGATGCTTCGAATCTTCATGTCACTGCTTGTAGGCATCACATCAGGCATGTGGATCTGGTCAACAAAAACCCTCCACACCTGGCAGCGCTGCTCTGCCCGCCTGCTAAGGGATAGCAGGGCGAGCCGAGGAGGCAAGAGGGCACCGGGTGAGGGCTGGATCAAACCAGGGAAAGGCAACGAGACAGTGGTGTGAGAGAAGAAAAGGACAACAGACATGAATGAACTTCTACCCGCTTCTCTCTCACTTACAGAAACTCACTCTACCAAATGAAGGATGGGATGACAGAGAATGAAGAGATGAGGGGGAGATGAGCAGTATGACACAGGAACATAATGGGGATTTTCAAGGAAACCACTGGCTGCAATGGCGTCAGAAAAACTCACAGAGAGTCCACAAGCATGTCTCACCCCATCTTACCAATTTTGTACTTCTATTAGGGGTTAAGAAGAAAAGGAAAGGAGGAGGAATGACTCATACATAAGCAGCAACAGTAGCCTCTCTACCTCTGTTAGACGTCCGGTGCCCAGAGAGTCAGAGAAAGCATCAAATGAAGGAAGAGAGATGGAAAAGGCAGAACAGATGCATCAATATGCAGACCAGACACACCACCAAGCTGTGGAGCACCATGTCTACCTCTCTGTCTCTCTCTCCTCCAGAGCCCTAATCAGAAAGAGACTGAACCTGCTGGATGTAGTAAACCTTATACCAGTGTGTTTTTAAAGTGTTTCAAAGATTCAAATTTTACACTGGAGGGTCCTGGTGCAGATATTATACAGATGTAGACTGAAGTTTCCAATGTTTAAATTAGAAAATGAATAGACAATGAAATCACAGACCAACTATGGCCTTAGATTAGCAATGAGTTTACATTTGAGCATTATTTTACATTTTTATTAATTCTACCTTTTATACAACTTGCTCAGAACATTTCGGGAAACCATCTTTAAGCTATAATAATGCACTATAACTATGTGCAACATGTGAAGTGTGTGACTGCCACGCATGTAGCATCAGCAGCAGGACTAATAACAAATCATTACACAGTATATTAATATGCACCGAGCCGTTAACTAGCAGAGTTTGGTCATCGAGTGAACACTGCAGAAAATAATGTATAATGTGCTTATTGTCCAGATGTGTTAAATTCAGTCTGTGGTAGCTATAAAGCTGCACTGCAGTGAATCCTGGGAGCACCCCAGCTGTGCCTTTTATTGACCCATAAATGTGGAAGCTGTAAGGTGTCTGGGAAATGTAGGCTTGGGTGTATTACCTCTACTCAGCTAACTTCCAATGCTGTGTACAGTCTTCTTAGAAACCTTGTATATACTTAAGCTACCATGAAATCCTGGAAATGATTCCTGCTTCCCTCATTTCCAAACATCAAACCTGCAGCAGGTTAATGAAGGTCATTAGACAATCACTTACTAAAAGACACATTATGCAATAACATGAGCTGTCACAGACACACATGCACATATGTGCAGGTATACGATTGCGTTTGCATGAATCTCATTGCACTAGCTCGAGTGCAGTAGAACAATGTTATGATCCCTATCAGAAAGGAAATACCATTAATGTGAGAGAACGCGTTGTTTTTGGCCGTCCGCTTTTCTTTGCAGCCTATGTGCATGTAATGTTTTATCACAAGTTCAGTAAGGCTGTCACAAAAGCACCATGAAACTGGCGCTATTAATTGATCTCTCAGTTCTGCCTGCGCATCTGTATTTCTGTCAGTGTGTCACTAGCTGCCTGTTTCTCTTTAACGTGGCCTCCTGCATCATGGCCCGTTTCCCAGACAATCAAGTCATCCCTGGAAAAGATTGTTGTACATTACATTGCTGAATTTCATAGGTGTTAAGAGGCGAGATTTCCACTCATTGTCTCTAGCCTTTCATTATGTTTATTATGGGCATCTCCCACTGTTTTAAACTTTCAGTTCCTCTGAAAGTCTGCAGCCTCTCCTGTGTACCATGTATTTGCCTGACAATCTAACAAAGCTCTTGCGTTTCAGTGAGTCTTTGAATGTATAACACGTGGGGTGTGTGTGTCACATCACACCTCCTATGTTTGATTGAAGAGAATTAGTTATGCACATTTTAAATGAATAAGGGCTTGAAGAATTCAGAGATTTGCCCTGCTGTGTGTCTTCTGAAACCAGACGGTTCTCACACAGCGTCTGTCATGTGTTTGGTTTTTTTTGTTAAAGATTTCGTATGAGACAAAAAATTATTTTTCCCCAAAATATGTTAAGTGTAACCTAAACCTTATTACATTCAGATATACTTCTGGTGAAACTCAGAGTCCTGAAGAACCAGTGTTTCTCAAACCAGCATACCTTGGCACACTAAAAATTTCCAACGTCAGAGATACATTACATGGGTTAAGTAAATTAAATTAACCTCTGAACACCTCCCCTCTGAGCTAATGCATCTGCCTTAAAGTTTTGGTCGTCTACTTTCGCATGACCACACTGAGCTTCAGGTGACATTTCCAAACAACGACTGAGTAGTTGTGTTTTCAAGTACAGTCTGTGTGTGTGTGTGTGTGTGTGTGTGTGTGTGTGTGTGCGTGCGTGCGTGCGTGCGTGCGTGTGCGTGCGCGTGTGTGAGTCATGACCTAAGATTGAGAACCACTGGTGACACATCTGTAAATTCTTTTGAGATGCCCAGATATGAATCACTGTTAGGGTCAATTCACTAACACGGATTAGCCTTAAAGGTTGAGACTGTTCCTTTGTGTAAAAACACTCATTGTCTTGATGATATCATCAGTGTATTATAAGGAAATTGCTAATTTATCCTTGTAAAAAAAGAAGTGGCGAAAATTGTATAATTTGTTTGTTATTTAAAAAAACACTTTTGTATCAGAAGAAGATGAATAAAAACTTTTTGGTTTCCAAGCTTTTGATGGACTTTTGCGTGTGTGTGTGTGTTTTATCTACGTATACAGTGTCAGACAAAAAGTGAGAAATGCCTGCTGCACTCTCTGAAAGCCACTGAATCTTTTTTCTTTTGTCAGAGTTACATTTGGTAAATCTAAAGATTTTCTGTTATCCATCACATTAGAGGAAGAGAAGCACTGATATGTGAAATCATGTGAAATACTGAAGTCATACTCAAAACAGATGCTGATTAACTTAATACTGATTAATCCACTTACTTCAGCTGTTAATACAATTAACTTGTAGAAAGACACTCACAGCTTCACACCAGACATTAAAGGTTAGAGCTCATCGTGTTATTATAAATTAATGTGAATGAATGAGTTCTGCTCTGGGTAGCGTTCATTTAATGGGTTGAACAATGCTGCCACCTCTTGTCTGATGAAACAAATTAAGTTTTGATGCTCGTGAGAATCTGATGCTTTTAGACAACTGGTCTGGAGCCTCATAATCCTTCTAACTCTATACTTTTATGCAGCAGTAACGCTGTTTTGATGCACTTTGTGTGTCTTTCGTTAGTTTCAGTTAGGAAACAAAATGCTTCATAACCGCTTAATTTCTTTTGAGCCCGCAGTGGAAACATGGTGATTATACTGTGTAAACATTACTATACCATCCATCACACTTCATCTGTTGTGAACTCGCAACCTCGCCGTTACACACGCACACACAGAAACGTGCACAGAAGCGCACACACCTCTCAATACAAAACTTGTTGTAATTTGGTTTTACAATTACACTTAATGCATGTTAGGCTGTAATTTACAGGGATAAAATTGCATTTAGAGAAAGTGATTAGTTCTGGGCATGTTTTTGGGTGTATGTGTGTGTCTGTGCACGCGTCTGTAACGGAGTGAGGCGGAAAGAGAGTCCAAATGTCTCTCTTCAGTCTTCAGCTCAGATTGCTTTCCTGTAATTTACTGAGTGAATTGAATGTTTGTTTAAGAACTCACTCAAAAGCCTGAGGTAAAGGGAAAGTGACAGCATCTACTGCTCTATTGTTTCCAGATGTGGCTGCAGTACCTAACACACACACTTGTACAAAGACACACACACACACACACATAGACAATACATACACAGCAAGCATAATCACAAACTGACATGCACAATTACACAAACAGAAAAATTAGTTCAATTAGTTCATGCTTTTAAATTCATATTCTAAATGAAGACTTTTGTATATTACTATATTTAGTTTAGTTGTGATTTTCAGTTTGTACACAGCACACACTTCTCACTGAATGCTACAGGTCATTTTGTCTCCAGACTTCTCCTTCCAGGCAGCGGTTTCCCAGGTTCTGGGGCAATTTGGAAACACATTAACTGTGTCACACACACAAATCTTTAACAGCTAAACACTCATTTTTCAACCATAAAAAGAACGGAAAATGACATTTCTAACTTTAATTCATGGTCACAAATGACAGCTTTAACAGTCTAACCTCTGGATATCCACTCTTGTTTTGACATGTGGACACAATCAGTTACTGTAAAAACACACATGCACACACACAGCCTGTACACTCAGGAACACACACTCTGTTCCACTGTATTAGTGAAGAGCATGTAAGTATTTTTCTTTTTTACAGCTGTAATGTGAAAAGTGCCCTATTAAGATTCCTAGGACTAATATTCCTGGGAATGTATTTTCAGAGTTGGGCTCCCTTGACTGAAATTGTGTGTATACTGTATGTGTGTGTACTTATGTGCAAAGGGGGTATAAAGAAACTGAGGCTGGAATAAAGAATACGTGACTGGGAGAGTGGCTAACATAAGGACAAGGAGACGAAAATGAAAAGAAGAAGTGAAAGGAAAATCAAACAGTGACAAGTGTCACAAAGTGACAAAAAGTGAGAAGTGAAAAGTAAAGTAAGAGGGATTGAGTGAGAGGAAGACAGAAAAGGAAATCTGTTATCACCCAAAAACAGAACGTTGCAGCTGTTCCCTCTCAGCAATGCTGAAGTCGTTTTCCCTTTCTGCTGAAGCTGTGTGAATAGTTTTGAGTAATGGCCACCACTGGGGATTCTGGGTGACGTAGCTGTCTTAGCCTGAAAGCCAATTCAGTCCAAGAAGGATTTGTAAATCCTCGTTCTCTGGCCAAACAAGCTAATGAGTTGAGACTGAAATCTAAAAGCCTAGCCAAGACAGAGACAGAGGAGAATTATTTATCATCAAGCTCAGAGAGAGAGATCTATACACGGCAGAGGAAGTGAATGATTTCATTTATTTTATGACAGTCACAGATGTACTGTATGTTTTAAGTGAGATTAGATATTTAAAAAATTTTTATTATTGTAATGTGAAAGAATTGCCTAAAACGTATAATAATATAATGAGTATTGTGTTTTGATGAGACAGTATTGGAACTGCACTCAACCTCAAAGTAATGTTGAAACTGTATGAAACATTGGTTTAGGCAACTCAAATAGTTCTGTGGCTTTATACAGAAAAGGCCTATCTGCATGTTTTCAATGTTTGCTGGTCTGCGGTGTCCAGAAAACAGCAAACGTGGATGTTGGTTTTTGCCTCAGTAGCCCCACATTTTCTTCACTGTCATAATATCTCATAACATTTCAGACCCTGAAACAACAAACACTAAAGTGAACCTCAAAAAGTCTGTGGTTTACACTCGTGACAGTGTGATGTTAATGTGTGAACTGTGTTAACTGCTGCCACAGCAGGTCACTGCACTGTGTCACCACTAGATGTCACTCTTTGTCCAAACCACACAGCCTGTCGTTGCACCATCTGTGATCGTTTCTTCAATGAAACTCTTTCTTGTCTCTCTGTGTTGATGGTTGACTTCTGGTTGTTCCCATTCATCCTAGTATTATGCTCATTTGTGTGAATTAGAAATGACGCTTGTGAAATATTAAGTGAGCTCAGACACCATGATTACTGGGAACTCTGTGATACTGAAATCATCATCTGTGCTGGTTGGGGGTGGGAGAAAAACCAAAAGTGGTTTATACTTGAAACGATGATTCAGTTAGATTTGACATTTTGTGCATTAAATGGTTCATCGAAAAAGCAGATAAACTGATCATTAGCAGTTCTAAATCTGATAAACGTCTACACTGCCCCACGTGAAAAGGCACAGCAAAAACAACAGAAGGGCTATACTGTTATCAGTAATGTAAATGTGGTACCATGTGGGAGAAAGGCTGAGTAATGGGTCCACAGTATATCAACCAGTCAACACACACAGACAAAGAGGAGATGCTATAGAGACAGCATGCGGCAGAGTGACCGGGTATCTGAATTGGAAAGGACAAAGACAAAAAGAAACAGGAGATGAAGACAACATTGGAAAAAGAGAAAGAAAACGAGAGTGGGGGTGTTGGGTGCGTATGGAGAAAAGCCAGAGAATAAGATGGAGGGAAAAGTTTAGCAAGCAGAACATAATAAATGATCCCATTGTTTTCCTCAATCAGAAAGCCAGTTCAGTTAGCCAAATGACTGGAAATGACTCACACAAACACAATCTATCTCCAAGAGCCTGCCTCGGTTTGTTTCCTATTAGCTTTTTTCGTGTGTGCCTGTGCCATACAGTATAGAGCTAGAAGCCATAGTAAGACTTCACTCCAGTAGTTTCCTGGCGTCGTGATTTCTCTGTGTTCTTCTGGTTTGTGGCACAACTAAAAATAATAAACAAACTTATTATCTGGGAACCATGAACTTTTTCATGACTTTTGATCTGGTGATGGTTCTTAAAGTCAGGACAGCCATAATCAGTACAAACAAACAAATCCAGTAGCCTGGACTATTACCTAGATGACCACATTTTAACTAATATAAAAGTAAAGCAGAAACTTTAAGCTCAAATGTGAATTACATATATTCCATGTATTGTCTGAAATAAAAAAATACAAAGTCATCCATGTGCGTGCTTGTGCGGTTTTGTGTCTGTGCATTGTTGCCAGGTTATGTGACATCTCATGTCTGACGTGTGTTTTTGTTTACTCAAAGGTCCGTGACTCTACGCTGACTATTTTAAACTTTGCTGGATGCATAAACAGGAAACAGACAATTGGCTAAAGCCTATGATCCGGGATTCACCGTGTCACACCGATATGAAAATGAAGGTGGCACGCTCGCTCTTCACACAGTAACAAGCCAGGCACATTACAGGGAGAGACACAGAGCAGGGAGGGAGGAAACGTCTGGAGGGTAAATTATACTATCTGTTTTTTCTTTAATGTTTCATCAGCCTCATGGTGAATAATCACATGACCTGCTTTTGAGAGTGTGTGCTCTATAAAATATTTGTGATCGCTTTCATCAAATGACTACCAGGAATTTTATCTAATGCTCAAGTGACAACAGTGTGACTTTGTAGAAACGACACTCTCTTGCTTGAATCTCTACACGTAAACCGGCATGGATCTCTAGATTTGCTTTTTTGGTTCAGAGTAAAAATATCATTCCTCCAATGGAAACACGTGATTTAAATCTCACAGATCAAGTTACACAATAAATTTGAGACTTTACATACAGTTAGTTTGGAGAAGAAAATGACAAATGCAGCTCTTCATGTATCCAAATCAAATATCTGCAGTAAAATTCAATCGTTCCAATGCTCTAAATTCAGCCCATTGTCAACCCAGACTGAAATATAGGTTTAGGATTGGGGACATTTGTTAGGTTTATTTTTAACCTGTGGCACATATCCAACAGGCCATTTTTGATAAGTATGTCACAAAAACTGCCTCTGGAAATGCAGTAAAAGTATCACTGTGGGTTTTCAATCACGTTTTACAATGCTGTTGCTTTTACACAATCTGTTACCACACTGAATTTATTTTAAAAACTGAATGCTTTCACTAGGTTATTTACCTGGAATTAAAAAATAATAATAATAATGACATACTTTATTGATCCCCTTGAGGAAATAGTTATTTGGACAGCTGCCAACCTCTGCATTACTACGGGGCTTTGATCTCCTAGGACAAAACACTGAACCCCTGAAGCCTAAAATGCAGCTTCCTGTCTAAAAGAATTTCCCCAAAAGGATTAATAAAATAATATTATGAAATGTCACAAGCAATACATGTTGATAAATCACACGCATTCAGACATTTTGTTGGCATGAATGTTCTTTTATATGCAAATAAGCATCACACAAAAACAAATGGCTGTGGTACCCACAGTAGGTGACAATGCCTGGGGTCATACTCACAAACAGAGGGAGAGTGTATCACACTAAATAACTACATAACTACATAACAATGATTACCGCCTCATTTTAATTGCACAAAAATTGTTGCATTCCCAACAGGATTCCTGTGTGACTGTGATTGTATAATCTTTCTTTATCAGACATTAATTAGGTTACTTTTTTTCTATGCTTTGTTGGCAATTAGTCTGATATTACTGTAACTTTTTTATGTGCCTCAAATATACAAATACTTTTTTAATCATCAGAGAATTCACTATTGTTTCTATAACTGCTTATTCTATCTAGACATGTGGCAGTATTTCTGTCTATACATGTAGATGCTTCATGATTCCTTGTTCTCATGGTATACACAGTTAAGAAAATGTTACGTCTAATTATAAAACTCAGAACCAGTCGTGATAACCATCTATACAAGAATATCTGGTGTCACGTTACAGACCCATGAACAGCTTGAAGAGAAGTTAAAATGAATGGAGGGGAATTCAAGTTATCTTCACCACAAAAATCAAACCAATAAGAACTCACAGATTAGTAATTTAAGGAAACGTGAGGGGTTTATGGTAAACGCTGAGGGAGAAAATGTTACATTTTACATGTACTTTACATGACTGACAGTAAGATCTGTGTTTTGCAGTGGATTACCGTTTTTTATTCTTTTTTAGACTTTGTTGCATTTCAAAACTAAAACAGGCTCTGTGTAAATTCAATGCAAATGCAGTGACTACAGTGGGACACTTAAACAAAACCGAGGCATTGTTATGCTTTTTATTCATTTATGTAGTTACTCAAAAAGTCTTCTGTGAAAAAGGCCTGATAAAGTGATTAACAAATCTATTTTCCCTTTCAAATTAGTTAAAATGATCATGTTTAATCTGCTTCATTCAAAATTATGACAAACTGCTGAAGGTTTTACACTCAAATTAAGATATTTTAAGACGTTTATGTTCACTGAAGAAGCTAAATGGAGCATAGCTAATGACTTACATCAGATGCAAATATTAGAAGAGCAATTTATGAACTGTGATAGATTTCAACAAGTCAGAGTACTTGTTTTTTTAAATAACACTTGTGCCTTCAGTATATACTACAATTTTAAAGATTATACTATTATTAACCTACTGCATATATAAAATGAACAGTAGGCAGAAGAGGAAATGCTTTACTGAGGACACACACACACACACACACACACACACAAAGATACCTGTATACTGTATATTATAGGCTGACACTACAAAAGCATTACCTGAACACATTGATGACAGTGTTCCTGCAATGCTCTTGTGAAGGTCACAATAAAACATTTCTATCAAGACTGTCACGTTGTTCTTGGAACAGTAGTACACACACTCCATTATTTTAACTATGTGCACATTAGTGTGTGTGCGGGTGTGTGTATGCAAGTAACCACTCAGATCTGGCCTCAGGTATCTGTATAATATCTGTATAATGTGTTTACAGTACATCACACATCACAACTGTTTGCACTCGGGGCTGTTTCTAATGATGACGACAACACTGGATCAGAGATTAGTTTCTGCTTTTACATATTTTGGTTTGAATGTACAGTAAAGATAAGAATGATCAACTACTACTGCTAACAACAATAAAATACATTACGAATGTCACGAAAGCAGCTAACGTGTTTGCAGTATATCCTAAAATACTACACTGTTTGGTTGCAGCTTTGTGCCCTACCTCGTGATTATGCTTGATCAGATTTTTGGTATTATAGCTGCGGCACACTGTTTTTCTGCAAATATTACAGCTGGCAACATTCTTATTAGGAGGCTAGAAAACTAACTAAAAATATGCCTCATCTTCAGTCATAAACCATCTGGGACACCTGACACTATAAGTGTGGATGCATACTTGCTGTTTTGCTTTAAACCGCAAACAGTTTTTTATTTTTTTCGGTAGTTGGAAAATTCCCCTAAAACCCAGACTGTCAAATAAAAGGCAGAACTTCTCCTTTGGAGGAGTGGGTCATCAGGAAACAAGCTGCATGCACAGTGACAGATCATGTTGCTGCAAGTAAACAATTGTACTGTACAGATATTTTGAGCATTTGTTTGTGAATTTAATCACAAAAATGCTCCAGACCAGACTCAGCTACAAAACTACTGTATGTGTCATTATAACCGTTAGGGCTGCAGATAATTATTTTTTCAATTAATCAGCCTGTCAAAGATTTTCCTTTCACAAAGTTAGAATTAATTGCGTTAAGACTGTTATAATATACTACATTAGGGTTAGCTAGGTGGACCAAATGACCTGACAACAGTCAGTGTGTTTAAATATCTTGTTTTATTCGGCCAACAGTATTAATCAATCTTATTAGTGTAGTACATATTAGGTTTGACAGAGATATTGGGATGCATGTCATGTCTCATTTTGCTCCAACCTGTCCCATCCAACACGTGGGACAACCTTGGACATGGACACCTGTTGGAAGACACCTCATTGCTGTCCACAAAGAAGAAAACCTTCAGGCTGAAACCACTGATTATGTCAATGACCTGCGCAATCCTGCACAAATGATTAAAGACCATGTTACAGCTAACAGAGAGCTTCTGAAGCAATAAAACATTACCAGAGTGTAGAATTAATATGTCCTTCACACACTGCTTAACCTGCACCTCCTAGGTGATCATGTATTCTCATTGCTGACATATAATTATGTGAACATTATCTGTAAAAACAAACACATCAACCAATCCACGGCATTCAGTCTGTCAACATTTCTGTAGTTAAAAAAAACAAAAAAACAACTGGTGCCATCTGGGCAGATATGTGGAGCGTAGCAAGAGGAGACAGGTTGAATTCTAATGCAACGATGCAAGACAAGCACAGTAAACATTCCTCTACCTGTACCAGATGGTAAGAATCTCCATAAAAGAAATCAACACACAAATGCAATTTTTAATGCAACAGTCATTGTACTGATGTAGCTCAACATTTTGTCTTACCTTTCTATTTCTAGAGACACATAAACATGACTCACTTGTGTTGGCTGCATACAGCAATCTGCATCTACATGTGTGCTATGTGAGAAATGAAATGCAACTTGCTTCAGCGTTCCTCCTTCAAATAGCAGAAATTTCCTCAGGCATTCCCTCATCGTTGAAAAATACATCATAAAATTCCTGGTATTGTTGGAATGGAACCACACTAAGACAGTTACCACAGACTAAATTTGCTGAAAATATATCTGAAGGGAAATACTGCTAACGAAAATGTGGAAGTGTGTTTAGTGTTGACTTTTTTAGGACGGTTTCTGTAATTTACAACAACAAAAAAATAAATCCTCACATATAAGCAGCTGAAATTGAAATTAAAAGACTGAAACAATCATTTTAATTGACTTTTAATATTCTTTGGACATTTGACCTCAATATTTATAAAATCCTGGTTGCAGCCTTGCCTTTTACTCTCTTTTACCAGTTAACCCATGACCTAGATGACGGACTGAATGTGGTTTTGGCAATTGATGCAACTAGAGTATGAATTCCTAGAGAAACTGCAAAGTCTACAGATAATTTATTTTCAGAATCTGTATCTGCCGCTCTCTCAGCCTGCAATGCCTCCTCTTTTTATTCTCCTCTCAGTCAGGTAGCATTGGCCAGGCAGACGATGATGTGATAACAGAGTGCCCTTGAATCTGACAGGCCTCTAGTTCACAGACTAATAAAAGCTGTCACAGGTACATCTGTGGCTACTTAATAGTTATTGCTTGAGGGAAAGTACAACATTATCAATCAACTCCTGCTTTCATGTTCAACCAATGAACATACAATATGATTATACAGTACCTACATGTTTTTTCTTTACGTTTTCTTTAGTTTATGTCACCACAGGATGATCAGTGGGCAGCACTACACATTTTTCCAATGATCCATGCTGGTGTCCAGAGCATATGACTGCAAGTCTAGTTAAAGAGCTATAACGTTAATCGCCAGCTGAAGGAGACCTGGTATATACCACCATGTGTCCTAACAATAGATGTGTTCTGAGCAGGTCAGGAGTAGCACACTGAGGCTGACTGCTGTATGTTAGTACTTAACATCTCACTCCACCTCTGGCTTCTTATCACCCAGAGAGATTATAGTGTATATCCCAGTCCCTGAGACAGTTTATGCTGTCATGTTCAACATCACGTTCTGCTTCATCGCCTCAGTCAGTGCTCTTTTCCTCTACACTGTCCTTATCCTGCGCCTCGTTATTGTTGAGCAAATATTAGCTTTTCGTCTTGTGCTAGGATGGTCCTGGATGAAACAAGGGACATCAGGGAGTCTGTACAGAATCCAGTAGAGCAAGCAAGTGGTGTAAACATCAGTTCATCACTGGTGTGTTCTCTAGACAGGGATTTACAGCAACTGAAAGCACAAAACCAAGTCTGAAGGACTGTATTGTAATAGAAGAAGCTAAACTTCAACACAACATAAAACCACACGCACAAGTGCTTGTGTACAGAGACTTTCATACATGCATGAACAACCGCACACGCTGAAGTGGGTGACCAGTTTTGTTTTACAGCAATGAGTGAGGAACAGCCTGCAAAAATCGATGGGAAATCCAAATGTCAGACAAAGCTCAATGTCAATACTAAAATGTCAAGAAAAACCTTCACTCTCCTAGTCCAGTCCGATGAAATGCATATGTGAACACACACACACACACACACACACACACCCACACCAGCACATAATGCTAGTGCTTTCCTCATTCCTTCTTTTCACTTCATGACTTTTCCTATTCTCTTTTTCACTTCTCATTTAATGTCTATCCGTCTAATAACTAACTGAGGTTGATTCCGTGTCTTTTGGTGACATCCTTTCCTTTACCACTTGTACATTAAAAATGTCAAATTCTATTGGACAAGTTTTAGTGAAATTGAATGGATCCCATTTTGTTCTTTTTTCAGCCTCCACAGTTTTAGAATAAATTACAGTCCAAGAGGCAGATGCCATGATTCAAACATCTTTTTTTTTGTTTTTTCATTCTTGCTTTTTTTCTGAATGTGGTTGAAACACTGGTTATTAGACAGCTTTTACCTTTAAACGTGGTCGGTCGACACTCTCAGCTCGTAGCTGTCATCTAATGTAAGTTTAGTTATCCTTACTACTATAGGCTCCATAGATTTTTTCTAATAACTAATGTAAAGACTTGATTCTCTGTCGAGTGTGTGTCTGTGTGTGTGTGTGTGTGTGTGTGCACGCACGTGAGAGACGCTGAGCTAATCAACACTCTACAACGAAATCAGATCTCTCATCAATAAAAAAAAACAAAATCCATATGCAGCTGTCAGAGTTGATATTGTGACCACAAATAGATGAACGTATGGGAAACACTGAGCCTTTAAAGATTGACAGATCTAATTAGACCTTCAGTTTTAGTCCCTCATTCCCTTCTCTCTTCTTGTCATTATCTTGGTGTATCTCATACCCGTCTTCACACACTTTCATAACAATCAGCCCCCATTCCTACTTTTATATTCATTTATTTATATTTGAATTTTATCCATCTCCTTCTAGCCCACTCCTCCCTCCTCTCCTCGCCAATCACCCCTGATTTCCCCACCTGCACACATCCTTTCCTCCCACCTAAGGCCCTTCTGTTCATCCTCTCTATCCCCCTTCACCTCTCATCTTCCTACTGAGCACCGCTTAGTGTCGTAATCTGTCTTTCTTGACTCACTGCTGACTGAGCCGGGGCTGGCGGCAGCAGGAAACAGGTGGAGCGACGGGGCAAATAGGCGGCTGTGACTGATTGATTGTGTGTGTGTGTTTGGAACAGGAAGGTTAGGGCATGGAAAAAGATGAGAAAGTACCGGACCTCATTTAAGAAGTGAAACTTTTCTCGTTATGCTGCATGTTTCTGTCAAACACACATGGGAGGACACACATGCTTGCTCTCTCTCACCTTCCAATAACTGTGCATGGGTTGCATGCATTATGTATGACTGTGGATGAGGGAAAGGACAGACAGGTTAGGGTTAGGGCGGTGTAGTGTGACAGATTGCTTGTAGATGCCCAGTCTAAATCCCATCTCAGACAGGTACAAGGCTGAGGACAATTCCTGAGATATATAAGAGAGGTGTGTGCTCAAGCACATCTGTGGTTCATTCTTTATGTCTATCTGTGCATAATATATGTGTTTCTCCCTGATAAAACTGTGTCTGTGTGGACTGCTCCTCTGAATCCAGCATGTTTTTGGTGTAATTTATTCAAACAACCTTTACAGCGGGAGAGCTCATTTCAGTCCCACAAACCCCTCACACTAACTCCAGAAGAAGTTAAACAAACTTGTTTAACTAGATCAAGTTTCACAAACCTTATATTAAACAACCACATCCCTTTGTTAAATTAACAAGATTGTAAGAAAAAACCCACACAACTACATAAAAACAGCCAACGTTAAATAAAAATACTACAGATAAGATGCAATATAAAAACAACGGAAGCTGCAGCTCACAAACACACATTACAAAAGCTGCACAATCTCTGGACGTGGTGTATTTAACAATAAAATGTTGTCTACATTCTCTGCTGGAAATGGAGCCGTAATCATCCATGTGTTTGTCATACTCACCTGTCACGCTGCGAGCAGAACAATCTCCCTCTCTCTTTTCATAGATCCTTCTCCTTTTCTTTCTCCTTGCGTCCTGAGATTTTTTTGTTTTGTTTTGTTTTTTGGAAACAAAAAATTCGCCATAACCATTTCAGCTACACCCAGCATGCACCTGGTGACCTTGTTACATCATAGGTGTGTTTGATTTGGGTCACTTAGCGTCGTCGCTGCGTGGGGCACGAACAGGTTATTAATTTATGTAAATGCATTTTGCTAGTGTAACACATAATGTTGTTATGCTTAATTGGCCTATATGACAGAAACCATGATCCCCAGGACATTAAATGAGGAATCCACATTTACAATCATTTTCCTCACTTAGTTAAACTAATATTAGTTTCAACTCTCTATGATTTTCAGTGTAAACTGTTGAGTCCCAAAATAAGCCCCAGGTCTTTAATTCTTAAGGGACCCTGACAACTTGACATTTTATATATTAGAACAATGAAACAGGCCCTGTCATCAAGCTTTATGGTAACTGGGCTGAAAATATTGATTTGGTGTCACCTACAGTTAATTAGTTAAACGTAAGAATGACAGCAACAACTTGTAGTAAAAAATAGTGCAGTACTCCCAAGTAAATAACTTGTAACTGATTTCAGAAGTCATAACATGGCTTTTTCTTGCAATAACCATATTTTAATGCAAATTTGAACTTTTAATATCTTCCAAAGGTGCATTCCACTTTGCTATTTCATGACAGCAAATGTGCCTCTTTACAGTGTGCGTACGTGTGTGTGTTTTAGTTTGTAAAGGACAGCTGCAGGAGGAGACAGTGTGCCCATGAAGCCAGTGTCTGCCAGACCCTGGCACTTCATCAAAGACAACAAGATGGGGACAGAAAGAGAAAGACATGAAAGCATGATGGGGGGATGGAGACAAGAGAGGGCTTGTGTTACAAGGCATATGGCCTATGTGAGGAGACAGATGTTCCTGTGTGGAGGGGAGAGGTGAGCACACACACACACACTGTTGCATCTGCTGTTGTAATACCCCCATGGGATGAGCAGACAGATGTGTGGAGAGACTGCACTGGCATACCGGGACTCTCAAAGCACATCCAAACCTTCTCTGATGATGTTTTCTCTTCTATCACCAGCATCATCTCCTCTTTATTTCCTCATCACGGCTCACTTTCACGATTCCTCCAGAGCTGCTCATATGATAGCATCTTATCTTAATAGCTTATATAAAGAGTTGAAGCCAACAGTTATGAAAACATTTTATCACGTGATTAAAGCATAACAAATATAAATAATAAAATTTATGGTTTTGTGCTGTGTTATGTATCATACTAGATAACTACATATGTCTGTGCAGCTTTTCTGGCAAAAATGCAGGCTGTCATTTTGCATTTTATAGTCGTCACTGGACAGACACAATGGTGCCATATCTAACAAACTCCCTGTCTCCAGGAAGTGGCTGCACAGCTGTTAATATGTATCTTACCTCTTCGTATGTTCTTCTTTTTTCTGTCTTTTCTGTCCTTCCTTTCTGTAAATGTGGACAGATGAGTATGATATCAGGCATCAGCTGGTCTCATGTGTTTGTCCTGTTGTTCTCTCATTCCCTTTTCCAGAGGTAGAGATTACTGCTATAAATCATAAAATCACATTGCAAGCTTGCGTGCGCTTCTATGTGCGTGTGAGTGAGTGATGTGTGTATCCCTGTGTCTGTGGCTTCATTAAATTAAAGGTTTATGCCTGTGGTGTCAGATTTTCTTCTCAAAATTGTCATTGTATTTTATTATAGCGCGTGTTATTTTAAAAAATCTGAAAATACTGTACTCTAAACTCTTAGGACTCTTATCTTGTGTATGTATTTTCAAAATATATTTTTCCAATACTGCTTGAAAGCTGTATTTTACTTGCCATCTTGAGGAGTTTAGTAGTTCAATTAAATTCAATTTAAGTGATATTAAGTAAAATAATCCAAACAAATCTTTTAGAATTATTTTTAATTGTTAGGATTGTTTGATCATTCATTGAGTAATTGCTGTGAATTTGCCTTCAACTGAATAATTTTTACTAGTGTGATCTGGATAAGTGTGTCATCTGACTGGATGCAAACGTGAACAATAGACTGAATGAATGAATGTTTTCATAGACAGGACATGGAAAGCCACCAGGTGTTTTGACTGATGCAGGTCATATTCCTTTACCTTGCATGTGATGTGTAGTATTGACAACAAAGGCCTAATCTGCCCTCGATGCTGCTGGTGTTACTAATACCAGGAGCAGTGGGTCAGGGTTACAGACACAATCTGTGGCATGTCCTGTAAGCTTTTACTCCTTTGATGCCTGATTTTTTATATGCAAATGTATTCACCAGACTTAATTTATTACCCTACATGTACATGTACCAATCAGAGAGACTGAGGACATTTTGATGCTTTCTCCAAAGATTCTGATGATCATTCATTTAGCTTTAAAGCAATCTCCAGTGTCACTTAAGGGGCCTCTACGTTTTGATGGCAGAGAGGTAAAACTGTGAATTAATTGACCATTTGTTTTCCACATGAGACAGAGAGAGTAGGTGTTGTGTGTTACAGCTCGCTATGCAGGCATATCCCACCTCTGCGTGTACACAGGTCATTAGAGCAAACATCCAAACACGCATACATAGTCATATGTAAATAAACATCCTGCCGGCTTCACTGCAATTTATTACCTCTATTTATATCTGTTACAGCCAGGAGGAGCGAGGGAGACTAGGTGGGGGGGGGGGGGGGAGGTGAATAGGGATTGGAGAATGAAGGGAAATGGGACAAGAGCTAGAAAGAGAGGGATATAGAGAACAACAGAGAGGGGAGAGAGAGGTAGGAAATAGAGGAAGAATAGAAGAAGAAGAGAGAGGACTGTACAAAGAAAAGAGCATATTAGAACAGGAGAAACAGACTAAAGAGGACTAAAACAGAAGGAAGAGAGCTGTCTGTAGGATTCTGGGACAGCTGAGATCTCGCGCAACAACACGACATCCTCTGTTGCCATGACAACTGCCTCAACGTGAGCCATCGCTCGGTGCACACATACATACACTCACTCACAGACACGACTCTTGAACATGCCCTCAAACTCCCACGCTGCTTGGCAGCTTACCTCTCATCCGCCCACCGCCCTCTTCTCCAACCTCCCACTCTCCAACCACCCATCCATCCATGCAGTCTACCTCCATGATGCCTTGTACTCCATCTGCCACCCCTATATGTGTCCAGAGAGTCATTTACCCCCTTTAGGAATTTATTTGCTGTTATTAGAGATATGTTACCAATTTTAAAAGTTGAACTTTTTTTCACATGATACCTCGTGTTTGCAGACGTAAAAACATAAGGTTACTGGTTTTACATCTTACAGAGCATTACCTTTTTATTGCTGGTTTAGCTTGTCAGCATGGCTTCCCACAGGCGTTCTTGTGTTTAGCGTTGCTAGATTATGTGTGATACAAGAGTGCAATGAGAGTGGTAGTGCGATTATTAGTATGCAGTGTGTGTGCAATGCTGCTCATGCGCTGCTAGATAGCGCTGTTAGGCATCACAGAGAGTGCTGCAGCTGCTGAACTGAATCCACAGACACTCACAGTGACTGCAGATTACACATTCATGCATATTTTCTGCAGGTTTATGAGGAAAACACACACACAAAAACAAACGAATGATAATGATGATAATCAGAAATTTTCAGGCTGCGAGAATAGAGCACACTCACCAAAAGGTCACATTAACGCTGATTTTCTGTTGCTACGCTGTTCTGTACACATCCACTAGAAGACAGAGAGAGCTGGCACAGAAGGCAAGGGCATCACTGACCAATATTATACCTAACCTTTTCCTTGCCAAGGCAAAGAGAGCCAGCAAACATTCTGCCACCACATACAAACATGCATGCAATGGCCTTGGCCAAAACACTCATTTAAATGAAAACGCTGCAGCGGCAATCAGCCTCTTGAGCAGAGAGACACTTGTTATAAAGTGAAATCCTTTAACTCTATACTTCCATAAATTACTCTGGCATTTCCCACAAGCTTTTTCCACAATAGAAAGCGGGTTAACTGGACGTATTGTATGATAATATGACACAAAAATAACCCTATTGTTTCTAGTCAGTACTAGAAAAACTGCAATTAACAGCAGCATTCACCAAAAATACATAATAAATTCATCAGCCACAGCTCCTTTGTGAATATTCTGCACCTAAATGTATCACAGTCGCAGTCCACAGTGCTCATCTGGGTCTGCCAGGTATGCAGAGCAGTCTCCATCATCACTGATGAATTGTTTGAAAACAAACTAATATGTAACATGTGTTGCAAAAGGTACATATCCCTTAGAAAAAGTATAATTTGTGGTGTAACAGATCATTTATTTACATTTCAGCACAGTCCTTTATCTGTGAATCTGAAAGCGTAACGACCGCTGTGTGCTTGAAGTAAGAATTAACACCAGACAGTTCACTGAAAAGTGTCTGAAATTCTACGCTCAGCTAAATCCTGCTGCAGCTATTACAATGTCAGACTTCATCACATGCACAGGGAGGAAATGGATACACTCCGAATGGAGAAACAGCTTGTGTTGCTGTCCTCTGTCTCTACCTTTGTGCAGTAACATATCAAATAAATGGCATATTGTTCTTTGGCTCATTAGTTGCAGGTTTTGTGTTGGAGAGCTGTCTGGCTCAGAAAGAGACATACCTCTGCCCTCTTTAGCTTTCACAGCACAGGCTTATTGTGATTTAGAGAAAAAGCCCAGAGTGGGCAGTGTTTCTGCTGTCTAAACGACCTATCCATTCAGTCAGGGACTAGTCAGGGTACATTATTGTGGTTATTGTCCCAGCCAGCAGTACATTACATCTTTAATGACCTTTGCCACTAAATTCCACCACCAGCAAAGTGCATCAGGGCAAAAAAGTTCTTAAGTAGCTCCAGATGTGAATATTGTGCACAACTGGCCTTTTCTGTCTTGGTATTAGTGACTTCAGTGGAAACAGAACAGCAGTCTTTGCAGCATAAAATGCTGCCACTTGATCGGGCAGTGATTGAAGCAATTTGTCACAGGATGCTGAGGCAGGGAAACGATGGAGTTAAGCAAGCCCACATGGCTACAGAAATACAACTGAAAGTTAGCAACGGTTTCACTCATGTGCTACTACATCCTTCATTTCATAGTTTCTGTCTAATTTTATCATTTAGATTAACCAAACAGTGGGTCTAATTGCTACACTAATTGCAATTTTCTAAGGGAATAGCTACTAATTTGCACTGAGACATGAATGACCTTACAAAAATATTTTATTTTATTTTATAGTACCGGCTTGTAATTCCCTTCAAATCTAAAAGTGCTAAAGCTGATATGATATGCAAACAATAGCATGTGCTACAATAAAATAGTATCTACTGCGAGTGTAAACAAATAAAAGTTTAATCAATAGTGCATTTGTGTGTGTGTGTGTGTGTGTGTGTGTGTGTGTGTGTGTGTGTGTGTGTGTGTGTTCTAGTATTGAAGTGGATTCTCTCTTTGGCTGAGCCGGTTGTGAATGATGAGTCATTGAGAGTAGGCCTCCATTTAAAACTCCCTGAAACTTCAGCTGCTGCCAGGTCACTCACACACACACACTCACACACACACACACACACACACACACACACACACACACACACACACAGAGACAAACACACACACAGACAAACACAGGTATCGATCAAAGTTAGAGGTGGTGCAGCCTATATTTTCATTCATCCAGAGTCTCCCCGGCTCCTGCTATCGATTGTCTTTTACCGTGTGTTTAATTCACAGCCAGAGTACGCCTGCCACAGCCTCTACTTCCCACACATCTTTCAGTGTTTATCGACCATATCGTAGCTCTACATCTGAGCTCAGTGCCTGCATTTTCACCATGGCAGTTTTATGGCAGCCCTCAAGATTTTATTCATTCATTTATACATTTGTATCACTGCTGCAAGATGAATATTCTCTGTCTTTTAAGGAGGATTTTTCACTTAAAAACAAGCAGATTTTACAGTGGACGCCAGTGTAATTTCTCTACCACCAGAGAATTATCTGAATGTGTTTCTTTTTGTAAAGTTCATTAGAAGAAACCCTACACTATTTATGACATTTAATAAAACACTCCGATTGTGATGGCACTGACAGCTGTAAATTTTGGAGTCAATGCGCATGTGAGAAAGAGGGAGAGGGAAAGACTTAAGGTCCTTAGATCCTGAAATCACGTGCAACATATTTCTTCTTTATCCTGTATGACTGATAAGTCTTGTGATTATAGTCCCTTGTAAAGGTTCCTCGGTCTCTCTTTTTTCCCTCTTTTCTTTCTGTCTCCTTCCTTCTTTTCTTTCTCTCTCTGTTACAAGGAGGAGTACAAGGGCAGTATCTGTAAGTAAAGAGAAATGAAAACTATCACTATCTCGGCAGCTTGTTGCCTTAGAGACCAACAGTGAGCGCGAGATAAATCTGTGAAATCTTCTGATCATCGGAGTATGCGTTTGACTCTGTGTGTTTGAGGAGGGTGCCTGTGTGGGTGTACAGAGAAAAAAGGGGGTGGCAAATTGGGGGTAGTGGATGCAGCTTCTGACACACAGCAGAGGAAAATTCCCACGTAACTCGGTGCATAAGCTCTCTCCTCGCTCCGTCTGCCCTGTATTTTCTCTCACAAATTGTTACATCAATGCTGAAAATCTGATCCAATTATTATAAATTAGATAACAGCATCTTTCTCCAGCACGTGCCCCAACCTCAAAACAAATATTCAACAGAGACTGTGCTAAACAATAGGTCGTGTCTTTGTCTCACGAGGTTAAAAAATGGCCAGCGTTAAATGAGGCACAAAATGTTATCTTTTAGAGGGAGATAATTAGACAGCATCTGTCTGGTTGACAGGACAGTAATGGTTTATTACAGAAAATATACTGAAATCCTAAACTGAGCAACACATTTATCACACTTGGTCACTGGATTTTAGAAGCATAGACACTGAAATGTACTTTATGTGACACTGATGTGAGGGTTTCTTTGTGTAACTGGTTTCATTCTGTCACAGAGAATCAGAGAGTTTTGACTGATAACAAGAGAAAGTAGCCAGAGATCCAAACTGGAAGCTATCATCGGTGTGCAGTAATTCTTGGTAAAGTATTTGGTGACCTTCAAAGTATTTTCAGATACAATATACTAGTAAGTATATTCATGGTCTTCTGTGCGTGCCTCGTGGCTGCAGTCACATGGTCGATCAGGGGCCGGTCACCAGGGGAAAAAAATTGACAAAACTAGAACTTTTTCTCTGTGAAACAAGGTTTTCAGCTTATTAAGATTGACCTGCAACACGTACAGCAACAAAGACAGCAGAAACATATACAGGAGGAATGTTTGTTCACGGGAGTGAGATATTTTAAAAAGGAGAGACATACAGACAGTAGTGTGGGAAATTTGTTTGAATTTGTTACTCACACACAAAAGAATCATTTCAGCAACCACTTTGTCATAATGTAGGTAAATTAATAATATTTTTACTGAGGGTAAATATGTGAATTTTGTATTAATTTACCACATTTATAAAGGACATCTGCTCTAATTTTGCTCTGAAGTTGCTGCCTGTAAAACTTTTAAACCAACCAGGTCAGCTCTACTTTTTGATAAAAAGTAATGAAAGGCCAGATATGGTCTAAAATACATATTTTTATTGCACTTGGCAGATTTAAAAGATTTAAGATTTTCACCTCTGAACCTCCTCTCTATGCCCATCAAGGGCGTAACTTTGGGTCTACCATTGGGGGGGTTAAACTCTCTAACCTACACACATGCACGGTCATTCGCCGTGTGTCTGTGTGCAGGCGTGTACGCACAAAATGACTGGAGCCTCTGAACTAGGGCGATACGGACCAAAAATTCATATCCCAACAGTGGCGGGCTGTGCATTTTTCACCTAGGCCTTCAGTGCTATCCTCCGAAAATTACATGGTCTTAACATAACCTCAGCATGACAAAAGGTCTGCAAACTATTGTCATTTGACTTAACTACCCCATATTTACAGCGACAGTAGCTTTTATCAAGTGGAAAAAGTGATTTAACACAAGACTCAACACTTAAGACAGTTATAATATAAATACCATACATAATATCAACAATATACCGCTGTTATCCAGTATAACAGGATTCCCCATCAACAACCACTCACATTTACTGATGCCTAACAAGCAAACAGTATTATGACTATAAATAACACATTCAGGAATCAATTCAAGGCAAACTATAGCGCCGACAAGCCAACACATTTGACCAGATATGGACGTCACAGCCATCTGAATATCATTTAAACCAGCAGAAATAGTCTAAAACGGCAATAATCAATATCTAGTAAACTTACCAAAGTTGCTCATCATTTGAAAACAAAGTCCATCCTCTTGTTAAGTTTAAGTAAAACTCCGATCACGTTACGTACTAGCTAGCTTAGCTTCCGTTAGCTTAACGTCAGTTAGCAAACTGACCGGCTTCACGATGAAAACTCGTGACGTCAGCGGTTAGGCAATCTAGAAGACTCTGAAGGGTCAAAGGTCACGCCCAATACGGCAAACGCGACATCTGATTGGCTAAAAAACATTACAATCTACCAAACTGTCCCCATTGACAAAGAACGGCCGGAGCTTCACTCGAGCATACGACAGCACAAGGGGGAAATCTGATTGGTTAAAAGTTATAAGCGCTGCACTGGAAGCAGCTGGAAGCAGCAACCGAGGGAGGAAGTCGTAATGACGATACCAGATTGATTGATGGGACATTTATTAAAAATACACACAACACTAATATAAATGTATTTGGCCAGCAGAGAAGGCTTTGCTGGCCCCCACTGTATCCCAGTATTATAGGCTCTGTCACAATATAACTCTTATATCCCTATACAAACGTTTCTTCAGTGAAAACTGACATGGGTCCTACACAGTTCATCCCTGGCAGCCTCTGACTCTATGAGTAAGACACACTTCTCTTCACTTCCTCAGATGTTTTCACTTGTTGGTTAGGATTGTGGATAACTCATGTTAATGTTTTGCACCTGTTTAAATCTTTATCATCATTATTAATAATAATATTAATCACAGCTAGACATAGGTCAGTAAAGCTCTGGTTTATTCATATGAACATGTTGAAAACTGGATACATCTTTGGTTCTATAACTTGCCCCAATATACTGCATACTGTATAATATGTACATGTATTATGTATATATGTGTGTGTGTGTATCTGCATCCTGTAATTACAAATATTACAAACATTGAACAGTGGAGTGGAAATTTAATATAAAAGCACTTATTTAAAATGGACACAGCTTAAAAGTTTCAATATGTTGTCATGGAAATGAATTGAACTGTATCCCAGTGATGGGGGGTACAATTCAGCTGTTCAGTGATAAAGGTCATCATACTTTTAAATGCACTTATAAATACAATATATTGAATTCACAGAAAGAATAAGAAGGGGAGGAATGAGAAAGAGAGCCAACTAACATGGTCTGTAAATAAAGATCACCTACACGGACCTTTAGTACATATATACTGTGATTTGCTGCAATCTATCTGTGCATATGTTCATTAACTGTGTCTCCATGGTAACCAAAGTGGCAGTGTCGAGGTCTGAGATCACCCAGAGGGTAACCTTGCCTTTGACAAGTGCACACAGCTGCATCATCCCTCTTTCTCTCTCTGTTTCAGTACATCCATTTCTTGAGCCAGCTGCCTCTCTGTCACCTTCCACCCCACTGTCCCCATCCTCCACACACCCGCCCCACACTCGTCACCAGAGAGGAAAAGAGTTGGCACCCATACCTCCTTACTCCAAAACAGTAGCTCTTCTTCTGTCTCTTGCTCACAGACAAACTCAACTTTTTGTGTAATGAGATACAAAAGGACGTCCAACTGTCAGGAGCTGTTACTGGGATCTGAAGCAGGACGAACATGTCCCGCCTTTATCCTTCTCTAATAGGGGGGTGATGGTGTCAGAGACATCTGATTGGAGCATGTCATTCTCACTGGCAATGATGTGCTTCACTAAGCAGTTGGCTGCCTCATCAATGTTGATGTTTTCCTAAGAAGAGGGGAAGAAGTAAAAGAACAGAAAGAGAGGAGAAAGTGGGATACACTCATTAATGCAAACATTTTAATGACAGGAAGAAAAAGAAGGGCTGCAGGAAAAAAACATGAGACCAGGTGGGTGAATCAAATGAACCATTACTAAACTGAGTAGATGGATGAAGCAGCAGCCAGCATCCATGATGTTAACACAAACTGAAAAGGGAGTTTTGCATATATTTATTCGCAATCACTGCAAAGTGCCAAAGGCGGCAACCAACTACAACATTAATTTCGTCCCAACGTTTTACGCACAAACATTAAAAACGTTGTGCTAAGTGATACAACAAATGGGTTGGAACATATGTCCCACAACTGAATAAACACAAACTCAACAAAAAAGAATGTCAATGCAACAAAAACGCTGCTGTCATAATTTTGTAATTGTTTAATCTATGTAGACAGCCATGTACATCATGAATATGCAGATTCAAAGTCAAATGATATATGTTGATTCAGTGTTTGTTCTCTATCAAAGGTCTGCATCTTATAAAGGATCCCTGAGGGACTAAACAGCGACAAAGAGTGTTTTCTGTGATATATACTGTCTAGTTATTGTAATGTTTTAAATAAACAGTATTAAAAACACATTTATTTCTCTGAGTAAGCCAGAAAAGCATGCCTGAGTGCTGCTGAGCCTATTCTATTCTCTTCACATTTCAAATTTAAATTAGGTACAACTTTACATTTTTTGGCATCACTGCACATGACTTTCCTGAATGCTATTTTCTATTATGCTTATTTTATAATTATTATATTATATTATATTTTATAATATCATTGCCAAATGTTATTTTAGGAAGAAAAAATAACCTAGGAAACTGCCTCCACCCATCAATATAAAACAGTGATGCAAATGTCCACTCTCAGCAGCGCCCAGAGATTAAACAGTATCAGTGCAATGGCTCTGCATGTTAAAGTGAGGTTCACATGAGAGGAGGGCCAGCAGTGATTATGGAAGAGAAAGCAGCACACAGTTTTCTAATGTGTGAATTGTGATGCAGGAGCAGTAGAGATGCTAAAAATTCATAGGATCGAACAGTGCGGCTCAGTGATATGACACAGAGCGCTGAACTTCTCACACAGAAACTTTTCTGTGCATGTCGTGATCTATCACACTTACTGTGAGATCAGGAACAAACGAGTCTTTCAAATAAAAAAATAATAAAAAAACAACGGAAAAACTACATGTCAACACTCTCCCAGCTTCGCTTTTTTCCCTTTACATTCTTCTGCATACAGAGCATGTCCATTGTTTAAGATAAAAGTTTGAAACAACTCTTCTGGCAGTTAATTTAGGCAGTGGGCTCTGAATACATCAGCTATCGCTCAGGTATCTTACAGACTTTAGGTACTGTATATTTTCATTCTTTCTTTCAGTCATCACTTACTGTAATATTCATGGCACATTACATTTAACAACAACAAAAGGGTTTTTGAAAACACAACAAAGACCTGGATGGTCTCTGGAGTTCACAGCACACACAGCTCTTTAGTGCTAATAAAATGTTTTGAACAGGAGCTCGGACTGTCTCAATTTATATGCCCACTAAAATGTAGGCTACCAATACGATCATAAACTAAAAATGATCAACATTTTGAGGATTGTGTGCCTTGGTCGGGACACTCTGAGTACTTTGCATCATCATTTAGTTGAAGTTTAGGTTGAGTGAAGTTTGTCTACTGTATAAGAATGTGTGAAAGCATTGCGCGCACATGTGTTTGTGTGTGTCCTAGTCTATTTTCTTTTCTTGCCATACAGCTGTGAGATTCCTGCTCCACATTAGCTGCTATAACTGGGGCTTGTGATGGTGTGTCAGTGTGTTAGTGTGTAGGTGGGTGAATCCTCAGCTCATCTCTCAGTCAGAAATCACCATATTTCTGTGTGCATCAAGAAGGATCGTGTTGTCCTGGGCCCAGCCAGGACTGTCAGCTGGCCTTGATAGAAGTGCTGGTATTTTTACTTTCTGACATAGCCAGACCACTGTGGCTGATTTTACTGTTTCTAATGCTTAACCTAGCTAAGCTGGCCAGCTACTTAGTTAATGGACACATGAGAGTGGTGTCAATCTTCTCATCTAACTCATGACATTAAAAGCAAATTGTCTTGATACATAAGTATCAAACTGCTCCTTTAACAGTTGTGGCAGTCAACTTGTGGACTGATACAATCCTGGATATCCTGTCTGGATGACAGAGCACCGGATGCCAGTGCAGCTGACCTAGAATAACTTACTGAATAACTCATATGCAAATACTGAATAGCCTGACACTATGTTAAACTCAGTGCTTTTAAAGGATTTCTTCACAACCTGAATGTGTTTCTGTGGGGTTGGGTTGTATATCTACAGAGTAAGCAGGTGCTGATGTCTCTCACCTTAGCCGACGTCTCGTACCACCCCGCAAAGCCGTTCTCCTGGCAGAACTGCTCCATCTTTATTCCATTATTGGTCAGTACGTCCCGACCCTGGTCACATTTATTAGCCAAAAGCACAGTGGCTACATGCTTCCCATTGGCAAGTGTCAATTTGGAATCCAAGTCCTCCTTCCACTTGGTGACAGCCTCAAAGGAGGCGGGCCGTGTCACGTCAAACACAATGAAGGCACCCACGGCCTCGCGGTAGTATACACGGGTCATGTTGCCAAACCTCTCCTGACCTAAAAGACACACGGACACAGATGTATACAGACAAAAGAAAAGATTATCATGTGGTATCAGTACTAACATATATTTGCATTGATGTGCATAGAGTCAATCTTTTCATTTTGTTCTCCTAACAGGCACCAAGAAAGCAGTGTAATGTCCACTGAGGTAAGTTGTTCTATCTACCATGCAAGCCGTCCTAACATACCTCACCTTTACCTTCTGACAAACATAATTTTAGATGCATGATTCACTGTTAAAAAGGCTGCAGAAAGAGCAAGAGAAGGTGAAGTCAGAGATGGAGGCAGGATGGGAGGAGGAGAGAGGTGTGTTTGATGTGTGTGCCTGCCTGTGAACCTATCTGTAAAAATTCCTGAGGGTGAAATTAATTTGATAAGCTCTGTTGGAATGCTGTATCCACACTGATTTTCCCATCCATAATTTCAGCTGAAGCACCATCAGCAGCAACTGCACAGTTACACAATACAATCAGCTTGTGGGAAAGATATATTCACATTGTGAACTAACCCAAATCCTAAACTGATCTTACCAATAGCAGTTGGGATGGCAGTGAAGATGATAGGGATGAATTTACAAGCTACTGTGTGGAGGCTGAGAGAGAATGTTTTCAATTCACCTACTCTCCTGCACAGGTGGAAAAGAGAGCACAGTGTCTGTGAGGATATGTGTCTTGTTCAAGGACGCACATTATCAGAGTGGCAGAAGCTTACGAAATATTAGAGTGTAGTATTAGCTGTATTTGATAATTTATATCAAGTAATAATTAAAGTTTCAGCTCAATTAAACATGCTGTTTATTAGGCAATTATATTTTAGGCAGTGCTTAAAGACCCTAAATACTTGGTTTCATTATTTAAACGCTTATAATATAAAATATTCCTAAAGTTAAAGTTTAAATAATACATCTATGTATTATTAATTATGTATTTAACGCTTAATCACTTTCATCTGGACTAGATGAGAAAGCAAAGACACTACTGCAACCAAATTTTCATTTGAATGCTGTTAAATCCTGACATCGCAGACACGCATGACATCAACTGAGCCATGTCCACTTCTAACCACTGAAAATTCAGATGTGAAATAACTTAAATTGTGGCAGAAAACAGTGTGTAACCAGGGATTAAGGTTAGGTAATGTAAGAATTGTCAGTGTCTTCGTTCATAGGGATGAAATGTGTCTAAAGTCCCACCTCATTCAAAACACCTGCCTCATTCACAACGTCATCTACAAGCGGATGTAGCTAATCCTGTCTGTACAGGCCAGAAAATTAACATCAAAAATATAAGGCTTGAATATTTTTTTTGTAATAGATAAGAAATAACAAATAAACAGCAAGTGATTTATTAGATAAGTGGCATGAGAAAAGTCCATCATCAAAGCCCCAGAATAAGTGAGGGCTGTGCAGAGTAAAGTAAACGCAAAACCAGCAAGATATTTTTGGATGATTTTTTAAATGTCAACATAATTATTTAAAGGAGATATTTAGTTGACGTATTTGACTTTTAACCAGGTTATTTGATATCATAATCTCTGCAATCCAAAACGAAACTGAGAACCCATGTGATACTGTAACAGAGCTCATCATAAATTATGCTAAACTAGTGCTTCCTCAGGGTCAGCGTAAAGAGCCCATACAGTACAGGACCTATAGCAGTTTTCTCTGAGGGAAACACTCCTGCTTAGTTCACAATAAAAGCTTTCTGTATACAAGAGCTTGGGCCTCAAATCTCCCTCACATGAGTCTGAGACACATGACTGCTTACTGGAGAGTGCGCACAGGAGGGGAGAGCGCAGCAGGTCAGAGGATTCTTCTAAACCTCAGCCGACACTCATGTGAGATGAAACTACTGTGGCCTTTAGATTTATGATCTTACCCAACAGCATCTCAGTCAAAGGCCTCTATTATTTCTCATTTCTGTGTTACCCAAAGGCAGCCGTAGCATTATATACTCGCAAGAAAAAATAATTTAAATGTACTGACTGTTTTATTTGGTACTATTAATTTAGGTAATCCCATACATTTGTGTATTTGTCAACTATCCAGTCATAACAATGATATAATAAACATGCTTTTATTTTGGCTGTAAGCTGGAACCTGTGTTTCTATTTGGCTCTAAATTAAATATGATTATTTAATTTTTTTGGCCCAACCGACCAGCTGATACGATGGTTCAAAAACAATCATAGTATGATGCCCTGGTGGCTTTCTGTTGTATCATAGGGGCTACTTATTACTTTATGTGTAAATGATAAACTACAGTAGATACCACCGGTGTGCTGCGCTACAGAATTAAGCAGCTGTAACTTCTTGTTAATTAAAGTTGACTTTGATTGAAGTATGAATTTGATTTAACATCAGAAAAACACAACCCAACACAGCGAAACACGCTGTTTCGTGACTTCTTTGGGCCTTAGTGAGACTGTAAATAAGGGGAAATGCGTAGCCAAGTGATGCTATCAGGTCAGCTGGTATATGAAGAACTTCAACTCTGATAATAAACCTTGGTATCATCCTCCTGTGAAAGTGGTTAAATAACAACTGTGATGAAATCACAAGATCATTTTCTGCATTACTGTCTTTTCATCCCTAACCTCAACGTGTCTGTATATGTACAATACAAATCGCTTTGAAAGTCTGTAATGTAAATGTATTTTACTCCCTTCAGGCTTTATACAGTCTTCTCTTGATTTAAGTCCCTAATTAAATTTTATAGTTAACAGTTTCCAATATTTACTTTTTTTATTTGTTTCCATTTATGTATTAAATGCTTTGTCTCTCTCTTGCAGGGTCGAAAAAGTGATTTAAGGACAAAATAATTACACAGTAATTTATATTAGTATCAAAACTTTCAACTAACTTCAACCATCATTCAAATTTAGCCTTAAGTTCAAATAAAGTCATTATTAATAAATTGCATTAATCTTACTGTCACTTAAAGTATTTTTCATATAAGCAAATAACACACACATTCTCTAAGGATTTTAACCACTAAAATAATATTAATTTTACTGCAGCTCCTCACAATTTTCAGATTGAAATAATAATAATCTTTTAAAGATATACGCTCGGCTGTTCTAGGCTGTGGTTCACATTAAAAAACATGTAAAGTCACATAAGAGTAAGTTACAGAAACCACTCATGTGTAACGTCAATATAGTTTCTGCTTTTTCTTGGCGAGCCGTGCGTAAAACTCAGACAGTACCTGCAATGTCCCACAGCTGTAGGCGCACAGTCTCCTGGTCCCAGTTGAGGACTTTGAGGGCGAAGTCCACCCCGATGGTGGCTCGGTAGTTGGGGCTGAAGTTGTGATGGACATACCGCTTGATGATGCTGGTCTTACCGACTCCGAGGTCTCCTATCACAAGAATTTTATAGAGACGCTCCTTATGGTGATTGTTCTGCATGACGACCGAGGAGGGCGAGAGCTGAGCATGAATCCACCGTACAGGAGAGGGCCGGAGGATGAACGGGGTGAAGCACAGGGCGGCGCACAGGGAATTGAAGAGCTGGGAGTGAGGAGGGGAGTTAAGGTACGCCCTGGCCCGCAGAGGAAAGTGGAGCAGAGACGTGTGGACCTCGTGACTCACGCAAGAATGCTGGGAGTGTATTTAAAACCATCAACCCGGAAAGGACAACTTCTTAGTATTTATACTACTTAACTAAAAAGGGGGAATGCTATAGAGTATATAATCCTCCATTAGAGGTATAATTCTTGTTTATTTAAAATATTTAAAAAAATTTAAAACAAAGTTCTCACACTAGAAAAAGTTTGTCCAGATGAACAGAACCAAATTTCTAGGATTTCTTTACCTGGATTATTGAGCATGCATCGAGACATTTAAAATTTTCATTTAACTTAATCACTATTGGGCTTGTTACATGTTAATGTTGCAGCTGGTTGAAGTGGAGCTATATTACAAACTCTTGTATAGCATACCTGATAAATATTTTATGAGATCACAATGTTTGTGTAAAATCAGAACCTCTAAATGACTGTCCTGTCTACTTTAAATGTGAAGCTAAGTATCATCCTCCATTCCTTTTTAGGCATTTTATCCTTCTTCCAGGTGGCTGTGTGGCCCAGTTTCTGCTGGCTGGTTGCACGAGGAAGCTGCTGCTCTCATCCATTAAAAGGGAGTTTTTCCTCTCCACTGTTACCCAGTGCTTGCTGAAGGAGGATTGTTGGGTTTCTTTATTTTTAACTGTATGGTTTTGAACTTATTTGTGAAGTGAAAATGAATGGAATTAAAATCCAGCAAAACCAGTCGGAGCCACATGGCTTTACTTTTGTTATTTAATCAATTTACCAACATAACCTGGCAGATTGAGTTTTTCTCTACGACCTTCATTCGCCCTCCTTAACCTTTTGTGGTCCCATTAGTTTTGATTTTTATGACACTATATTTGCTACACATCAGATTAAAATAATCAAACCAAACCATATATTTCTGAAAAGCCTTTATTCCATTCCAAGTTTCACAATGCAATGTCAAATTGCCATTTACACTGAAACAGACTAATTAAAACAGAATAAAATACAATCAGTTTCATAATTGTCAATTTAAAAAACAAAATCCCTTTAAAAAGCTCCATGAGGAACTCTTGCAAGTTAGACCTCATTAAAATATGAGAGCTAATGTTGGATGCAAGGACAGAAGATAATAACTCCTTAGTCTGTCACAGTATGCACCAGTCCAGCTTTGCATCTGCAGTTACAGCTTGACTAATCATTCATAGGCAGATAATGTGCATTTTTGTTGAAAACATTAAAAAGCAACAGGGTTAATTCAGCTTGGGATGGAGCCACAGCTGAATAAGGCTGTGTCTAAAAATCACTCCCTATGTGTCACACAGTGCACTATTTTAATTCAGTGTCTGAATGTTGAGTGTGTAAATCTATCCAGTAATATAGTGCCCTGTGCCAGAATAGAAAAGGTATCCGCACTATGTTCTGCTAACTATCCCACAATGCAAAGCTCCATGTGTAACAGAAAAAAAAAAAAAAAAAAAAAAGATGTGATGGTGGCTCTACAGCTGACAGCGATGATTCAAAAATTAAAGTGATTAAGTAAACAAAATCTCACTCATAATATAGGGAGTACTAATTGATGAATGATTTTGAACACAGCCTAATCATTTCTTGCCATTAAAAAAAATAAAATAAAATTTCATGTGCTGTAAACATAGGTGTCATTAACCGATTATGTTTCTCCTATAAGACAGATCTTTCCTAGACAAGCAGAACTGTGTGTAGGTGAAGCACGGAGACAAAAAATCCAAAAACAAAACAGACCAGTCAAGATGGGTCATTAAAAGCATTTTGGTTCAAGCCGTAAACGTTCGGCAACTAATCTGAATGAACCTTCTAGTTCTAAGTAAAATGAATAAATCTTCTCATTTGATCTAACTGAATAACTTGCTACTTCTGGTTTTAGGTGGCTTTCCCTTTATGGTCATTTCATAGTCTTATGGAATATTGGCTTTCAAGCTGAAATCCATAACTAATATTGTGAGTTTTTATGTTGTGCAGTACGAGTGTTAACCAGCTGACCTACTGGGAAAAGTTAGACTTCAGCTTAAAATGTCCAATCTCCAAAGTGCACTTTGATAAAAGATGAGCTACACAGAGAATAAAAATGACAGTCGCACTTTAAGACTCATCAAGACACCTTTCGTCTTATCCTGAGTTTACAGTTTAGGAATAGGGTTTGCTGCGACTGCAATACTCTCAATTGCGCATTCGTCACTTCCACGGCGGATTCTGAAGTACCCGTCCTCACCCCAAGTAGAGCTCCAGCTGTTCTTGACAATCCAGTACTTCTGGCCAGTTTTCTGGCAACGGCCATAGCCCACCAACAGCACAGCATGATTGGTCAGCTCGAAGGGATTGAATGGGTCTGTGAGGCCCGTGTGGTGGTAGATGCCCCCCTTGTAGAGCATGAAGTCAGAGTAGACCTGCGGAAAGGAGGTAAGGTAAGAACAATTGAATCACTTTGTGTTACAGTACGAAGCACGAGGATCTTCAGAGCTGAACTGAATATTTTATAGAGAAAAGAGGTGATAAATGATTAACAATTATTTATTGTGAATGCTATTATCCATCAGCATTGGTAAATCGTTTTATTACCGTTTTATATTTTGAAGATGCCAAGATTATGATTACAATACATATGATTCTGTTAGAATACATTTGTTGCTCTAACAGGTGTTAAAGTCTGAAGTGTGCATGGGTTGTTTAGTACAACATTGGTCTAGGAAGATGCAGGAATGTCTGCAAAACAAGCTTTTGGCCACATAATGTTACCATGTTATACCATGTATACCTCTATCATGTAGCTGTACTGTATTTAGTGTCCTCGTTAAGTCAGTAATTGACTGATTTTAAAATAAACCCTGCAAGTGTTCTGTTTTTTTTGTTTTTGCTTCTTAGATTTATTCTTAACATTTTTTTGGAAAAATATGTTGAGTAATAAAAATCCTTTCTGAAATATCAGTTTTGGCACAAGGCTCAACTTAAATTTAGATAAACCGGATTAGATAAACCAATTAATGACAACAATGCAAGACAGTAGCTGAATTTGGGTCAAAATATGGGAAGGATTAAACAGTGATGTGTGACAACACAAGTTAAACTCAACAACTCAATAACTGTACAAAAAGAAGTGGCAGCTAGGGAACGGTGAGCAGCTGTCGTACCTCAAAGGCCACTGCCATGGGTCCATTCTTGACCAGTTCTAACATCATAGCCATCTCACTGCAGCCGCCATAAAATCCACCAACGTAGTTGTATTCTGCTGCGTAAGTGCGGCCACAGTTTTGAGGAACGCCACATGGCGAGTTCTTCGCAATATACGGGAAGCATGTCTCCTCCACGATGCCAAAGTCCTGTACATACTTGCCAATCAGGTATGGGAACCCACCATCACAACCTTAAAGAGGAAACACAAACATAAGATCTGTTTTGTTTAATGGGTACAACATTCAGAATTGCCAGTCTGTGTTTTTGGAATTTTCCTCGACTTTCTTTCAAGGTGAAATCTCTTGTGATCCAAGATGGAAAAATCAGATGAGGCTTAGTGAAAATGCACTAATCAGAGTTGTTATGGAACACTTGACATTCCAAAAGGCAGCTAGGATACACGTTACAAAACACTTCAGTACTACTTGTTCTGATTAGGGAGGAAGGCCCAGAGTTGTTCACATGCAATAGTGCTACAGTTTTCCAAGATGTCACCATGTTACATAACAAAAAACATGTACATCGTCTTTGCTGGTCAATTAGAAACCAGATAACAGAATGCATTTTACACTGCGAGTTGCTTTACCTTGAGAATACTCAGAACATGAGACCACTTGCTGTGGGCTGAGGATGGGAGTCTCACTGTTGTTGGTGAGGATTCGAATACGAGCTTCCAGCATTCCCATTGAGGCGAAGGAGTAGCAGCTACCACATGATGCTGAAAAAGAACATCAGAGATAGACACAAGAGTTAAATCACACTGCTATGCAACTCAACAGCAGTGGAATAAATCCTGTCGTAGTTAATTGTTCTAATGTACATCGACACGCCCCCGTCTATAAATGTCAACAACGTTTGAGGAAAACACTGGTAATTGTGCGCCTTAATAGCACACAAAGCATTCTTGTTCAAGAACATACATCAGTCAGTAGTGATGTTCCTGCTTCTGTAAACTTCTGCAGTCGCATTAATGGAAATAGTCAAAAAATGGAGCAAGGGACAGATACACTGATTAAAGTCCCCATCCATAGTGCAAGACACCAGGTTCTTAATAAAATGCTCAGCAGAAACAAATTAAATCATGCTGCAGAGATTTGCAAGGTGGTTTAATTGGGGCAATGATTCAAGTCAGAGTGACACTTAGAACACTTCTTATTAGGTCCAAGACTTAAAGACTCTCATGATTAATAAAGTTTAACAACTTGTAGTTTAAATCAAAGAACTTTAATATGACACCTTGACCACGGTTGTGATGGGGTCAGTTTCTTAGGCAAGTTACACCTGTAATGTTGGAAGAACAAAGTGAACCTTTGGGAATAAACCTGCAAAGTTATAATGATGAACATACACAATCTATTTTAACTAATGATACAGAAATCTTTTTTATTTAAACTATATTGAGGTTTGGGTTAGATTTTTACTTTACACTTTGAATTCTGTATTGAGTTTTTCAACACAGGTAAAGATCAGCTCACATTTAACAATGATTTATTGGAGAAACCAGTTCAAGTTGAAAGGTTGACACAAGTTTTTTTTTTTTTTCTTGACACTGCAAGACCAGCCAAACCAATTTAGCCTCAATCTTACAAATTTCTGTGAAGGGAATTGGAACCTATGAAATCCACCTGACTTTTCACACTGTAGCAAAATAAGCTCTACAGCGCTGCACAGTGGTTTAGAGGGCTTCTATTGAAACACTTCAGCCCTCTCCAGATCCTTAAACCCAGCCCTACAGAGGCCCTCTCAGACACTCAAACTACTCAGCACACGTAATCTCTCCACTCACACACTAGGCTGTGCAGGAAAACAGGAGCAGAGCAGAAAGGCGACCCAGGCCTGCCAAGAGGGAAGCAAAGTAGCTGGCTGCAAGCTGCTGTTCAGCGTTTAGCCCCCATTGTCAGCTTCTCAAGGATTAAAAAAAATAAATAAATAAAAAAGGTACAGCTCCCTCTACCTCCGATTCTGTTGGCATCTTTTGTTTTAAAATTTCTGATGTGTGAAGAAGTATAGTACAGTCATCCATCTAGCTTTAAGTTGATTTTTGCAGTATTCTGAATTTGCCAATTTTGCATGTCAGCACTCAACAGTAAAACAGTTTAAGATTCACAAACAACAATTGAAGGTCACCTTGGTTTCGCACAGGGCTGACGAAGTTGACTCCGTGAACATTCCTCCAGTCCCAGTGCTCAGGCAGAGCTGCAGCCACCTTGGTTAATTCAGGTCTACTAGAGCTAGGACGAACACGACTAAAGGAAAAAGAAAAATAACATCTGAATCACAAAGAGCATTTTGATAAACAGTTTTATAGAAAACCTAAGAACTTGGGAAATTAAATGTGTGTATGTGTTAGTTTGGTTAAAGCAGATGTTTAGGTTTATTTAGTGACAAAATTGTAACAATGATTTATACAAAAAAAAATTTAATAAATTACAAAAATTATGGCAACATTTCTGTTTAGCAGTTTGATATTGCACCCACACCTGTAGTATATGCTAACCTTAGTTAAACACATGCACCAGTTGGCCACAACATTAGTGCCGTGCGGTGGTCTTAATGTTACGAGGGGTTGATGTCTGCATGGGTACTCCGGCAGGTCTGCAGCTACGTAGCTAGACACATAGCTAGATGCTAGATACTTTATTAATCCCCATGGGGAAATTCACAAGCTCTAGGAGTAGCATACAGATTAAAGAAAAAGATAAAAATCAATACTAATAAAGAGCATAAGGTGAAAGTGTAATCAGCAAACTTTTCCCCGTGGCAGGACTCTGACATACACTGCATGTTGTTGTTCTAACATGTGTCAGTCATAGGAGCAACATTAAACCAGAAAAATCACACTACTACGTCACCTTACTGTTGTGGCTCGTCAGTGTAATTACTTTAAAACTCACTCAGGCTGTTTATTCATATTAAGTAGAAAACTTACTTATTTGATGACACTGTACAAATTCAACTCCATTTGCAAAATGACAAAGATAACCCATTTTGCTCACATCTGTCCACATATTCAGTAGCTATCAGTTATGCAATGATAATCAGACATATCAAAAATTGTTCTAGTGGAGGAAAACTGTGCTGTTATTTTACTACTAAGAGTTCCCATTTATTCCATTTTAATCGTATGACTGCATATTTAATATGAATCCTGTCTTTACCCAAAGCGTCACAGAGTCCATAACAGTATCGTGAAAGATAATCAATGATTAAAACACTGAGTAAACCTAAAAAAAATTATTATTAAAATGTAACTGAAACAAACGACAGATCAGTCAGATTTCACACTGTAATTTACAGACTAGCTGTGCAGAAGACAGACGGATCATGATATTGATATATTATATTGATATTTAAAAACCAAATAGAAATCCTCATGGGATTGTACTTTTGTTTCATGAAAAAGTACATGTTGATGACACCTGATCGACTTCAAATATCACTGGAAATATAAATAAATACTTACATGGGGATCCGGGAGGCAGGCCCCCCTGCTCGGTAGTACAACTGTTGCAGAGTGTACATCTGATTCTCTGGATAGGCCACAGCTTTCCAGGATTTCTGAACTGAGTTGATGGATTCAATGAATTCCAGGTTGGGTTTATACAGCGTGTGGAGCAGGCTGGAGGGGGAAATGTCACATGTGAGGTTGTTTTCAGAACATTGGACTTAAGACGACTTGAGACGTCACCAAATTACAGTATATTACCAGTGTTAGTCGGTTAACTTGTAGCTATGACAAAATACACACACACAGATGTTGATATGGATACTGTCCTAGAATAGCACTTACGAAGCTTGTACTGGTTTTACTGAAAATACTGTGTCTTAGGTTTTGTGGCCATATTCTGCTGATGCATTCAACTGAATGCTGTCAACGTTGTTGATTGTAACGCTTCAACTCCTGTTAACCTAACTTTGACTACTTTAGGCAACAGCAGCTCTATAAAAACCGATCATATTCCATGACGTAAACGTCCAGCAAAGAGGTAAATCAGTAACTTCACTGATGTTTCGCTTGTTAGCTTTTAGGATTTTAGGGATGGACCAAGCTACTGTATGATCGTTTACATACCCGCTGCTGAAGACTGGTTTGTTATCTGTTCGGGGTGGTACTGGTTTTACCCTCTTCCCCACAAAACAGGCCCAGTTGTTCCCAAGGACATCATGAACCCACCCTGGCAGGGTCTGGCCACAGTAGCTGGTCACCTTAGAGCCCTCCTGCGTGTACTGAAAGTGTAGGGAGAGAAATATACTGCAGTTTGTCATCCACTATACAACTTAGTCATGCAAATATTCAGGTTTAGAAAGAAAAACTATGTAGGTCAACCATTCTTAGTAAGATATTGAGACAGTTACTGAGTCATATTTGAGGAGAAAATACAATGCACAAGTCTAATGTCTAACAAGTATCATGTTGCAACAGTAAGCTAAAAGAGTCAGACAATGAGGAAGTTGGAGATGGACAAATCACAAGGTGGTTTTAAAGACAGGCGGCCTGTGACACTTCTCTTAATGTCATGTGAGTGATGATAAGTAACACAAGACTAAGATTAACCTTCAATCTAGCTTTTATTTCCAATATATTTAACAGATAGAGCCATATCAGATGAAAGACAGGAAACTGACTAAGTGATATTAAAACTGAAACTCTGCTGTCAAGTATGATCTAAACAGCCTTGACATTTGTTAAACCACAGTGCAACTTTCTTATCATTTTACTTACAATGAGCTCTAGAGGTCTAATTACTAAGAATGACGAGTTCAACTCTGACTACAAAAAAAAAATGTGTTCAGCCTGGCTACACAAATAAACAGAGACAAGTAAGTCAGCCATAATATTCAGTAAAATGAGACATTAACCAGCTTACAGCAGGCATTTTCAGTGGGATACAGTGAAAGGAGGTTTTAGCTCAATTACCCTGGCATATTACTGAAATTATCACTCAAATAAAATTGTCTACGCTTGTTATCTCTGAGCCTCTTACCTTGAAGAAGGCAAACCATTTGTACCCATTGATGACCACTTCAAAGCCCTGGTTGTAAATAATGGTGAAGAAGCCAGTGTGGCCCAGCTCGTCCGTGGCTACAGACAGTTTCTCCAGGGTCACAGTTACAGTGCTCTCGCCTGTAGCTGAGGAGGAAACAACAATATACAAATGTTTAAATTAAAGCTGCAACAATTACCTGATTGCAGCCTTTGGTTAAAGGCAGACAAAGTTTAAACAGTGAACTGGATTAATTCCCATTAAAGAGCAACAGAAAGCTACTGAAAACCTATACATGTATGACTTTATGCTGAATATTATACTGCTAATAAAAGTGAATGAGTGACCACTTAACCAGACGACACAAAGAGGAAGTGATCAATCACCTGCTGCAGCTTCTCTGCCCAGACATGTGACACAACTACTTTATCATTACTTATCGTGGTGTGAACATTTACCTTCAGCGGAGCAGTTGATGGTCCTGTCGTGTCCTCCTTTGGAGACCTGGAACACCCATGTCCCCAGCAGGTCCTCATAGGTGCAGTTGGCCGGTGTGTCACCCCACGAACCTTCAACCCAAAGCAGGAGCACACACACCAGCACGCCGCGCAGCGTCATCTTCAATCAATCAATCAATCAATCAATCAACCAGAGCAGCGTCTTCTAATAACGTTAAAAACACTGGAGGCTTGTTTTGCGCGACACCTGACCCGCTTAGACGTCTTTGTCGACCCTTGTATCCTTCTCGTTATTTATACAATCTGAAACTTTTACCAAAGACCCAGCTTTTAACTTCCATGGTCAAGATAGACGCCCGTACGTACGAAGGGGTTCACGGCGACGGTTAGCTAGCAGTGTAGATAACTAGCTTGCGGCGGTTATAACAGACCTAGGAAAGTAGATTTTTAGATGTTATCACTAGTATAAGTATATATACTAAAATATTATGTCATCTTTTAATATTTTAATGTTATATCCATTCGCCTACTGTGCACGCTTCGCGTAGCTCGTCTACCGCCTGTCGAAATTTACCGAGCGAACACGGAAGCCCTCGAAGGTGACGCTCTCGCTCTCGTCTGTTCTTTGTCTGTCTTTTCGTTTTGATTTCGTTTTCCTCGTCATGTGACCCGACGTAAACAAGACGTAGGAGACAGAAACTGACAAAAAGAGTCATGTGGTGTTTTTGTTTCCTGATTGCAGGTGATAGTCTGTGGCTGATAAAAGTGAGTTCACTTTTATTGCACCAAATTTTAAAAAGTTCACTTAAGTTTTTTTAGCTGAGTCACAGTTGAAGCATTAATTCTTATTCTTATTCTTATTCTTAACTTGTTACTACAAACACTTAAATCTTTAAGCAGTTAAATCTGCACATGATGATGTGATGTTCACACCACAGCTGAATACATGCCACTTACAAACATAAATGTGAAGGATCAACATAAAAAATAGTAAACATAAGTAAGAAATTATTGTGTATTTTTTACTATCGGGAGTCCAGTGCACAGTGTTTCTAAAATGCATCATCTTTAACGCCACCACTTGTTTGAGTGATCAAACATACATTTCATAGTTCGATTGTTGGGGTTCGGGGGTTCCACTGAAGCAAAACACAACCCTTCAACGGAGTTACATAAATCCATATTTCTACTATGTTTTGTTCACTTTTCCTGTCACTTTGCGATCAGCCATTACATTTTACAAGCACTCAGCTGTAAAATACTCTGCAACATCTAATAGTTGCTTTCAGAACACAGTTTAGCAATAAAGATCTGTATTAGTAATTTGGTTGTGTACCAAGGCTGAAACTCAACAGCGTCTGTGATACTGTGTGCGATGAGCCAGAAATACCAAACGACCTCACATCAGGAGCTCGTGGCGAGTGAACCAGCAGCAAATTGCCCTGCTCACATATCACCCACAGGTTATGTGACTGTTTGAACGTATCAAGACCCCAAAGTGAACTTTTCCATTTGTTTGTGTAAGTAGCGCAATAAGGTCTTTTTTTGGTTTTGGTTCTTTTTTTGCCAATTTGTAATTCTTGTTCTTGTAGTTTACTAATAAATCCTGTGGATGAATTTTATTTTACCTTGTGTCCTAACAGAGGTCAAGGAGTCAGCCGTTTGAATGCTTGTGTGTTTATTTGTTTGCGGGTGTCATTGTGTTCTGATTGGTCTGTAGTTAAAGGGGTTAAAGAGCTTATTTTAGCTGGGGGGCAATTAAGGCAAGTGCTGGAGGCTTCGATCACCATAGCAACCATGACATAGACTGACTCATCTCCTTGACAGACCATAATAAGCACTCATCTGAAGAAGGCACTGAAGAGGTATTAGTCATGCAGTCTCATTAGTGCCATTACACTGTGTTTGTGTGGAAGTGTTAGTGTGCATTAGAGTGGGCACATGTGTATGTTATTGCGTTTAGGTGACTGTGTGTGTGTGTGTGTGTGTGTGTGTGTGTGTGCGGCTGTGTGCAGCTCTGCATATGAGCACGAGTTCGTGTCTATGCAATAACGCAAAATAGAGGTGCAGGGAGGGATGATGTTCTGAATGTTAACAGCCTAAACCCACTGGGTTCCCTGTCAGTGTGACTCACTGGAACTTGTGTTTCAATCTTGATATTGTTCTCGCTTCCACTGGCAGGAAATTAAAATGCAAGTGACTTTCAGCTCTGGTATATTGGCATCCACATATTTGTTCCATGCTTGCTTGGCTTCCTCTCTTTCTGTATCACGCTTTCTTGTCCTCTCAAGCTTTTTTAGTTTCTCCCCTCTCCTCTCCTCCCTCAGTCTGTCGTGCCCTTGCTGTTGCTCCCCATACGTCCTAAGTGCATTGTTTAATTTGTGTTTCCCCAACACACACCCAAGCTCAAGTTCTGCTTCATATACATACTAACAGACATCAGCATCACAGAAAACCTGTGTATGACCGTGTACGTGTGTCTATTCAGTTATTCCTCTTACAAAATGTAAAAATCATCATCATAATTTCACATATATTAAATACACAGTACAATCTTGGTATTTATCCTATTATACATATATATATATATAAGCTGGCACTTGTGCATGGGTGTGATTCTGTGTTTACATGTCTACAGTACCTGTGCAAGCACAAGCAAGTCTCCAGCTGTATTTTCCCTTCTTTATATTCCCTACACAGTTCCTCACTCCCTAACACATTAGAAAAACTCCCTTCCTTGAAACCGCAGCAGCCATTTGAGCCTTATCGTCCCTGTATTTTGTGGAGGTTAACATTTATGCAAATTTCAGCTGAACTACTGAAATAAATGTAAATGTAATAATGAAAGTAATTTGTTCGGGTCGAGCAAAAAGTGTTTGCTCGGGTCCTTGTTTAAGGCTAGTTGAGTAATGTTCGAAGCTGTTAAATACCTGAATTGCTTATAACTTATATATGAACCTGCTGTTTTAAAGCCATTAGTCTCCTGATGTTGCTCATGTGTCACTTTGGCTGCTTAAGGGCAGATTTGGTTGATTTTAATATTTATTAGTTTGTTAATCACGTTTTAGTGCCACTCAGTGCAGTGATTGTAAAAGCTAAGAGCGTTTTCATATTGTGTCTAACAACATGCTGTATCTCAGCTGTGCTAACATCGCTGCCTTTTTCTGTGCTCTGTTTTACCCACACTGATCAGTTAGAAAAAGCATTTAAGAGCAGCATTTCATTAAGTTGCAGGTGTGGGTGGAGCCACTCCATCGCAGAGTGGGGTTGGCCACTCCAGCCTTGTGGTGTTAATGTTCACATCCTTCACATTGAAATTAAGTCCTCTGGAGAGACTTATCGGTCTGTTACCTAAACCATATGCGTACACCTACACTTAACAGATCCAAGTGCAGTGGAAACATTTTCGCCTTCCTCGTACATATGTTCATGCCCACACATGCACACTATGTCCACTATGTACTGCACATGTATATATCCATGCACACTCACTGCTAACCACATACTGCATGACACCCTCTGCCCACACAGACCTTATATATACAGCACACAATCCACAACATGTCATTTACATACTGTAGGAAGGAACAGCCCTCAGCACTCACCACAGTGTATGTTATGAGGCACTGTATGCTGTTTACACACGGTTTTATTTTTTGTTTTATTTTTGGAGCCATGCATAAATACTCTTACTACAAGCACATTTACTAATTTGCAAATGTTACAAGTCAAAGCTGCACTCACCAACTTTCACTGCACAGCACAGTTACCAGGGAGAAGATCAGGGGATTTAGAGGCTCTGCAGGCACAATAACATAATATCTAACAAACTGAGATGCATTTTAAAACACCAGAGATAAAACCTGGGGTCTCTGAGTTTGTATATTCCTTTTAAAATCAGTCTTTTTTTCACTTGAAACACATCAGCTACTCTTTAATGCTGTTATTATACTTGTGAACGCTGATGTGTTTGACTGTTGCTATTGATTATATGGTCTTAGCCTGTTCAAAGTTAACAAAATATGCCTTCAACCTCTATAATTAAATTCTGTACGCATTAGGTAAAGAAGAAATTACACTGTGTTAACTAGTGAGCTTTGAGGTGCTGTTTTTTTTGTATTTAGCTCTGTCCTTTCAAGCTAGTATATACTGGAAAGTGTAAAAATTATTTTCGATACTGAAAAAGAGTTATTAGTAATGCTATTTATAACATTAACCTGTGCATAGCATTCCATTAACTGGTTTCAGATCTGACATGAAAGGGTGACTACACTTGTCTTTGAGCATGAAATCAATACATGTTCCTCTAGAGACATACACACATGAACATCCCACAGGAGGCAGTCATGGTACTTGAGTAAAGCGATCTGTGACAGGGCAAAGCTGTTGATTGTTTGTGAACATATTAAATCTATGTATCTCTGCCCCCACTGAAATAGTAAACCACCACTTTCTCTGCTTATCTATTTTCTCCCCTTGTATCTCTTACTGTTCCTGCTGTTTGACTGTTGCCTTTTCATTCTTTCCATTTATTTGAACAGTGGGTCATTTACAACAATTTAGACATTTCATTTTTTTAGAGAAACGTTTCTGTACTCAAAGGTGAAGAGAGAAACAAAAAAATGATGGCAAGTGGGGAAGAGTGACAGAGGGTGAATTTGAGAAGATTTACAGAAGATTTGAAGACAAGACAAGACAAGAAGGCAGAATCATTTTCACTGCCTTTACCTACATACCTTGTGTTAAATGAACTCTGTCATATTGGCTGCCATGTCACTGTGACACTGAAGGAGATGGAAGTGGAAGCTGTGAAGGTGCTGTTTCCACTTCAACTGGGTTAAACATGTAGGCGAGAGACTCACAGACTGCTGAGTTTATTATTACAGACTGTTTGTCCAGATACTGGATGCAATAAAATCACCGGAGACAGGAAACATGAGGTAGGTGTGAAAAACCTTCTCAAGACCAATCTCTACTAATTATTTTCAAAATTTTTAAATATCATTAGAGCAGTGATAATGATTATGTGTATATATAACTGAATGATGTACAGTACGTTCATAATATGTAGTTAAATTGTAATTCACATCATGGTGGATTATGGTGTGTCAGTGTAAATATTATATGAGATTATTGGAACCATACTTCCATTAACTGGTACATTTATTGGTACATACATACATTTACTATTTATATAGAGTTGGGGTGGCCAATTCTGGTCCCTGAGGGCAGGTGCCCTGCTTCTTTTCTAACTATCCCTGCCTTACCCACTGCTGATTACCACTGATAAGGTATGTTTAGTGATTCAGAGGTTGGAAGATACCAGTTCACTTTGTTGTTTCCCACTAAGCTGGTATTAACACAGGTATTAATGTTATAACGCTTGACTAAAAAGACAGATAAGACAATGAGGTCAGTCGTCATTTTTTAATAATGATTTCAATAATGTTTCAAAGGTACTTTGTAGTACACTTACACAATGATTTATCAATGTCCAGTTGTACAGCAGCGCTGTACGATGGTCACACTAACTGAAGGGTCCGAGATATGTGGTGTCACATCCCAGTAAGAAAAAACCACGAAGAGAACCATGTCATCATGAAGAGCTGTTAGAGTCAATGAATGCCCTGTGACTTTTTTCCATTAGGCTATTCAAGTTCTTTCTTGGTGCTCAGAGGGTGGGTATTTGACTGCACTAAGTCAAACTATGATGACTTTTAAAAATCCACCTGTACATGTCTGCAGGAGCACAGTGTTTCTGCTGAGAAGTGCTCAACAAAAGCTATAACTCATATGTTCCCTTACCCGACACAGTTACAACCACAGTTACTTTTCTACTATGTGAATGTGCAACCTGGAGCTGCCTTATGCTTGTCTAGCTTCTAATGCTTACAGTTCTTTCTTCTGCACAGGTTTCCAGATGCTCATGATCCTTCTCTGATCCCATTAATGTATCTGCACTTAGTGCCTTAAATTCTTGTTCCTCAGCTCCTGCCACTTACTGAATGACACAAGAGAAAAAAGCAAGAATGAGATGACCGAGGGCTCTGAAATTGACTAATGAGGCAAACAGGACAACAAGACATGAAATATTAAGCACAATTGTATTGAATTTAACTTTGTGCATTTTCTATTTACCAGCTGCTGCTTTTAGTTGAACTGTTAAGCCTGCCTGTATCAAGTAGAAGGAGAGTTGAGGAACCCACAATGTTTTTGGGGAATTTCATAAAAAGATAAATAATAAAAAGGTTTTATTAGCTTAAATTTAATCGTACAGTGTTATCTGTGCTGTTATTGCTCCTTTACAACAGAAAAAGCATCCCATCAGGATGAATATAAGAACCCCTGCACCAGGCTTTAAAAAAGTCTCCTTGCTGCTAATTTCTTGTATCCTCTGTCTAAGAAAAGCACTGTCATTGAATGAAATATACAAGGAGCATCCTGTAAACACTGCCCACTCTCCTTTTACTTTACCCAGATATCATGGGCCAATTTGGAGAGAGGAGATAAAGCTTCATTAACTGGGAGATGAGAAGAACTCTGTTTGGCAAAAAACGTTTTTGTTCCTACTGACTGGTCTGTTGGGAGTCTTCAAAAAGCCTTTGAACAAGGTCCCAGTGTCAGTGACAGCCAGTTTGTATCACAGCACAATCTGAAAGCAGTTAATTTAGATATCAAACCTTCCTGTTTGCAAGGTCTGAGGCTATAGTCTAAAGCTTATCTCTGGACACAAACAGTAATTAAACATAAAATCTGCCTGAAACAGACATCTATGACCCCCCTCGTCTCACCCGCATGAACCCAAACTAAAAAGCCACTTAGAAACATATTTTCCAAACAGCTACAACCATATATTCTTACATTTCACAATTTACAAAGCTGAGTGAAAATATTAAATAGATAATCAAATATTCAAATATAAAACCATTTTTCCATTATTATCACATCAATATACAGCATCAAATTACATACTACAGATCTGAACAGCAGGAAAAATCAAAACAACAAAACTTAAAAAGAAACTAATGTCCATAAAACTTACAAAATGTCCCTGACGGTGGATAAACACTACAGGGATTACTTTAGACGATGCTGCATTGAAGCCTGAATCTTTATGACATTTACAAGATGATAGCATTGAAAAAGTTTATGAAAAAAATACATAATTTGAATTTTTTACCATAAATACTCATATAACTAACTCTGGTTAAATCACATTTCTGTGGTGTTCATCCACCCAATCTAAAAAAAAAATGCAGTAGCACTTGAAATTTAAAAGATGAAAGTACGTTGGCACTGAGTGGAAGTGTCCATGTTAACAACACTGTGATAAAACACCACTGGAGTCTGGGGATACGCTGCAATTTATGTATGTGTTAAGTAGTATGCATTTATCATAAGTTTTTATTTCGTTGATAGTTTTTTTTTCTGCCAGGAGTAATTAAATACTTCTAAGTGAATACAGATTCCATCCTACACACTCGGTGTAGAGAATTCAGTTCATCCCACTTCCTATTAATTATGTTTATGGTAAACCGTCATCATTTTCTTTTTGTCAAAACGAAGCCCAAAGTAGCCGCTCCAGTGAGCACTGCTAAATTAAGGTTCTGATAAATCTGGTTTGTAAAGAAACTGGAGCATAACTCAGGGCATTCATTTATATGCAGATGAACTTTGTCAAGGATAAGTAAAATTTATTTTAATGCTCAGATCATCCAGCTGTGCATGTGTTGTATGTTTCCATAAAACACGAAACATGTATATTTGCTTACACACTTGTAAAATGTCACTGCAACTGAAATCAGTAATCAAACATGGCAACTATAATAACTCAAGTGAGCAGCGAGACTGTAAACATCACTTCTATAGGCAACATTCATCTCCTTGTTGATATCGCTAAAACTCTACTGAACATCTACTGAAAACAGAATCTCAGAATCAGAATATAAAGCAGAGGTATTAATGGGAATTTTGATTGTGTTCACAGCAGTAAGCCAAACACGATGATGAATATCAGGATCACACAGCATGAACCCAAAGAAATCATCCACATTGGTTTCACGCCCTGCAAGGATAGCCCCGTGTCATATGGTGTAATATCACAGTTCAGTTCAGTTCAACTCTAAATATAAACACGGGATAAAATTTCATTCTATATTTCATAAACCATGAATACACAGCATTGTTAATTCTGCCTGCTCTGTATGCAAAACAATATTGCCCTAAAGACACACACAGTTATTCCACTTTCTCATAAACCCTGAAACCAAAGAAAGAAAAAAAAGCACAACCTAACGTCTTATTATCTCATGGGACTCTGTGTCCTCTGCACTATGTAGCCTATGCTGACAATACAAAATCAGTCATTTTACTCTATTGGCAAGTATGAAAACTCACACACTCTTCACTAAGAGCAACATTCAAATGAGCAGCTTTGGAAAATCTTACAAAAATACTGTTGACTTTTAAGACATGTAGTTGTCAACCCTCGGGTCTTGAATTCCATTAGACTGACTGCGGCAAAAGCAGATTCGTCCTAATTTATAAATATGCAATTTTTACTCAACAGTATGAGGAATTAAAACTTGTAATTGGTTTCTTTTAATTAGACAACAAAAAAACTGAATTAACACAAATGTGAAGGAATGCACTGCAATTCTTAAGGGGCTGGTTGACCTCAGCATTTTAATACACAGCACTACTCAACACCGCTTGAAGTGTAATTTAGGACAAAATGTTTGCTCTAACCTCACATCAGCATCTTGTCACTAACACAACAAGAAACAATTAGTGATATCTACTAAATGACAGTCACCAAGTTGTTCATCCTGACAAATTTATAATAATAAACCTCTCCTAGCCTGGCCTGACACCATACACAACCGTGTGTCTATGTGGTGTTTACACAGTAGACTTAGTTCTGTTTCCTGTATTAAATCAAATGAAATGACCAACCAGGGCAGTGGGGGAAGCTGAGACCTCTTGAGATCACCCAAACAGTTATTTGTAATCTATCTCTGTTCATCCCTGAGGGAACAATTCCTGTTTTCCACTTGCCTCTTCATATAGACAGGTCAAAGCTCGGAGTCAGCTTAAGCACACTACTCTTGGAGATGAAGCCTTCTTCCAAAAATGTTTCTCCCTCATCTCTACATCAAATCTGCAATCCAGGAAATCCCGGCTTGTTTAAAATGTGGCTTTAAAGAACATGGAAGAGAAATGTGTGAAACAACCACATTATTTTATTTGCCTCAAAACCAGGGTTTAAGGCTTGAGCAACAAAATGGGGAAAAAAAGCCACAGCAATTTATATTTTCATTCAAAAGGTATAAAATAAACAACGTTATGCTGTCTGTTTTTCCTCTGATCAACAGACAAGCATATCTGGATTAAAAATATTTTTAAGTGCAGGGATTATCAATTCAATTCTTTAGAGTGCGTTTAGGCAGTCGACCAACAGCATTTTGGGTATGATCTTCCTGGCAGGGATAAGATTTTACTCATCATACTCATCGACATGTTTTGGCTATGAAAGGAAACATCAATTTGACTAAGGTCTGATCAATGTGAGTGGCAGCTTTTTGGGATCTTTGAGGTAGGGCTTAAATGTGGAGCAATGGTATTAACACAGATATCTCCCCGTTTGACATGTCGGCATTATTATTAAATTGCTGTACAGGGACAATTACTAAGCATTTGTCAAGAAAGATGTTAGAAATCCCAAGATTCATATGATGTAAAAAAAAAAAACTCTGACAACTACAGAAACTGGCTGCTATCTTATTTTATCAAAATGCTACAATAGATGACAGACTAATTTTCATCTCTGTGCCAAATATTCACAAAGCCTTGATTCTCAGCAATTTCATACTAAAGCTGACGTCAACTTAGAACACATTTTAATGATCATTTGTTGTAGGCTATGTGTAATTTTAATGTAAAGTAATGTGTCACAAAACTGAGCCCTTAAAGAGAATAAGATAGTAGACGCAAGCGCTGATCTTTTTCTGTAGAGGCAGCACACAACTGTCGGGCCAAACCCAGGGGGCGGATAACACACAGCTGAAATGCTGAAGCAAGCTGCCTGTTGCTCTCTAAACATGCTATAAACACTGTCAGTGACAACAGCTCATAAACCAGCTCCTCAGCAGTAATATCTCAACAGTAGCATGGTTAAATAACAAGAATGAAGATTAGCAAAATGAGATGTGTAAATGTGTAGGTTTGAAACAGGGACCAATTATGTCTAAATTATTACCAACAGTCCTCATTTCATATGTTTTTCCTGCAAATGTTTCCCTCTACCGTGAGCAAAAGTGTCTGTGCAATTACCTCAGATGCTGATTGTGCGTATGCATGTTTTTTATTTACTTGGGACTCACTTGCTTTGAGACGAACTGCAGCTTATTTGAGGACACAAGATCAGGTTTTCAGTGCACTTCTTGAAAATAAAGCAACCAAACAAAAAGAAGATGGCACACGCTAATCATCTCCCTGTCATTAGTAAATCAGACTGATAAAAAGTACGGTGGAAAACTACAGAACCTATGTGAGAGAGTAACACTGCAAAAATAGGGAATCACACTTTCTTTGTTCATAGAAATTACTAAATATCTCCTGTCATTAAATATAGATATAAACTACAAATAAAAATTTCAACTCATCCACCTGCCATCCTCCTCGTTGAATTATCCACCAGAGATTAGAGAAGAAAAAAAAGGACAACAATCTAAAACATTATTTATGATTTAAGAAATCCCTCAGGTGTGCACCTTGAATACGTATGGATATAATATTGCTTTAACACCGCAAAACGTGTAATATGTATATAGAAAAAATCCAAAACAATATAAACAGTTTTACATTTACAATTTTTTTCTTTTTTAAGAAACCACGTATTTACCCACAAGATAATAAGATAGATCCTCCCCAACCCTTTTGGCACAATAATCATATTCATATTAATTATTATTATATTGTTGAATTACAAGACATTTGAATAGGAATGGTCACTCACAGATTCAGAGCAGTAACACAGTTTCTGTAGTCGTAACACATATTGGTACTGTATGTTATAACACAGTTCAAAAACATCTTTTTTTCCTTTTTTCACCTTTGTTGATATGTAACTAAATTTACTTTCATATGAAACAAAACAGAAAACTGTCTTTGCATGCCCTTATTATTTACAGAATCACTTTGTCTGAGTTTGTTCTTGCTGGCTACTGTAGAGCAGAGATACTACGCTTCAAAATCAGACCGTTGACTGCATCTGTATCAGTCAACTGTTACGCATATGCTGTGGAAAATATGGAGATCATGTTAGGCAGTAATACCCTGGCAACATTTTGAAGCAGTGATTACTGTTATACCAACAGTCCAATCATTATGATATACCAATCCTTGCTGCAAATAACATTCCTTTCGTGTTTGTGTGTGTGTGTTTTCCTCTGGAAGAAGCTGACAGAAAATCAAGGCCCTATTTCTCCAAAAGCATCTTAGTGAATGCATTCATCCGCACATTTCACATCCCAGTACTAGTTGGAGTACTCTCAAATACTATTACCAGTAAGTGTTGCTACATGTGAGGACAATACTTAATTTGAAGATGAACTTTTTTAACTAAAACCTTAAATAGTTAAATTAGACATTTCAGGTTTTTCATTACTCACCTACACAAATGTCAACATAAACGTAAACATCATGTCCTCAATATGTCCTTTATGCTAACATTAGACAGTTATTCTCTCCATACACGTAACCCCAACACTGTCTCCTACGATTGCACCTTATATTACACTACAACACTTTTTCATTCCAGATAATGACATGTGGGGGGTCCTACTTTAAAGCAGCTGATTGACATTTTTTACATTTCATTGATTTGCTTTCTTGCTGAGAGTTAGATAACAAAATCAATACAGCTCTAGTGTCTGTTAATATGCAGCAGCCAGTTAGCTCAGCTTAAAGACTGTAAACAACAGCAAACAGCACCTGTCCAAAGGTAACAAAGTTTGCATACCGGCACCTCTTTGCTTCATTAACTTGTCTGTTTAATCAGTACAAAAGAAGACACAATATGACTTTACAGCGCATTATGTCCCCATTTTGTCCATGATTTTCTTAAGTCTTCTTATCACCGTGATGTTGCCAGGCAACCAGAAGAGATTTCATTCACTTGACAAATATGAGAGGGGCGAGAGAGTGACCTTCTCATCTAACTCTTTTCAAGAAACAAAATTTCCCCAAATGCGGAATTTTTCTTTTAAGTCAATATGACTGGAGATCTTGGTAAAATTCATGTTTCTGCTGCCCTAACATTTTGATTTAAAACTGTGATGTTGGTCTTGTGATGGATTAGTCTGAACTTAACCTATAAATGTCTTTTGTTGTTCTGTCCGTCTTTGTCCAATCATTGCATAAAGAATATGTTATGACTGAGATCCAGCTAGCCGTATGCAATGCTCTGTTAAATGTCACACTAGCTGATAATAAGCTTTCACGTTAGATTTCTGCAAATATACCACCAAACAAAATGTAATGACTAAGATGTTTACAGTAAAATGAGGTCTGGTCTTGTTAGTCCCTCCTCTCCCTCTTTCTCCAGACACAGAGGTACAAAAGGTTTGGTCCCAACTGCTTCAGGAATCATGTAGAAAATATACATTCAAACTTCTGAAGAAAACTAACTGTAAAAATAGAAAATACTGAAATACTGGCAGGATAAAAGAACGTAGCAAGAGAAAGAGGGACTGAGAAAAAGTAAGTTATGCAAAGGGGAGCAGATTGGAGAGTGAATGAACAAAAAGATGCTTTTATGAGACTGTTCTTCAGAGTAACATACAGCCTGGTATGTTAACGCAATGCACTTTTGTCAAAGAAATGTTGGATTTTATCACCCAAGAAAAATCTTTAACCTGTCATTTATGTACAGTGTTTTCCCCTTTACATTGTATTTATTTTTGTGTGTGCATGTGAGCAGTTACCGTATATATGTGCCCTTGATAGCCCCTGTTTAGTCCACACAGGCTTATCTCAATAACCTTCACTGTCATGTTACCTCAACAGTTAATGAGACAACATGCCTCATGGTAGCTCATTAACTAAAATACAGCAAAATGCACAGAAACACACATTCACAATCTCTAATTAGTTGATAGCCAAGTTACCTTAAGGCCACTACCCAAACCTAAATCATAAGTAGCTCTCTTCACAAATCATTTCCAGCTTTACAGACGCCAAGACACTGCAAAGTCATAGTGGCCATTTTCATACTTCTTCACACCTCATTTGTGAAAAACAAGCCAAAATGCAACACGGGCAAGCTTCTTACACTTGCATCTCACTGCAAATATGTAAACACAGACACAGTTTGGTGTCTTCACTAACCAGCCCTCTATGACGCCTTTGCTTCAGGTTTTACTTTGCACAGTAAAGATGAATAGATTTTCAGTCTACCCATCCTCTTTTCTCATTATGATCTGTGTTGTTTTTGAGTGCTCCTCTTCACGTCTGCATTTTTCTCTTCACTTGTCTCCTCCGCCTCACAGTGAGGAAGAACTCTGGCTGTAGTTTCTGAGTGTCAGTCTGCTGTACCTGGGTGAAGGAGGAGAGGGCGGAGGATGGGATGGCACTGGAGGGAGATACAGACCTGTTTCTGAGACAGGTGAGCCACTGCTGGATGCCAGAGAGTCGCGGAAAGGCGACGGAGGAGTCAAAGCAATAAGCTCCTCTTCCAGCTCTGCCCGTGTTAGAGGGGAGTCAGGTAGGCAGGTCACCAGACCTCCACGCATCGGAGAAAGAGAGGGGGAGGCCTGGAGTTGAGGAGCTGGCAGGGGGTAAGGTGAAGGAGGGATAGGATGAGCAAGACAGCCACCCCGGCTGCCCAAGCCAGACTCAACGGGTGGAAGAGGCTGGACGTCAGCATAGGTGGTGAGGGTCGGGGGCACCTGGAGTTCACGCGGCAAAAGATATGGGTCGTTGTGGTGAGGAGAAGGAGGCGTGTGTTTGTGGGTATGTGAGTGTGACGGAGAGGATGAGAGCATCATGCTGTTGAGCTCTGTGATGTTAGCGGTGAAGCGGTTCACCACGCAGCTGATCTGATCCATCAGTGAACTCTGGGCCTGTCCGGGATGATCATCCACAACAACCAATCGACCGTCGCTCCCGGCGACAACAGAGCCGCTGCTGGGAGGACCACAACTGCTGCCACTGCCTGCGCTGCAGATGCTGCTCGCGTACTTTGGAATATTTGTCATCTGAGGATCCTCCCCTACACCTGCGCCTATCCTCTGGCTGACCGTGCTGATAGGTGAAGGCGTCTGAGGCCGGTACGTGATCGAATATCGCTCCTCTGCTTCAGAGAGATCGTACAGTGTCTTATCCGTGCCAGCGTCAGGGAGAGTGGGAAGAGACGACATGGAGGGAAGAGAGGGCAGAGGGACATGTGGGGGCAGGTCACCCCCTCCACTGTAACGCTCCTCAGAGGTTTTTGAGAAGGGCTTGATTACGGCAGTTTGATTGTTCTCCTTCTTCTTGATGTGGAAGGACAGTCGCTGCCACAGGTGGTTGCCACGTGAACTGCTGCGCTCTGTCTGCGCCCAAGACACTGATTTACCGTTAGAGCTGGAGAACAGGAAAGAAGGAGAAGGGAAGAGAGAAAAGACAGAGGATTTTTCCTTTAGTTCTTGGAGGTAGAAAAATCATATTTACTTAATTATTATATTCTACACGTGTCTTTCTTTCACTTCCAACTGCAGACTCTACTTTTGGGCAGATAAATATGGATATTACATAATGAACATCACATGCACTTTATTTCAAATGAAACATTCTGTAGTTTTTCTTACAACTCACTCAGTTTGTCTGTGTTACTAATTTTTGGGGGCATTTTGACCTTTATTTGACAGTAAGACAGTTGTGTGCATGTGCACAAACCTCTAGTCTACCAGTGCACACCGCACATATGACATTTTAAATGTAGATGAGATATTTCTTACGAAAGTAAGTGATGTCATTGCAATAAGGGACACGTAGTTTGTACAATTAAGCATTCAAACCCATTTCTGTAATTAATGTGAATATCTTGTACTCTTTATTATCATTTAGAGTCTGTCTTGATAGCAGTATCTCCTTGTTTAATTGCGTATTAAATAAGATGTTTGAAAGAGCAAAGCTGCATACTCTGTGAAGCAAATCTAAAAGAGATTTCTTGACAATTAGCATTATGGGTGAAAACACTTCACTAAAAGAAATTACATAAATTGTGCATGCTCGTTATTAGTTTCAGTTTATTATCTTAGATACTCTATGTAATGTTATTTACATTACATAGTGTAATGTACTGTATATGATATAAAAACATTTAAATGGAGCATTAACTTGATATAAATACTTCATATGCTGCGCAGTTTTATTACAGTGAAATTTCTGTCTTTTGTTGTCTATTTGTGGTAAGTTCTTAATTTTTCTTTGTCAGTTTCTATACTTTCTCTATGTTTCTCTTTCCATTTTACAATTTCTTTCCACTTTTGTCTGCTTCACATCAGTCATGGTCCTCTGTGCTCTGCCCCCGTCCCCTTTTCTTCCTCTCATCCTTTTGTCAGGTTAATTAATGTGATTAATCTATAGTGAAACTCCTGAATTAAACCTCACACCACCATGGTTGAAGGTGAAAAGAAGTGAAATCATCCTGGAGACAGGAGACACATGCTGTATACACACACACACACACACACACACACACACACACACACACGCACACACACAGCATATCCACACACACATAACCACATGCTGCATACACAGCCCGGCCTCATGTGTTCACCCCTGGACCAAGCCTAGCCTGCAAGCAGAAACACATGTTGCACATACTAGAAGGGCATGTGATTGATCTTATCTTACACGTGTCGTATTCTGTTCTAAGGCTGATTTTAATGTCTGGTGAAGGCAAACCAGGCACAGTAGTTCAAACATTAGTCAAATATTCTTTTAAATATTTCTTCTTATTTCCCCAGGTCTGCCAGTTTCATGTCTGACTGCATCTGCTCAGACTACACAATGACAGCATCTCAAAGGCAGCAGCTTCCAGCCCTGCACTGAGGAGATAGACAGCCCTGCCAATTACCACCACCCACAGAGGAATACAGGACCAAAAGAAATGGAGAGAGGGAGAGAAGAATAAAAGGACCAAAGATGGAAACACTCCTGACATTTCTCATAAGAGCTTGATTGAAATCTTGCTTGCCAAGCAGGGTGAGCTGGAGTAACCTGCTGACAAACGAAAATGTGTTCTTGTCTTTTTTCTCCCTTTTTATTCTGGGCAAGAGGCTATGCGTCACTCCCTTTGTGTCCTTTGATCGGTTCCTTGTCACCATCGATGACTTGTGGACGGTTTTAAGCTTGGTGTGAAAGCTATTATGTCTCCCCTTACACTATCCATTTAGCCTTTTCCTTTCTTTCTTTTCTATCACTTCATCTTCTTGTCCATTCACACCATACAGCTTTCTGTCTCCTAACTTACAATTCCTTCCAAATGTCTCCCTATCCTACTTCCTCCTTCAGTTCACTCCTCTCTCTCCTACCTTGTCATGTGCAGTAGGCAATTGTCTGCAGTTCATGTCAGGGTCAGAAGAACAGTCAGGCAGACTCACGGGAATTCAGAGAATCAATCTCTCAGAGAGGTCCAACACACACACATGCACCATAAATAGTCTCAGAGTGGGGCCATTACAGAAATGGTGCTGTGAACTATAACTGAGGAGTAACCCGGCATTAACCTGGCCAACAAGCCTTCAGCGTACACACGCTCTTACACACACAAACACAAACACGTACCTGAGTGTCTCTCCAGTAGACCCTCTGCGTTTCCACAGATTAACCAGACTAGAAGAACGGCTGGCAGCCGAGGACGATTTGCCGTCTCCCACATGCATGCGCACCACTGTGCTAGTGGTAAAGGCACTGCGCACATTACGCTCTGGTTTGGCTAAAATGATGTACACCTATATAAAATAGAAAACAAAATATGTTATTTAAACATGGCTAAACAGATTTGAAAAAAATAGGACCTTAATTTATTAATGCACTAAAAGAGAAAAATATTTAAAGCAGACAAAAAAACTTTTCTTTTAATAAAACATTTTTTCAGGGGAATGATAAAGGCCTTTTATGATTTATGTTTTGTGTAAAATGCTAAAAGACAATACTTAAATCAAGCAGCAGGTAATTGTTTTTATTGATTGCATTTCTGCTGTTGAACAAGTACAAACTTTCTCCTTGAACGCGTATATCTGGTTATTACTGCATAATTGAGAGAAATACATATATAGTTTTTGTTTTTCACTTTAATGCAATCGTTTGGAGAAAGTTTAACTTTTTATTTACTACTTGAAAATGTACTTGAACAATCACTTTCAGCTACATGGTATTTACTGTGAATGTTGTCTGTGCATTATCACTCTAATGACAGGGTTACTTTCAGACTGTCAACATGCTTGTAAGGAAAATATATTTTAAGGTATTTTATCATCACTTTTAAGTGATGAAAGGGTCATGCTAAAACATGAGAAATATCTTTATTTCCTAAGTAAATAAAAGTCTGTAGTGAGTTGGATATCTTCTTTCACAGTGAGAGGTCACTGGTAATGTAGAATGATGTATTAGCACTGTTGCTGTGGATACCTGAGGTTTAATATACTTTATCCACTGATTTATAATGATTACAGCTATAGTATGTTTGAGTTTTTGTAATACATGTTATTCATGGACGCCTGACAAGCAATCAGATTGTTTTTGAGGGACTTAAAGCAGAGTCTTATGTTTAGGGAGAGTGAAAAATGTGAGGAAATACTTAGATCAAATCAGTGAACAAGTGGCGACTAGAAGCTGTGCATTTTAACTTCGGCCTTACCTTGGGTACGAACATGCAGCACAGAGCAACAGTGGCACTGAGGCTCACACTGAAGCACATGGTTATAATTTTGTAGTTGGAACCAAAGTAGATGGGTACAAAGGCCAGCCAGATAATACAGGTGGTGTACATAGTAAAGGCAATGTATTTAGCCTCGTTGAAATTAGCTGGGACGTTGCGAGTCTTGGAGAAAAAAAAAGAGAAAGAGTGAAAAAAATAAGACAAGTATAAACAAATAATCATGACTGGTTTGTTGTTCAGTTATTCTTTATATTCTACCACTACACTGGGAAACTAAATAGATTTGATTAATTTTAATCAATCTTTATAAAACCTTCACAGACAGAGCTACACACTGCTAACCCACTGACTTTGATTTACTATACAATATTGACACTAACCTCATGAATACTGTGTGTGAATTAGGAGAAACATGGGGGTATAACCCTACATCACCTGCCACTGCATTTATAAATACAGTTAATTTATTTGTGCAATACAAAATACAAACAGTGGTTCAACCACTTGTTTGCTCATTTTGTCTGTCTGAATTTTCTAATGTTGTGTAATAAGAGGCGTACTCTACAAATTGACAACCGTAGTTATGCACGAACTTGTGGCTTCTATACTATGTCCTTGAAACGTGGAATCTACCTTTTATCCTGTAAATTCTTCTTCTTCGTCTTTTATTGTAAATCAAATTCAATACTGTAATTCAAAAACAGTAATTAACAATGATCAAACACTTCAGCTAGTACCTTGAAGGCATAGAAGGTGCAACTCAGGATGAGCAGGCCATTGTAGCCCAGAGGGGCAACCACACCCAGGTTGGTAGTTTTGCAAATTAGGTTGACCTGGCGGATGCTGGGGTAGTCATGGATCACCTGTAGAGACACAGGAGATTAACAGGACATAGCAGTTAACAATGTTATTGCTGTGTATGATCTACTCTTTAATGTACTGTTCCATCTTACACACATCAGTGATGTAATAAAAACAGACTCTTAATGACAAAAAACACATTACACTGTTACTTTGATTTCTCTCTGCTCTTAAGTCTATCTGTCAGCAAGCCACCCTCCCATTTACAGTGAAAGGCAGACACGGTGACACAAACCTACTCACACAGAGCTTACCTCAGGTGGCTCCATGAGGAAGAGAGCCACGATGATGCCCAGCTGCAGCAATATGAGGAGGAAGGCAATGATGAGCTGAGCGCAGGCAGACATGAAGCGAGGCTTCTTTGTACAGATTTTCTTTTTGCTGCCTGCCAGGATCCGAGCGATGCGGTTTGTCTGCAGTCAGGTCACAAACACCATTAGAATATTTTGATAAACTACCGTTTATACTGAACACACTGGATGTGCATCTGCTTTCTCTACTTCCATTCACTGCTGCTTCTGTCTTTATGTCGACATATTAGTGAGAAACTAGTCTTTGGAGAGACTTATTTAGTTCTACACCTCTCGCAACATGTCACACTTATTTCAAAAACTGAGTCCTTACCTTAGTGACAAGCGCCGAGTAGCTCATCGCAGGTGACAGGCCTATTCCGAGACGCTGGAGGTAGCAGTGGATAACATGGGGTTTGGCTATGAGGCAGAAGGTACACAAGTAACCCAAGCAGATCCCTGCCAGTATGATGTAGCACAGCTCCCTACTGGAAGATTTCACTACTGGGGTGTCCCGGAACCTGAACATAGAAACATTCATACAAGCAATTACAGTACGTACAGCACATGCAGGAACACAAACATACAAATAAGAACATATGCAAATGCAAAGACAAACACACACTCGAGAAAGTGATCATAAAAAAAATCTCAAATGTTTGTACATATCCTGTACATGTTTAATTCTTTAGTCTGACTGACTTGGATGAGTAGTGAGATGTTTCATCCTAACAAAAAATAAACTTTTGATAAACCTCACCTGGATGACTGAGAATCTTCACTAACTTAATCTGTTTTCATTGTTCTCCTCAGTTCACACATCTTCTGAGACAGATGAGAGTTTAGTTACCTGATGAAGACTGCAGTGACAAAGAATGTAGCCATTAGACCGAGGCAGGCAAAGACCACAGCAGCAATGGGTTCAGGGTCTCCCCAACGCAGGTACTCCACTGGGATTGGGTCACAGCCTGGAGATGCAATAGGAAGATATATTTCTTTAAAACAAAATGAATCAGTTTATTTGGTATGTGTGATATGCCCAGCAACTGGATAATGTAAAACCTGCAACACTGAACTATAGCTCTATCTGTACCGCTTACATCCTCTCTCTTATCTTTTGTTCACTTGTCTCTATAAGGATGTTAGAGGGTTGGGGTGGCACATATCAGACCTGCAGATGATCAGGTAGGAAAGTCTGAATAATTATTTTGACTAACTAAACATCACCTTCTGTAGCCAAAGTCTGCGTCTTGTGTAAATAATCTGGCATGAGAATGTTGACACAGGTTTGGTGCAAAACAGTCACAGCGGGTTTGGGGAAATACAGACTACATTGGGCTTTCTGGACATAAAGAGGAATTTGTGTCTGTATTTGTGCGAGCACATGGATAAAAACATAACACAACTAAAAGAGTATTTTGTTACAGACTATCCAATGTATGCAGTAAATTATTAAACTATGAATATTGCACCATTTACTAAACTTGGCTCCTTCATTATCTGCCCTCGCTCTTACAGGCTTCTTCCTCAGTAATCTCGAATCTTACTTGTATCCCCACAATACATACATACTTAGTTGTCCACACTTCCTTATAGCTCCTTTCATTCCTCCCTTTGTTCTTCATTTGTTCTTTCATTTAATCTGCCTCCTGTTACTCCTTTCTTCTTAGCAGCACTCATCCAACATCATGTTCTTCCCTCATCTCCCTTATCTGTCCCTTTCCTCCTAGCTCCCACCTTTCTCCCTATTCTCTCCCTCCCTTCATTCCTCTATCTTTGTCTTCCTCATAGGTAAGGAGATAAAACATCATTAATTAAAGGGACAGTTCTAATTATAATCTGCCTTAATGCTTGCTGAAATTATCTAGACACACCAGGGCATCAGGGACATATGAGAAATGTTTCTAAAACTTTCTTACCCTACACATCTTTACTTTCTTTCGTTTTTGTCTTCTTTTCTCTCTTTCTTTATACTTCTCTCTTAGTGTTTCTCACTCACACAGACACACACAAACACACACAATGCAGCAATGCTGCACACGGCAGAGGGAGAGGGGGAGACAGAACAGTCATTAAAAAGGACTTAAGTAATTTAATGACTTTGTCTTTAACACGGTCAATAAAGTTTATTAAATTAGTGATGCGGTTAGGTCTGGGGGCATCAACAACAGCCTAATTGCTGAATGCAAGCCAAGGAGACGGTAACAAACAGACAAATAAGTCAGGCGGAAGCATTCTGCAAAGGATGAGGTTTAGTTGTAGGCTTACATCACAGAAAAGCTCCATTTCAGTTAAATCAAGCTAAAACCATACAAGACATCAAACATCAGATAGTTTACAGTGCTACAGTTGTTTTCCTGCCTAGACATGAGGAGTGAGGACCACCCAGCCACCAAAAATGGCAGGTGGGAAGTTGCTGAAAATTTAGCTCCAATTAATCCTGCCCAATCTGAGATCAGGAGTTTTCTCATGGGTTTTCTCAGAACAGTCTAAAAGCATTGGCTACGTCAGCAATTTAATGCTTAATTATTTTCCGCAACCTGCAGAAAATCATGTAGTGTTTGACCCTAAGCCAAACTGGTGCATTGAGGGGAGGGGAGGTGTTTGGAGGGTTCAGTCAATATAAAGTTTTGAGGCAAACTCCTTCAAACATTCTTAAACCCAGACTGTGGAACTCTGCCGATCAGTGGAGAGGCTCAAGTCCCAAAGCTAATCCTCCCTTTTTCTGTTCCTTTCACTCTCCCTGACTGCTGCTTCTGTCAGAGCCTCTATTCATTTCCATCTCTCTCTTTGAGACTTCTTCCATCTCTCTATGTTTCTAAGTCACTTTTCTCTTACTCATTTTTCTTGTTTTTTTTAATTGTTGTCCCCCTGAACTCTCCACTTGCTATCGATGGTTTTCACACCCACTTTACTGTCTCTGCCAGCTGAGACCTTGATATACCTCTTTATCTTTCTACTATTTCTCCCCTTTCTTTTGGCCTGATGGCAAAAGATCAAAAATGTCTGCAACAGGGAACAAGGCAAGCTGTTTGTTTACAGCTCTTTATTACTGTCCTATACAGTCTTTGTGGTGAGACATGCTGCACTCATTATTGATGAAATTAGCCACAGTCACATATTCTCACACATAAACATGCAAAGATAAACACATAGCAACCCAACACAATCCTGTATCTCCCTCCTTTTTCACAGTCAGCTTTCTCTTTGTCGTTTTCCCACTGGTTTGCTGACTGTTTTAGTTCAGGGATTCTTCTGTCTCTGGCAGAGGGGCTCGATTTGAATTTTCACTAGGGCTCAATTCATGTTTTAATCATTAAGCATGGTGAGGAACTAGCAAGCAGTATAACGAGCAGCTGAAAGCATAACAAGGCAATATCCAACCGCTCTGAATGCAACGGAGGGGAAATTAATTTTCATTGCAATTGAAATGTATTTTGCATCGAAGACCACTCTTGATGCAGAATAAAACATTGGTAACCATGTCACTAACAAATTAAAGGAATAAGAGAGAGAGAAAGGAAGAGGAGGGGAGAAGAGGAAGGGAGGGTGGAACAGAGGGATCATCTCTCAGTTTCTCTCTCTAATGAAACTGGTGCAGGACTTAGTGTATAATCATATGCTGAACTGGTACACTTTATCAGGGAAAACACAACTACCATATTCTACTAAATATTCATACATCCACAAACATGCTGTACAGTTGTATTCAAATAGCATTACTGTTGCTGGATTAACATACAGTCTTTTATACAGAATCATTTTAAAATACTGTAGTTTTATAACGTTTTTATTGGTGGTATTGTCTTGCTGAAGCGGAAATTGTTCTGCAATTGAACTTAAACGTTATAAACAAAGATGCATGCAAAACCATAAAAACGCACAGACCTGTGAGGTCATCTGTAGGCCAGGAGCCCAGTTCACATGCTCGGCAGGTGTACTCGTCGAACACAAACTCGTTTTCTTTGCAGGGAGTGCACGTCCAGCAGCAGCTCACCTCACCTTTACGGATCACCTGCAAGAGACAGAAGACTGTCTGTGTCAGCCTAAACCTTTGTGTGGAGGCCTTCAGCTGGTAAATTATTTATCAGTAGTGATAATATGTAAATTCTTAAGGAACCAGAATTTATCTGCATGGGTCAACTTACCTTGATCTGTCCTTTATCACAGGGTTCACTGCAGACTGATTTGATGATGGCATCTTTGTTGGGCCAGATTTCATCATCATCAATCTTCAATCCCCTGTTGTCCCAACTGCCAACATTAATGTAGTCATGGTAGTCCTTCCCCATTTTTTTGAAGTTCATTATCTCATACCTGAAGATAAAAGACAGACATATATGAAAAAAACAAACACACATGCAACAAATTGTCACTTCATCAATACTCGCAAATACATGCAGTCATCGCTTGTGCATCACGTCTGCAAACCAAAATTTCACAGTCGAGTTACAGTACCTACCTGCCAGGTGAGTCCCCATTCACATCAAATAAGATCCCCTCCCCAGACACGCCTGTAAAGTTGGTTTTCATGAGGAAGTCCAGAAGTGTAGCACCATCTATAGGTCGCATGGCATCACACAGGCCCTAAAAACACATGGAGGGTTGTGTCATATCAAATAAAAATGTGCTTACCAACAGCTTGACAACATCGTTTTGCTTAAGTGATTTTGGTAACCCTTCCTTTTACAGTCCCCTAATTACTAAGCATTTACCTATGGATCATCCCCTCTGTTACTCATCAGCCGGAATTACAGTTGTAGTTACCCAATTTTTATGTAAATGAATGAGAATGTCTTAATTTATAGATAGCACATAATTAACCTTAGACTAAGAATTGGTTGCCTCATTGCTACAATTTTCCATATATCTCCCTCCTTTATCTTCCTGATTTGTTCTAGTGTCCCTTCATTCATCCATCAGAGCAGTACTCACCTGGTAGCCTGGGCAGAGTGCCCGTTGCATGTTATGCAGGCCATATGCCATCGAATAGATGGCATTAATGACAAACCCCATCTTAGTGTCCTGTGCATACTGCTGCCGAAGCGATTCTCGCTCTGCAGAGGTGGGTGGGAAAAACAAACAATAAAGGAAGGCAGGTATAACCAAAGAAACTCTTAATTTGCCATTTCCCTTCTACTTTGATGAAACTGTGCTTTTGCTGGCCACTCTCTTTGCTCTCAGTTCTTCTCATAGGCACTTTCCACCTCCACATCTTATTTCTTTCTGCCTCTTTCTGTGTCCTGTTCATTCGTATTACATGTCCCATTTTATTAGAATACATGAGACACGACTGCCTTTGATGCAGCTCTCACACACTGTTTTGCCTATGAATGGAGCGAATGAAACAGAGAGAGGATGATGGGGGGAGATGAATACAAACAAATAAAGAGATATCTCCAGTTGAACTGGGCAGCTGTGTGTATATCCTTCACATATGTGTGTAGGTGTGTGGGTGTGTGTTCAGCCTGTCTGTTTGTATGTTTTGTGAGTGTATATTATTTGCATCATTACTGGCCATTATGAAACCTGTCAATAAAAATGCATATTGGTACTGTAGCCTTTTGTACTGACCCAAAACAATGCAGTCTCTCTCTGTCTCCCACTGTACACTCTACAGTACTGCAGTACAGCTATAACTCAGAGACACTGTTACAGGGGTTTAAGATGTTAATTGCAGACATTATTCCAGTCTGTTGTAAAAAGATTCACCAATTAACCAACATAATGTAGATAATAACCCACTTTGTTATAAAAGAAAATATTATAATTGTGCTATGAATACAGAATATTATATTTAGGTGTTACTTGTATGTTCACTTGTGCCAATACTCACTGCTACAGGTGCGGTTGTACTTGTTGCTCTCCTGAGCGTGCCCTTTAAGTCGACAGTGAAAACGATGCTGCCAGAACTCTGGAAACCAGGGGTTCCTGAGGTTGTTTTCGGGACGAAGTTTAAGGTAGTACTCATCAAACCATTTCACATCAGCTGACTGGAGCTTGATGGTTATACCGCCAGCCGCTTCCCTAACAAAACCATCTGTCACATCATAACGGTCTGCCCATCCATCACTGCAGTGAAACACAAGAAAAGACAAAAAGTTCAGTGAACGACAAGACAGCATCAATTTATGTCTGTGGATAAAAGTACCTGCTCAACTGTTTCATAATCAAGAAAAAATTAATTTTCATTATTTGTGTGGCGGAGTAATCCACAATACTTTTGCTGATTATGCTTGTTTGGAGAACTTAATTAAAAATGTTGTACTTTTCAGACATCAGTCATTTGGAAAACATATATTATGTTTGCGTTTTTGGTCCAACTATTTGAAAAAAAATACAAGAGTTTGGCATTCAGCAGGTATAACAAGGACTTCCTTTGTTAGGACTGTGATGTACAATAAATCATACACCTTCATCCCTGAAGTGGCTGGCAATAGACCAGAGGATGCTGGGCAGGCTTCCACTTGCACCTCAAGTATACAACACAGTAGGAGAGGACAACAAATAATTTCTCCAGTGTAAGAGCTGCAACTGAATGTGAACTGCAGAACTTAAGATAGTGGCCAAGTCTTTTGGTCCCATTTCCACTGCAGGAACCTTTCCTAGGAACCTGTAACTTCTACCTGTGTTTCCAGCAGAAGAACCAGGATCAGAATGTAGTTCTGGGGTTATAGTTTTACACAGCATTTCACACACCCTGCCTTTTTAAAAACCTGTTGAACATGTAAAAAGTGGTTTGTGATACAGGGACTTTTATCCTGAAGAAGGTTCCTGGACTTTCCACCAGAAAGTTCCTGGTACTTTTTTCCCAGTAACTTTCTGGTGGGGTAACACCTTTTAGAAGGTGTCTCTATTAATAATCGTTTTAAATAATTATAAATGGATTCAAGCAGTAAGGGGTGTGCTGATCTTTTGGTAATATTTTAATTAGCCGTGATATTACAGGGCATACAGGACTAGCTGCTATATGATTTAATAGCTATGGTTGAAACAATCAACCTGATTAGCAGAGAATGTATTGAAAATGCAAATTAAAAAAGTGCACAGATAGAAAGATGAGGGGAGCAGACTTTAGAGACAGTTGGAGCTGATTTCACAGTACAAAACGATTGTATGCTGTGTGTGAGCACAGTAAATACCCAGCAATCCTGCTATTGGGTGCAATTTAATGGTAAGTGTGGCACAGGGGCACCAGTGTCAGCATAACAAACCACACACACACAAACGAACACAGTCGGAGTCCAGTTTTCTTGTCGAAAGAGACACACAAAGACAGAGAAGCAGAAATAATAAATCGGAAAAAACCCAGTGAAAGGAGGCACAACCAGAATGATTAGGACAGAGCCTGAGGACATGTGGGAGGGAGTTCTTACATCATTATGGGTTATATCCAAAATTCATCACATCACTGACAAATAGGCATGAACACTCTGCACACATACACACGCACAGACAGACACCAGCTGGGTGTTGGGATGACCTAGGTCAAATGGAGTATTTTGGCTGCAGCTCAGCAGCTATGCCCCGTCACATACCAGCAACCGGAATACCAGAATATTACTGTCTAACCATACAGACTCATTAACTGCGGAGACATATCGCTTCCATTTGCATTTTTCTGGACAAGATCTGGGTTTTCTGCTCCTCAAGAAAGCACAGATGGCACAGTGAGTGTATCTGAGAGAGATAAAGAAAGGAAGGGAAGGAGAGAGAAGTGGATGGGAATGAAACATTTCTCTCCTCCTTTCACAACTACAGCCAACAAGGCCTTAAGCAAGACAATGATCGTTTTCATTTCTTTCTCTCTTTCTCCTTCTCTATCTGTCTTTCCTGCTCTCTCTGAGCCTCCAGAGAACAACACTCATTTTCTCCTACAGCAGTCCTTCCAGCTTCAGTCTGATTGGACACCTAAAGTGTTTGTGTGTAAACTGCCTCCTCTGTCTGCCGCCATTTGTGTCTCTCTCTAACTGTCCTTATTTTTCCTCCTACTGTTGTTGTTCTTCTTCCCCTTCTGCCTTGGAACTGTAGGTATAAATGACAGTGAAAGCATTTCTAAATGGTTGTCTATTACATTATAGGCCATACCTATAAACATTCAAACCAAATGTGTGTACATGTATGGTGACACATTTGTATGGTGTGGCTGGGGGTGACGGAGTTGAGAGCAGTGATTATGTAACCAGTATTTTCTCATCTTTGTGTCACAGATGACATTTAGTAGACACAGACTGATTAATGTGTTTTACAACAATACATTTCTACTGGTTTATTTTGGTTATAGGAACATAGAACGCTAAATGATGCAGACTACAGTCTCAGTGTTACTAAAAACTCCTCCCTGCTAAAAAGTGGCTGCAGATGTGCGCACTACTGTATTTCAATAATATTGATGAATTTATTACATTACCTTTCATTCAACTGCTCAACGCTTCTTAGCCCACAATGTTCTGAATTATATTTCCTCTTAATTTAAAGCCATCTTTCTGTAAAATGGGTCTCGTAGATGAAATGTAAACCAGTGGAGCCTGAAACAGTTTTGAGTGCTGGCTGTAACTTTTAGAGATTCACACTGCTGCTCAGACCATTGACTGGTTTTGCCTCTGGTGTCATGCAACAAAGTGCTATCATGACATAACAGTGCATGGCTCCTCACAAAAGATTGATCAGCAGCTTCCCTGAGGAAAGACTAAATAGGAATTTGGATTTTTACAGGCGCAAGGAAAAGTACACAGTTTGCAACGTTCTTGTTTTCTGAAAAAAATTGGTCATGAACAGTGATGTGATATTCAGCAAAGTCACAAATATAAATAAACACAATATTTCTAAGCTGATAAAACACAAGTGAAGATAAACTTTCATGTCTTTATTGAACACTGACATGGTCTACCACACTTCCCAGCTTTCATGTTGGTCCACGGTTCATTTTTCTTCCTAAAAAACTGTATGTGAGTATCTGCTTCTATCCTCGATCGATGATCATTAATCAGCACTCTCTCGGTTTCTTCATTGGTCTCTCTCACTATTTCTCTCTCCATCTCACTCACCCTTTCTCATTAACACTTTCAGCTTTCCCTTGAGCCCCCTCAATCTGTTTTTCTATCTTACTATGACACTAATGCCTACACTAAATTACATTCAACTGCATCCACTATACTCTCTACAATGTTCTTCTCTCCAGTTTTCTTATTTTTCTTGAACCCAACACATGCTTCAAAGACTTTCTGAACTGTTTGTTGCACTGTACACACGCACATGATGCCTTGTCTCCTTCATAGTCTCTTTGGTTTCTTTTGCTCTTTTATACGTTTTAGGGCCTTTTGCTTTACGGAAACAAATTTTTATTTCACTGTCACTGTTGTTTCTCACTTTCTGTGTATCACCTGTCCCTTTCTTTCTTTGTCTTGCCACCTGTTTGGCAAGCTTCCCAGCAGGTCACACCTGCAGCTCCTCAGGGGCCAAAAATATATGCAACACTGGAAACATACACACTTGCATTAATCACCACCTGAAAGTAAAAATATTTCTTGAAAGTTCTCTACAATTATAATAAGCAACTCTGTTTGTGCTACTGAGGTTGTGAACCCAATCTGTGACCTTCACAACGTTCATCTTCTCACCCTTTCCCCAACTGGCTTTATTAAATTCTATGATAATGTTTGTGATGAACAAATTTCTAATTGCCCTTTCAGGAAGTAATATGTTTTGCTAGGCCTCCAATACAGTTACAGAAAATTATGTTTGCTCTGTTTTCTTCTGATTTTATTAATATCACAGTTAGCACAGGACTCATTTTAGACAACACAAACAACAACAATACATTATTGCATGCAAAACATACATTATATACAAGACTGTCCATTACTGTATCTATAGATATTATACTTCATACAAATATTTAAACAATTCTTTATATAGTATGTGACGTGCAGTTTTGGAGTGCTATTTTTCTAGTCAGATTTGTCTTCACTTGCGTCTGTTTTGTGTTTCGGTGTCTCCGCTTGCGTCAAACTAGGCAGTGAAGCACAGTAGGAGATAAATGTTACTGTGTTTTAAACAGCAAACTGCAATTTTGGTGTCAAGGCTGCACGTAATGCTCTAAATAGACGTTTTTTTTACTGTGCCACAAAAATGTGTTGATCAATGTGTTACAAAGTTGAATCACTTATAATGGGTGGAAAATATGATAAAGGACTCTTTCAGTATGTCCAGAAATGTTTATTTAACTTCAAGTCATATTCTTGCAGAGAGGACTCATTATTAACTACATGAAATACAACAAAAGTACACAACAATACACACAGATGTTTACTGATCAGCACTCATAGCATGTAATTGTGGGGGCAATATTGCCACAAAAAGCCTTTGGGGGAATATACATGTGCATGTGTGTGCATCAACATGTGTGCGTCATCATAAATTAGGCTGATCACTCACTCTATTCTTGATCAAAATAACTTAATGACATCCTGATTTTCTCTCTCTCTCTCTCTCTCTCTCTCCTTCTCTGTCGCTCTGTCTAGGAGCCCAAGGCCGTTGCCATGGTTTCCAGCCCACGCTGAAACTGCTGTCTGTACTTTGTGTCTCATTAGAGCACACTGGATTTTAAGAGTATGCACATATGCCCACACATACACCCTCTCCCTGATTTATTCTCTTTCTCAGTCACACATGCACAAACGCACACCTACTTTTCTATTCACTATTCAATTAACATTAGACGGCCTGTCTCTACCAATATTGAAAATGCTATTTACATAATAGTACAGTATGCCGTTGTTGTAGGCCACTGCACTACCTTAAGCAGAACTTTAACAAACCAATTCTACATAGTGAGGCCTGGGGCAATTGCCTTCCCATTCTGTTCATTCACAGTATAAATAGAAACTGGAACTCATTTGCGAATGGCTATTAATTTTCAGTTGCTTCTTATGGATTCTATTATGAAATCCATCTCAAATCTGTCTCCAATTTTTTCTTGTCTTCGAATTCCAGCAAAGGAGTGCCAGGTAGATTTTATAAAGGGATACTAACCCATTAAACTGATTAATGCAACTTAATGTTTTCCAAAATATACCATATGTTTTTTGTGGGTGCAAGTAGAACAGAACAACCGGCTCTTATTACATGTGAATAAGAATAAAAGACTGGAGTAGGTCTGCGCTGTCAAAAACAGGCAATAGACTAGTTCCCTGACTGACTAGTGGTGTGACGACAAGCAGCTCACACTGACTTGTAAATTTACAGTGCCAGAAACTTTATCTGCCAGAAACCTATCCATCTTTTGTCTCTGTATAAAGTCATACATTGCAGACATCTTGTTGTGTTGCTCTGTTGAATTTTTTCTGTATGTGTTTTATGTTGGTTAAAAGGATATATGCCTTTTAGTTGCTTTGATCAGCTTATTAGTTAGGGTTTTGTCCTTGTCCATGTCATCCTTAGTGGGAGACGGGAGGTCTCTTCAGCCTAGCTGGTGGCGACAAAATGTATAATTTTTAGCTGTCTCAAATTGTCTTGTCATGCTAAGCTATAGCTTCTCATGCTATTCCATGTGTAATGTTAAAGGTGCTAGCCTCAGGATATCCTGTCAAGTTCCACCTGTTATTTCATGTCTCATGGTAAAGGTTGTTGTTCCATATGCCACACTGAAGACTTGTAGCCTCAGGCTTAATTATTTTAACGCGCGTTAACGCAGTTTTATTATTATTATTGTAATGATGAAAGTGTCTGAATAAACACACTGACAAACAATGGGTCACAGGTGGGGTGGGATGTTGATGAGTACTGGCTTTGGATTAGCAAAGTCGTGTGTCTCAACCAATGAGAGCAATTGGGGGTGGGCCTAAGACTGCTTAGGTGTTTCAGTGTTCAGCGTTAAGCATTGCAGCTTTCTGCAACAGACAAGAACTTGAGCTACCAAAATTTTTTCAAAATGTCCTTTTTCAAAGGACATTTTTTGATTTTAAAACTCTTCCACACGGCGGAGTTGATAGAACCACAGTTATTTGTAACCACAAAGTTGAATTTGTATAAATTGAATTGAATTGAATTTCTGTATCACTGGGTTCAGGTTTACGACGTGTCTGTCTGTGTGTGAGTTCCGTCATGTGCAAGACACAAATCAGAGGAGAAAAATAAACGGGACCATGTAGAGACAGAAATGACATAAGATACGTAAATAACATGAAACTGTTTAGTTATATTAATAAAAGAACAAGGTACAGACCTGTGGTTACACACAGGTTGTTCTAGACTCTGAAACTAGTTTTTCTATAATAAACTAGATGGACGTTAATGTCCTGGCAAATAGTTTTGGCTTTCTACTTAATTTGATTACATTAATGTTTAAGTTGATATTTACGAGAAATATTTACCTTCTACCGTATAAAGGGAATACTGCTATGAAAAACCATCTTATTTGTTTTAATTGTTTAAGAACTAAATATTATTGCAATTTTGTTCATATAGCAGTACTTTTAAAATAAAAGTAAAAAAAAAAAAAAAAAACAACCTTTGAATTATTATTACATTCTGCCCGTAACAAGGCGATATATTATACTCCCTCGGCATGTTCAAGTGCAAACATCCTAGTCACTTTAGTCTGCTATACCCTACCATATAAACGCTCATATGGTGTGTTTAAATGTTATTGTGGTTATATGTGGAGGGCCTTAAGCTGAATGAAAGTAGAAGGGCATTTAGGGAACAGGGCTGTGTAAATAAGATGGCAAAATTAAAAATATTGCAATAGGTTGCTATAGCAGCTACAGAGTGGGTGGGTTGAGATTGCATTGTGTGTCATTATCGAACTCTGACACTAATTACTAGAGTGAACTAATGGCACTTTCAGATTCAGTCAATATTTAGTCAATACAAAATCTGTGACCTTACTTTCCCGGGCTGAACCAATGTTACTGTGACTGTGGATCAATCCAAACTATTAACCTAATGTAAAAACACAAATTGAAATGCATGACTACACTGTTTCATCAAAACTTTGTTGAATGTTTCTTGGATCTACAATTGTGTCACGATTAATACAGCAAAACCTCAGTGCAAATGGACATTTACTGTAAACTGTGGATCCCTGAATATTGAGGTTCATCCTCTTGATAAATGTTATCTGCTGTACTAGCAGGAGGAAAGTGTGGCCAGTGTCTTTAGTAACCTAACGTTCAGTTACAGGTAACACTACAAAGTCAACACACTGATCTCCTTTTGTAGAAGGTCCTGGATCCAAGCAGATGATGGTGCAGAAGATGAACCGCAACTATTACTTCTATGCCTAATTATGTCCATCTTTATAAACTGCCATAGTCATATTAGCAAAAAGGAGGACTTTCCTAAGAGAATGGTAAGCACTTTATTGCATACCTTATCTATTAACTGCCTCAGCCAAATGGTCAAAGTTCACCACGACAACAGCAAAACTCATTAAGCCAAATGTCAGAACTGTCTCACACACAGACACAGTGACGCTAAACTCAAAGTGGGAATGTGTGCATGACATAAAGAGAAAGACTGATGCAAGGCCTGTGTCCATGTGTATACCCAACTGTGTAATTATGTGAGTAATCTGACCACTTTACACGCTCGTCATTCAATAACACGCACACAAACACAGCAAATCAGCCCACGCCTGCTTACCTTGGCAGCAGGTTCACTTTTACTCATCTATCAATGCCACACTTCATTACCCTCTGTCTCTGTTTTTTCTGATATACTCTGACCTCCCTCTCTTCTTATTCCTGTTTCTCATTTCTACATATATCTGGATTCTTTATTTCTTCCAAATCCCTCACTTTATTTGTTGCTTTCATGCCGATAAGCTCCTTTTCCCCATCCTTGTTGTTCTTCTGTGATGCTCTTAGCTCTTCTTGCTTCTGTTTGGCTAACATTGTTAGTCACTGATTTCTCTTCTTCCCCCCCCCCCTTTCCATTTCTTTCTTTCTTTCTTTCTTTCTTTCTTTCTTTCTTTCTTTCTTTCTCTCCATTGTCCATTTTCTGTTTATAATCTACTGACATTAAACTATAATATTGATTATTAGCCAGTTCTTCACAGAACTATAATTACATTAGTGAAGCATCACTGAAATTCAGGTATTGCCTTTAAAAAGCTGAATAAATCAATAAATTTAAATTGTTGTCAAAAATGACAACAAATGAGATATCAACAAACATTTATTTAAAGAAAAGTTGCATTTAATCCATCATCTTAAAAAATATAAATCAACATAATTGGGCGTTTGACATTATCATGAAAGCACTACATTTTCTTTTACTGACAACATGTTTGTTAATGTTTCAGGATCAACAAAGTGTACTAACTTTAGAGATACCCTCACTTCCTCAACTGTCTATGAAAATAACAGAAGACTAAACACCCCCTCTTTCTCATGTTGTTTGGGCTAGTTTAGGCATACAGAGTGTATTTCAGATTTTGGCAACTTTGCTGATTTCCCCTGGGCTTCAGACAACAGACGCTTGGTTTGATATGTGACAGAGGAACAAAAAAAATCTGTCAAGGCAGAAGAGAGAGACTGACACATAAAAATAACACAAAAAAAGTTACAGATACACAAATACTGAAGAGAAGAGAAGAGAAGAGAAGAGAAGAGAAGAGAAGAGAAGAGAAGAGAAGAGAAGAGAAGACTCACAGTTACATGTGACGTTGCAAATCCATGTACAGTATACTGACCTTTGTGTATGTTTTTGAATGGGCATAAGTAACACAGTTTTGAAGAAAAGTAAACACACAAAACAGCAGAAAGAAAAAGTGGAAAAACAAAACTTCAGCAGAGCTACAAATAGAGATGAAATAGAGGCATAAGGGGCACTGGGCAGTTGGGATGATTTTAAAAATGCCCAAACGAGCAAGGCAGTAAACAGTATACAGTAAGACCTATAAAAGAAACACGAGGAGTGCAGCGGGTAAAAACACATAAATCCCCAGAGATAAGGCAGGACTGAGAGAGACGGAGAGGATAAAGTGACACAGATATGATCTCTGGGGGAGAGACAGAATGACTGACAGAGGGAGAGAAAAGAGGATCAAAAGGAGACTGAAGTGTTTTGTAAGTGTGTGTTCTAGGCAAGGTCGAAAAAGATGAAGAGCAATAATGTTCGAGGTGAGAAAGTGAGTTGAGCAGAGAGGGAGAGAGAGAGAGAGATAGAGAGGAATGATGTCAGGGAGAAGGAGAAAGAAAGAAAGAAATACAGAAGTTGTATATTCTGACAATTCCTCCAGGTCTGGCCTCATCACTTTTTATTGCTTCACACATGAAAGTGTCATTTCTTACATTGAGCACAGCAGACATTGTAATATCACCTGCTGAGGTAATACACCACCAGTGTAACATTAGTCTTTCACCCCGTCTCTCTTATTTCTGCTTTATCTTTATCACCATGGTGGCCTCTTGCTCCTTCATCCTCTCTCCCTCTCTCCGTCTGTGCTTTTCCAACCTTTTTGCTGTCACATTCTTTTTCTCACAGCACTCGCTCACGTTCTTCATTCTAAGACCTCTGTGGGGAAGCCAACTCATTTAACTCACTTTCAAAGGCAATGTCCCAGCCTCAAACTATATTGTAAGGTGAGTTGGAAGCTAAGTAATCTAATTATTCACCAGCCAAATGTCCAGTTAAAGGAAAGATTCTGCATTTATACCTGTGTCTTATAACGTATTAACATATATATTATACTATATATATTATATTATAATAAGTATTCTGCATGCTTTTTACATACATAGTAAACAACTAATTTTAATTGCTCATATGTAATTTACTGAGCTAATGACACTGAGACAACACTGACAGCTGTAAATAATCTAATAACATGCACACTATATGCAGAATATATAATAAAAACTTTAAAATTAATAGTTTTTATTTTAGTAGAGTAAAAATACTCAAATTAAACTATCTTGCTGTTAACATTAAGTTCACTTTTAGATGTGTCAGAGGCCATCACTTTAGACATGTAATCTCTAATGGCAATTCACCACTTTCAATATGTTCATACACACACATATACACACACACAGACACACACACACAAACAACACAAAGCCATTAACAGACAATCTTGTGTAACTTAATGATGGGCCAGTGGCTTAGAAACAGCAGTCAGAGTGATCCCCTGCTATACATGACGGCAATAATTATACTGGTTGGGCCTGCATTCACACACACACACACACACACACACACACACACACACAAACACAAACACACACACAAGCAGCCTGTCTGTTTGACAGCAGGGATTAGCAGAGAGAGGTGCAGCTAATGCCCAGTAACGAGACATCCAGCTTATCGCCCACAGAATCGCCTATGTGTGTCTGTCTGTGTGTGTATCAGAGAAACAGAGACAGCACCAGACGGATCCACAGTAAATTAGCTGCATGTTATTCTGGACTTTAATGGCCCTCCCACATCTCATTGGTACCACATGTGTCAACCAGTCCTCTCTTTCTCTGCTCTGTCTTCATCCTCAGCGTTTCTCAAATTCAAGTTTGAATGTTCTGTATTTACATGAATATTTGTTGCTAAAACAACACGATAATACACATAATAAATAACACTAAAAAGAAAAAGAAAAAATAATCATAGCTGCATGTATAAATTTGTACGAATGAAAGATTTACATAGGTTTGTACACAGTATATATTACAAATAAATACAAATATACACAGTGCACACATAGTGCACTATAAACATGGATTTAAAAGGGTATCATTGGACAGATGTTGGCTTCTGAACTGATGACAGGGGATTATATAATCTGCAGACATTTGTGTTTTTTTATCTGCACTTTTACCCAGAGCACTGATCACTTCCTCACAGCTTAATTTATATAAGCTTATATTTCCATAATTTATATGGAAAATGTATTTCTCGGATCTGTTTATATCAGGAGAGTAAAAACATGCTTCTCCTTGTAAGACCGGTAAAGATTAGTGTAGCTGGTTTCTGTGACCCAGCTACTAAATCATTCAAGTCTGGATTACTTCAGGACAAATTTAATGGCACACTAATTTTCATATTTGTAGTTGCAATAGATACTGTATATATCTGTATATATCTAGTACATGTTAAATACATATTCTTACCTCAGCTCTGGTTGTGTATGTTCAAGTTCAGAATCAGTTTTAATGTGGAATTGGTTTACACTGACTTGATAATCTCAACGCCTATTCTCTGTATTTTAACAACAGATCCCAGTGTCAAAGTAAATTAACATAATACTTACATTTTGTCCTGTAGTAATCACAACATATTTTTTGTACAAGGGGATAAAATGAATGTACTGTAAACAGGGCATTTGGGGCTTTAAGAGTAATGTGAAGTGTTCTTGCAGCATAAAAGTCTCTTGTTTATAAATAATAAACTCTTACATTATGTTTTTTATGCCTGCAGTCCAAATGTCAGGAAAGCAGTATCGATGGGTCGCTCGCGAACGAGCCAGCTCTAAGAGCAGATGCTTTGTAGAGAGCAGGAAAGGCCGACTCCTGTTGGGGAGAGCCTAATCTCCAGTTGCACTGCTCAGCTCTGCTGAGAATCCATGCAAGCAGGGGCAGGACTTTATTTTGATGGGCAAACGCTCTGAAAACAGTGTAGTCGTACATGCCGGGTACACATAGCCATGGAGACATTTAAATGCAAGTATATTGGGAAAAAATTAATAAATTAGCAAAATTTCTGAATGCCAACCTGCAGTAAAGACATTTACTATATACATCTACGGTATATATATAGAGAGAGAGAGTCATAATGTTAAAACTTCTTCCTTTATTTATTTGATTTGTTCACTGTGGTCCTGTGTTTAGTTGTTCACTTAAAGTTTGATAAAAATGTTAAATAGTAAGTCTGTATTTTTTACTGTATATATCAAAAGCATAAAATAAAATATATAAATAAAAATTGCTTAACAACACACAAACCATTCATGATTCCTAAATTAGGCTAAAATACAAGGCTCTGAGCAATACTAAATGAAGAACCATTTGAGAGCCATAAGAGCCGGCTCTTCTAAGGGAGACGAGCCAACAGAGGCGAAGCTTTGCAAAGAGCCGGAATTCCCATCACTAGAAAGCAGCCGCCCTCTGAGCACAATACAGAACAGCTTGAGGAAGTCTTTTCTCAGTTGGGTGCTGTGTCTATCTAGTCCATTGTTTTTTTTCTTTTCAGTGATTTAAAAGCTGACTTCCCAACTTATTTCTATTTATAAAGTTTTTTTTTACAGTTCATTCAGAGGTTTAGCCGGTTTGAATGTTGGTCAGTTGTTTGAGGTTTCTGTTGTTTTGATGTAAGATTTCTGATGCTTTGATCATTTTTTATATGAAAATGTAGAATTAGGATTTAGTGTTTGTGGTTTCTTCGTAATGGTCTTCTCAGCTGTGTCCTTGTTCTTTTATATAGTATAAGTCTCTTGGATTCTTTAGAAAGTCAGTTACTGTGGGTTACACAGCCATTGTGTTCCTTGAATGTGATGAGCTGGAAGCTGCAGATCATTAGGTTTAGAGGTTTTGGAGCAGTTCACCAACTTGAGTTACATTGTTGTTACACTGCATAACTTCGCCTTTGAGCAGTTGCAGTATGTGTGATATTGGTGAGTTGTCATGTATGTGAATGTAACCATCTGAGCTGAAATGATATATGAAAAAACTGCAACCTCTAAAACTGACCCCAATATCTGCAAATTTCCCACTTGTGGGACTAATAAAGGATTATCTTATCTTATCTAAAAGAATCTATGTCAAGGCTTTGGAAGCTGCTCTCAATATAATAGGGGGACATAGATAGGGCAGGAATATAAGCAAACGTCCTGATCTGTCTCCGAAACTCTGAAACCCCTCTATCTCTGTCTTTCTATAATTTTCTCGCTCTGTGTCTCCTGCATTGCTATGGTAACAAGCTGTGCGGGGGCTGTGAACCGGCACACATCTCACCCATCTCACTGAGTTCACTGGAAGAGAGAGAGACAGAAACAAATGTGTGACAGGGTTTGTTGTGTGTGCTTCTGGAGGATATCTTTACTGCCAATTTTAGGTGTCATTTCGGATCCAGTCGAATAAGAAATGTTTGCAACTTGTAACAAACATGTTGATTTTGAATTGCTTAATATACACTTAATGGTTAATTTATTAAGTACACCTGTACGATCTTATGCAATCTAACACAGAAGCTCTGCCATGAATTCTACTTTTACAAGGTTATAATTTATTTTGTATGACTCCACCACCCACTATGTCCTCAATTTTAAACATATGGTACCGTTATCATCTTCCTGACAGTATCAGCAAAAACTGAAAAATTATAACCTTGTAAAAGTAGAAATCATGTCAGAGCTGTTTTATTTGATTGCACTAGATTGTACAGGTGTACTTAATAATACGACCATTGAGTGTATATATACGTAACAGCTTTCACAGAACAGGCATGAGAACACAGTGTGGTTGTCTCCATATACTAATCTTGTGTAACAGTACTAGTACAGGCCAATATACTATTGTCACAAACATAGTAGTATCACACCTACCGCTTATTGAGAATAAACACGTTATCATTGCTTGCTTCTAAATAGATATGACTCAAACGGTCTGCAACCTTTAGCTATAAAAAGCACAACTGGAAAGCCTGAGAAACAAGTCAACGGTGTGGCATGATAATCGAAGACTATACAAAAAAATTGTTTCTTTGTACTCTCTTTTCAGTATCTGTTCGGTCGTTTTCCTCTGTGCCATTAAAAATCCTGACAAACTCCAATATGATGAAAATGAAAATAACTGTTTGGTCCTATGCAACATATTGTAAGATGTTTTGTTTTATATCTAAAGTAATTGTATGGACAGAGTGAACAATAGCTGGACATCCTGAATGCCTACAGGCCAAAAAACATAATTATTATTTAATTTCATGGCCCATTTCCTGCTGATAAATCAAAAAAAGCTTCTATTTCGTTTAACTGGAGGTTAAATGAACTGAACTAAAGTTCTAAAAAATTAACAATAAGGCAAAGTAGTTAATGAAATACTGAAGATTAGTTCAGCATTTTGTCTCTGTTGTGTGATATAATCCTATTCTCCCATATTTTTGTCTCTCCCCCCCCCCACACACACACAAGAAGAAAAGAGTGGTATCTGACAAGACATTCAGCAGCTTCACTTTCACCATGTTCACATTTTTTCCTTTCACTAGGGATCTGCCATTTCTCAGGGCCATCAAAGTTCATATTTCTTTTAATTACCTTTGCCGGATTCAGAGCCTGAGCTAAATTAAGAGTCAATTCATTTCCTGTCCAGGCACTTCCAGGATATAGCAGGACAATTCTTCACAGATAGCCTTTCAAATGTGTAATGAATGAGCAGCGAATGTATCGAGAAAGAAAGAGTTGCTGCCGATTATGGAAATAAGGTAGCGAGTAAAGTTAGGTGTAGAAATTGAAACAGTGGAGAGAATGAAGAGGACCAGAACACTAGCATATCTCAAAAAATGTAACAGAAACACAACAGGGGAAACGCTTTCGATTCCTGGGTCAATTAATATAACAATGAATATAAAAAGGGTTATTTTTTTTGTGCATCTGTGTACATGTGTGTGCGCGTTACTAGGCATACTGAGCCATGGAGCTGACGTAATAGTCAGTTTAATCCCACAGTGTAAATCTCCAAAAATGAACAGCAAAATGCCGAACTGAGGGCTCACAACAGACTAACCGCGTAAACAATACAGTTTGTTGTACCAACACACAGATTCATAAACTCACACACAAAACCAAACAAGGACATTTATATATTTACTTTGGATAGCCTTTCTACCTCCCTCTCCTACTATCGCTTTCTCTTCTGTCTGCCTGCCCCCCTCTCTCCTATTCTCTCTAATTCCCACCACTTTCCCATTGGAGTGCTGTAAGAGGATAAGGCCATTTCCTGGGAGAGCAATAAGAGGATGAATGTGCGTGTATGTAGGTGTGTTATGTGTATCTTCCCATGTGAAATGTGTGTTTGTGTGCACACATATGCATACACATGCATTTTTTTCTGCATACTGCACATGTTGGTCAGCCAATTTGCAACTGAAAAAGGTCTGTGTTAGCGCGATGACATTACAGCATTGTAAGGACATTTTGGCTTGAAAAGGTTTTCAGGGTTCAAACTTGGTTTTAGGGTTAAAGTTAATGTCAATAAATGTCCCCACAATTATAGATGGTCTACCCTACACATGGAAAACCTCTTTATTCCCTGTCAAGAGACTCAGAGGTGGAATACCATCTTCTTTTGTTCTTGAACCTCTGAATATTTTCTTCCTTGCTACAGTAACTCCAGAGCAATCACTAGCAGTTATTATTCAGCCCGGTCTCATAGTGAGAACAAAGAGGAAAAAACATGAAGAGGGTGTATAGAGGCACATTTTTGGATTTTTTTTTTTAAGTAGCAGCTCATTAGGTGTTGTACATTAAGCTAATACAAATTATGGCTATTACGCACCTGGAAAGAATTGTTATCATCAGTCTTTTGAAAGTCATATGATTGATGGCTATTGAAATTCACTCCTCCAAGTCCTCCATTTTTTACCTCCTTGTTCCTATAATTGGCTATTTAATCCAGAAATATTCAACATTAATCTGTGCAAGCATTACTATTGAGATGTCATTTCCTTGTGACTTTAAACGATCTTTTCAAGCTGTGGCTGTGGATGTTCCTTGATAAAAAAGCAACTTAGAATTTGCATATACCACTGATACAAGGTCAGAGCAGCATTAGATTTGCTGAAAGTTTGGTGATGTATGATGTATGGTAGTGCTATTTAGAGGTCTCAGTATCTCCTACAGCTCTCTCCTACAAAATCATACAGCAGGTATTTACTTTTATAAAGATATGTTGCTATCTTATGACATTGGAAAATGTCCAAAATCTCGATATGAACACAAATTTAAAATAAAAACCCAAATTGGCATAAAATACTTTCCTTTTACCACATCAGACAGAAACAAAGAATTATGCATGTTTTTTTTTTAAATAAATACCATCCCATAACAGACTATTCTTATACATATTTTAAAATACTTAATTTTCTAAATATCTAAACACATTTAACGTGTTTAGATATTCATATTTGAGACTCTTTCCTTCTCTTTATTAAGGAGAAAATGCCTCACCAATTAAGAACAGCAAAACTATAAATGTTTTATTTTAGGTGTTTGTTGTAGTAATTTCACTACTCAAAAATTAAGGCAAGACTTAATCATCCCAGTAAAACACAAAGTCAGTTAAATTTCAGGAACATCAAACTGTGTATTTAGGAAGCACAAGTGATTGTGAGTTTCACCTGCTCTGGTGCAAATAAAAAGTGACAACAGGTTCAATGGCAAGGAAAATGCAAGACAACTCCCATAAAGGGAATAGTTTTGCAAGTGGTGGCCACCTACATTTCCAATCAGGTTGCACAGGTAGTCCAGTTACCGCGTGATAACACACCCATAAATGCAGTTGCAAGAAGGTTTGCTGTGTCTCTCAGCACAGTCTCAACAAAATGGAAGAGATACAAGGAGACCAGCCATAACACCATGAAAGCTGGACGGGGCTGCAGAAGACTGCAACAGCCCTGCAGCAGGACCAGTATTTGCTCTTGTGCAAGGAGGAACAGGAGGATCACTGTGTACCTACAGTTGGTGAAGGCATTGATACGACTGACTGGCTCTCACATGCCCCAGATCCAAATGAGTACCTTTGGGACATTAGATATCGGTACATCCGACGCCAGTAAGAACCAACACAGACTATCCAGGAGCTCACTGATGCTCTGATCCAGGTCTGGGAGGACACCCCAGGACACCCTCTGCTGACTCTTGCCCAGCATGCCCAGATGTTGTTGGGAGTGCACAAGTGGGGTCACACACACACACTTCTCACATTATGTGAGTCACATTATGAGTCACCAGGATGAAATTCATGTAATGTTAGAATGACTTAGTGAATGAGTGAATTATTTACATTGATTTTCAGTGTGATTTTAAAGACAACTCAGCATGCATTGATGATTTTGGTTTCCATTGACTGTTGTCATGTCATTCTGTTCTGAACAAACTGTATAATGTACATTAGTAAAGATTTGAACTTGAATAATTCATTCAGCAAGATTCAGTGTCAGATTTATGTGCTTTTTTGTCAGTGTACATTTTATTCACGTATTTAGCATTTGACTGTTTATGTTTATGAAACGCTCTGTGGTTCACATCCTGATGCCCTGTGAAAAACCTTATAGAGCCTTTAAATAAGCTGTCTGCTGTAAAGATACCTGATCTTAAACCTTATCTTATTCCAAAATTGTGTTGGAGCACAGTCTTTGAGAAGAAGCAACAAGACAAGCTGTTATCCTGGACACTGCAGAAACCCTTTGTACTCAACTCTAACAATCATAAAAGAGCAGACCTTCCCTTTAAGAAAGGGAACAATGAAAGAGTAGAGACAAGAGGAGGAAGAAAAGTAAAGTGTCAAAACAACAAGAGCATGAGGAGAACGAGAAGGGGGAAGAAGCAAAAGAGACAGGTAGTGACAAAAAGACAGAGAAAGGGAAGGACCTGTGAGTTGAATAACGAATTCTTTGATACCGGGTAGTTTCAGTTCAGCAGCCTTTTGATCGGCTGTCTTAGAGGACTTCTCCCAAACTGACAAAAGAAAATGAAAGTCAAGGTAGAGTTTCATTGGAGTTTAAAATGAGGTGACACAAACCTGCTGACAGAGTTCTTTGATGTGCTTGACACTTTTGACACCAAGGAAGAAAGAGATCCAAGGCACTTTGCTTCATCAATTCCTTCCTTTCAATAACAATGATAAATCAAATATCAAATCTAATGATGTTTCTGACACATTACTACAAATATGCATATTTATCAAACTGTACAGTTTAGTTTTTTTGTTAGTTTGTTTAAGGATTATATATGTAGTAACTATAATACAAACAAATTTGCACATGACAACTGACATTTCCCGAAGTCTCATGAACCTCATGCTTTAAGTTATACATGGAAGTGGAATACAGGGCATCCCATACAAAATCCAGGGAAAGACAGTGCCTTCCAAAAAATGAAACATTCCTTTAAAACGCAGACATTAAATCAGCCCTAAGGCTAAACTGTACTGTTCAGACTGATGGCAACTAAGAACAACTTTGAGTCATTAGCACAGCTTTCCAATGTCAAAGTTATAAACACAATTCAAACACATCACAACACATTACAGCAGCACATCAAGAACATGCACGTATGTACGTGTGTTCAAAATAGTGTCTCAGTGAGCCTCCAGAGAGAAGCTACAGACCATCTACGTATGTTTACATGCAGTGTGAAACCACATGACAGGGAAATCACTCCTCCTATCACTCCTTAAACTGTGTTTCACATTTGCATAAACTAAGATACATAAATATGTTGGCACATAAACGTTGCTGATGTATAACTACACACATTAACTCAAACGTAGTAATGCACGTGAAAAGCAAAATTTGCATTTTGCGATCTGGCTCCCTTTCTTACTCCCTTTCTTATACACTCACTGTTCTTTCCTACATATTCCCATTTGTTTAATTGCTGGCAGTCCTTTATTGCAAAGATATAAAAAGAAAGAGAAAAAATAATTTCCACTACTTCAACAATTAAATAATGCAAAACAACTTGTTTTAATCCAAAGTAAATGAACTCGATACTAGCAAACATATCAGTTTACACACTGGAATTGATCCTGTTTGTGTGCATGTGTGTACCTGTGTGTGATTGTAAATTACACTCCTACTGTGAGCAATTTGCTTTTAACTAAAACATTTTATTACCATGATATATGAATATGACGCACACACACATACTAAACCTCTCCTTCCTCAACTGCTAATCTCTGCTCTCTTCCCCTCTTCCCTATTCCTTTCATTTCTGCACCTTTCCTTTCCCTCTTCATTCTGTTTCCCTCCTCTGGCCTCACCATGTCTTTGATCTCCTCTCACTACCATGCAGGTATACAATCCACTAAAATCAATTTTAAAGATGAGCTGCCTTGAGACATCTGGAGCCACTCAGATAGTTAGATATTTAAAACCACAAGGACGTTCAGCTTCAGCAGACAGCTGTGGTGTGAAGTAGGAGACTACAGGAGTCTGACCTCTGTTAAACAGTCAGTTCAGGGTCTCTCTTCTCTTACATCACACTCTTTCACTCTGACAAAACAGAAGCAGCTGGATTGAGAGGGACACAGTCACAGAGAGTGAGTGATGATGAGATAAAGTCACAAAAGTAGGACAAAAGAACAGACAGAGTATGAAAGAAGTAAGGTGAAGGAAAAAGAGAGGGTCATGGGTTTGTAGAATGTCAGCACAGAAGTGATCTGGTTCTGATCTGAATTTCAGTGAAATGGCCACTGGCAATATCAGTAAGCCCCTCTACTAACTCTGCTAAATGTCGTTAATGACTCTCTGAATATGACTATAAATAAAAAAAACTGGCACAAAATACACATTTACTGACAGTCACACACATATAGAGCTGCACCCACGCATGCACACAGCCATTCACATATGCGCGTGCATGCGCCACATATCACCAGCTGCTATGCCGGATTCAAATATGGTAGGGAATATTTCCATGGCAACAGCAGGCAGAAGGGGTGCAGACTTGTGCGGGATGATCTCCAGAGAGAGAGTCCTTTTTGACTTTTGATTCAAACAATTTTCTTTCAATTCATTCAACACATTCTACAGCACAGTCAGAATATCTGCCTCTTTCATGCCTGTCATGGCAAAGCTACAGCACTGCTTGAACTGTAAAGCTGCAAAACCAACTCAATCAGAATTTGTATTTGCACGTTCTAGCCACTGTTTTGTTTTTATCAACCTGGGTCTTCTAATTAAGGATAATGTTCCCATAAATCCAGTGTAAAACATCTGCAAATGACAACATAAATAGCACTGGTGGAGTGGAAATATAATAACACAGAAACACAAATAGTGTAAAAGAGTAAAACATATTTTAAACTGTAATGATCCAGTTGCTGTTAAGTCAACCATATGAGGTCACAGCTATTATCAGTGGCTGTCCTGTCTCAATGGAAATGTTTTACAAGGCAGGAGACGACATTCTGTGAGAGCATGTGTTTGTAAACACTATCTTAAACTTCTGCTGCCCAATCAACTGAGACATACAACTATACATTCTACAAACAATGAGCTACATACAGCAGAAAATTTTTGATTTGTCTCTTAGTGTATAACGCACACACACACACACACCACATACACACAAACACACACACACACACACACACAATCAGCAATGTTTACGTAATATGTTTTTTTAGACTAAGAAGTCAAACAGCATTTGCAAAAACTCTGTGTGGACTAATACAATATTTATCTCAGGTGGTAGTCGACTAGTTGCGCATGCATGCCTGCAAAATATAGAAGGAGGGAATGTAGTGTAGAAGTGTTAGCTGCATTTATGAATACATTTATTGCTGGAAATTAATAAAACCTCATCTGAATTTAAGATGCAGAATATTTTTCAATGAGGACTGAGAAAAGATGTTTGCTTGAGTTTGATGAGAAGTGGTGAGTCTCAAGCCTGGGACTGAAGCAGGTCTATGTTGCCACTAAAAAGCACTTTTGAGATACACATGAACTGGTTAAGTGAACACCTCCAGAGACAGGTTGATTTTAGAGTTAGAGACAAACTAATGACCTGAGAGAAAGTGCATTTGTGCATGTAACTGTGTGTAGCATGTGTTTGTGTTTTCTATGGGGCTGTAGATATTTGTCTCAATGCTGCTGTTCATTAATGGGTCTGTAGCCTGCTGGCACCAAAAGGAATTATAGGACAGAAGCAATCAATATAGCCAGGCTCCAGATCAAGACAGTGTGTGTAAATTAATATGTGTGGCGGTTGAGTGGTGCGTGTGTAAGTGACATAGATTTCTTGTGATATAGCAGTTAGCCCCAGAAACTGATGGACATTAAAAATATAACACCAGAAGCAAACTGAAACTGACTGCTGAGGATTTTTAAAATCCAAATAATCATCATTGGCAGTATTCCTGATGTGACTCTGCACTCCATAATCTTGGGTTTATGTATCATATTAATGATAATGTAGAATTAAGCTCTGTGAGAGACTGGTGGCCTGCCCATGGTGTATTTTGCCTCTCATCCATCTGGCTTGGCTCCAGCTCCCCTGTGACCCTCTACAGGATAAACAATGTAGTTAATTGACGAGTAATGTGGTATTATGTTAATGACACTATCACTTTTTATCAACCGCGGGTCCCCATACATTGCTTGTAAATAGCAAAAATGCAGAAGGGGGTTTATGTTCTTACACTGCATTTATGTGGTTCCAAGTGGTTGCAAGTGTGTTTGTCACAAATAGTTAGTCACAGAAATCCACTTTATCTGTAGGTTTAATCAGCCACTGATTTGACCAACACTGACTAAAACAACAGACAGTAACTTTATTTTATTTTCTATTAATGACCATAGTTATCTGCCCTTAGTAACTGAATATCGTGATTTATCATGTGTGCTTTTGTAATCTAATTATCCTGGTGTTAAACGAATGTCTGCCCAACTGGGCTAATCAGAAGTTCTCTCTATGGACTTCCACTGAGGAGGGCACCCACCCATGACCATCTCCAATTTACAACTACAGGCTGTTTATGATATTGATGCTAACGAAGGCTGATATTCAATTAACCAATCTAATCAGAACAGACTGGCCAGAGACAGTGGACCACAGGATGTACTGCAAGAATATCCATTATAACAAGCTATTAAGTTTTATATTCGGCCTTAGAAAATTGTTGTGTTCACACAAGTGGAAAGGCAAAGGAAGATAGATTTAGCTCATTTAATGAGGAAATTTTAACATGACAACGCCGTTCAGTATGAAATAACGGAGGCCGACCTACTAGTACCAACATGGTGCTGCATAATTTAAGAAAAATGTTGGAACAAGTTGTTTTCATTTGGCAACAAGTTGTGTTAACTTCACTTAACTAACACTTTATTTGGTTGAGGTTGGTAAAATGAACATGCTTTCAGCTTTGAGTATTGGCCTTTTACATTTTCTAACAAAATTTGATCAATTAGATTCTTCATTTTTTAAGTCCCATTTGAGAATTTCAGATTCCCTATGCAATCCAGAAATTCTTGTACATAATTTTAACTGTTAGTGTCCATGAGCTATGGTAACTGCTTCTTTTTCACATGACAGCAATGACTTGAGAAATGAGAAAAGATAAAACAATTGATCAGTGGCAAGGATGACTACTGGCTAGAGTTTATTGCAATGCAGAAAATGTCTTTTTTAATTCCTCTCTAATTTTCCTCCATGTTCATCTCTACTGGCAAAGACAATACTCAATAGGATATACAGCATATTTAACATGGTTTTTGACTTTACCTCACTCTCAGCAGGCCAGTGATGATGATAAAGATGATGATGATGTAGATGAAGATGATGTTGAGTAAGATGAGTATGATGATAATGAGCATCATGGTGGCGATGACAACAAAAATGATGCTGGCAATGATTTAGTTACACAGCACAGATCACTGTGGAAAGAGTAGAATAGAATTAAATAGAATTGTGTTTTCCCCCATTTTAATGGTAATCACATGATAATGTTTCGAATCTATTCAAAATCAAATTTGTTCTCTGCACATTGGCTGGCATAGGTGCTAAAATCATTATTCATCTTATGTTAATTGCACAGTTGGCATGGCAACCAAAACTCAAAAGGCTTAGAACTTTCATATACACACACACACACACACACATGCATACATGCTCACACACATACACATGCACAGATGTACAGTAGATAAAACTCCACTTGGAAGGTTATTTTTGCAAGTGAATAGTAGGAGGAATTTATCTAAGTGAGAACAGAGCCTAATGTTAAAAACCACCTCCAAAATTCAAAATATCATCAGAAACAATGTCTCCTGTTGTAATGAACCGATTATATTTTCTATTTTAGTATTTAACACCATTCACTATCCCTTTCTGTGTCTGTGACCCAATAAGGCAACAAGACATAAGTTAAAAAACTGCTTTACTGAATGTTTCCACCATTGCTTTGTACCGTTTGTTTAATTAAAAATGAAAGATCATCACTGTTTGTGTTTTAGCAGCTTAAAAATATGTTTGTGACTTCAGTGAAGATCAGATCACATTTCATGACCAATTTATGCAGAAAACCAGGAAATTGCAAATAGTGTAGTTCACTTACTTTTTTCTTGCCACTGTATGAGGCAAAAGGCTCAATAAGTCACAATCATCTGGTTTTCTGAGAAAATGTGTGAGAATGCACGCGGCATTGCTGGTCAAACAACAGGTGGAAGATGCCTTTGAGGTTGATAATAACCAGCTGCATACACAAGTTTGCAAAGAACTGAGCTGCAATTATTTTGAATTAGATATTTACCAGCACAACTCCAATTTTAATAGTAATAGCTCTGTGTGTATAATCATCAAGAGTGTTATTTTAGAGAAGAGCACGGAAATGTAGCTTATCCTCTCTATCTGTCCTTCAAAATATCCAGTGGCTGAAATCCCCAGTGGCTCACTCAGATTAAATAGCTATCTGGCTATTTAGCATGGAATACAATAGTTACACAACAAATCGTTTCCAACAGATTTTACTGATCCAAATCTATTTGAACCCTGAAGACTACTAACACCGCACAGATTAAACTGAGGAAATCAAGGATCCATTGATACACCTCAAGCAACACAAAGAAAATAGGCAAAACAGAAAATAGGCAACATTTTCTTCCCCAAATAGAAACCTCAAATAAGAAGCAAAGAGAATTAATGTTGTAGCTCCACTGACCTGCCAATGAGTAGAAACTCTCCTACCAATCCCTGGCGTCTCATGGCCATGAGGATGTTGCGGACAGTCATTCCTTCGCAGAAACACGCCACCACCCTGGCCTTGGGAAGGTGGGCCCTCAGTCTCTCCAGCAGTCGGTCAAAGCTCTGCTCTCCAGCATTGCTCCAGATTTTACCTTTAGGTAACATGCCAAACAAATCTCAAACAATCTCTGCTGCTTCAGGTGTGTGCAGTACTGACTTTCTTTTTAGTGTTACAGTTTTTCCTTTTATTGAAATACAAGGCTCCACAAAAAATAAAACAACAACCCAACATTTTGTTGTAAAATAAGCTATGTCCACTGGTTTAGTGGATGTCTGTATGCTGAGACAGCTGTTAAATTAATTTTGACTGCTGACACTCTTGGTCTTAGACTAAATGTAAGAGGTAATTAGCAACTGCTGCCTTTGAAAATGCAATATGCAAACAAACTCTACATTCAATTATACACCTACTCTAATTTAATGTGGTTTCTCACATTACTATGAATTCCTCTAATGTTTATGTTTCATATTGCTTAGTATCCTATGGTTGTCTTGACTGACTCTCTTACCAGAGTGGGCGATACAGATGCCCTCTTTGGCTGCCATGTCCTTGAATGCTCCCATTCCACTTTCACCATAGTTGCCTAGAAAAACACAGGCAGGGAAACAGTTGTAAGCGTGTAATCAATTCAGTTTTGTTTTAAAACCCAAATCAGTGTCATTCAGTAGAAACACAGCAATAAATCTTGATGATTCCTCTTATTTTGGTGAAGATCTCAAAGTTGAGTTATGGCAACTGGACTTCTTTCATGTTAGGTCAAAACATCAAAACATTTCACAACTCATCTATGCAGCCTTCAACCTAACAGTCCAGTTTCCAAGTCTTCCCTTATTGTATGATTAGACAGAAAGAGGAAACCACAAGTTTCTCCCCAATTCTCCGCAGCAGGCAATAATGTTTGGGGGAAAATATAAAGGGCCTGGTCTCATTCTGATGAAAAATATGCACACTGGTAACTCACCAGCTACTGTACTACATGTAAAAGCTCAAATTTATGTCAGAGAAAGCATTTCCCCACTGTGGCACCCATTTCTTTGCCAGAGAAAGTGGGTGACCTGGAATTTATGCTAATGAAGGGTTGTGCACACTGGCAAAGAATATGATAGGATTCCCCTCTTTAATTTCTCTCCCTTTCCCTTGTATGTCTCTCCCTTGTCTATGTGATTGAAGAGCAGATGAAAAATGTCTTCTCACCCTTTTTACCAGTGTTTCTCTCTAGCCACTCAATTAGATTGTTATCTTTAATGTTCCCTCCTTTTTACTCTGTGTTATCAATAACCCAGTGCAGCCTAATTAGGTCCCATTAATCTGTGCTCTACTTGAACTGATAAAGAAAAAGAAGAGAGAAGAAGAAGAGGCCAAGAATATAAGAAAGGAGTGAGAGAAAAGGATATTGATTAGGGAAAAGTGGAAATAGATGGCAAATGATGTCAGGAAAGGGGAGCACAACAGAGGAAAAAAAGAAAGGAAATGCAGGAGGAGTGGAAAGTTAGCAAGAAAAAGCTAAAGACAGCCTATAATCACTGACCGCTGCTGCATCACAGTGTGTGTGTGTGTGTTTATACGTGTGTTTGTGTAGTCAGGCCAATGATGAGTGTGGTGGAGCGAAGTGTAAAGTCCTGTAATTAGTGTCTCAGTGAGAATACTGGGAGCCAGATGGTACAGAACGTCCTTCCACGGCACAAACACACACACTCATACTGTTACCATCATCAGAATCGATAAAGCTTGTAACCTACTTCACTCTGGTCTCAACAGGGATTTATGTGTGAGACATCTCTCTCTCTCTCTCTGCTTTAGTGAGCCTGTCATGTGTCTCCTTATCACCCCCTTTCTGTCTCTGACTCTCTTAAACACACACATACTCTCTCAATGCTGCTTAACATTACCAGCACACTCTCACAGCAGAAATACGCTCATTCTACCATTCCTCCTGAACAAAAACCCACCCACACAAACACAATCATCAGTTATAGATAGGCTACAACCAAACACAAGACAATAGGAGCCTGTCTGCCTTCTCTCCTCGCTACTGCATGCCAAATTAACTTGATTTTATAGAACAGTTTCCGGCAAACATACATTTGAGACATACTGAGGACACTGAGGAGTAGGTAAAAAAAAACACACACACACACACACACAGAAATTTCAGATTCATTATTACACAGACTGTGATAAATTAGAGTATACATAGATACAAAGAGGAGTGAAAGAAATGAACCAAAAATTCTTACACTCATTGTTGTACTGCATCCATCACTCAAAACTGAACCAGATAAAATTCCCTTCAATTTCAGCTCTCCAAGTACAGTTGGACCGCACTTGATAGTTGCACCCCCCGCTTGCTTCAATTCACCTTCACCACCTACTCTCTATTGCTTCAATCATGCCTTTCATTCACTCACATTACCCGCTCTCTGTTGTAAGTGCCTCACGCCACCCTTGTCTATTTTATTTGGACCTGATTTCTCCATAAGTACAAACACAAGCCAAACCCTCCACACACTTACACACAACTAATAGACACTACTTCATAGATAGATAGATAGATAGATAGATAGATAGATAGATAGATAGATAGATAGATAGATAGATAGATAGATAGAT
>JAUYWH010000005.1:14348539-14424018 GCA_034779795.1 Ctenopoma multispine | reverse complement strand
GAGTGAGTGAGTGAGTGAGTGAGTGAGTGAGTGAGTGAGTGAGTGAGTGAGTGAGTGAGTGAGTGAGTGAGTGAGAGCTCTTCTTTTCTCCAATCGCTACCTGCTGACCTGCTTCTGTTTTTTATTTCATCAACATTTTGTATCTATCTAGCTTCAACCCAGCTACAGTAATTCAATTTCTATCACATTTCTCTTCATAAGCTGAAAACTAATCTCTTTAAAAACACTTTCCTCTCCCTCTCTGCTACAGTGCTGTTATTATATGACTGATCTTGACAGTTACACTACTCATTCTCTTCCTATTCTTCTCATCCTTCACTGAAAGCACTTATGTCTTGTTTGAATGAGAAGTTTCTAGCTTTTTAACCTTGGCAACACACGATAAACAAATTTTTTTTACAAATTTTTGTGAAGCATAACATATTTCACACTAAGACTACTGATGAATTTAAAGTAGGTAAATGTTGATATGGTATTCAGGTAGAAAGTACAAAGATGCAGATACAACAAGAGGATGAGAGAACACGAAAAATGACAGCCTTTGTCTGAGTTAAAGAAAGAGTTTAAAAGTCAGAGAGAGAGTGTGTGGGTGGTTGTACCTTCAGTGTGTATAGCAGACACGTAGCTCCAGTTGTACCTCTTTACAATGTCCACCATGGCTCTTGCCTGCTGGGCATCTGAAGGCACCACCCGCATAAAGTACTTATAAAGGCTCTGAAACAATGGAAATAAAAACAATGGCAAGAGGAGTTATCATGGAGCATCTAGAAGAGTCAGTATGTAAGGAATAGTCATTGATTAAATACAATTTACATTAAAGGAGGAGTAATACATTTAGCCTCTAACTGATAATCTATCTAATAATTTTATGATTTCATCAGTACAACTTTAATAACATAGAAATTTGTCTACGGGTAAATAGGCACACCTTATCACTGAGGTCCATACTGGTGGCAGAGTAGGCAATCTGAGGTATGTTGAACAGCTGCAGTAGGTTCTGGACCTGGATGGCCACCGAGCTTGACCCCGGTCCGATTAAACCCACGATAGGTTTCTTCCCCCGCATTGGAGTGGCAGAGGGGTCTGCGCACTTCATCGTCGCTCCTCCCCCTCCTCCCCCTCCCCAAGCACCTCCCCCGCCCCACTCCTCGGCCTCATCAGAAGAAACCAGTGAATCCCGTATAAATTCGATGCTCTGCTCCAGAGCCACAGCTGAGTGCCAACAAGAGTCTCTGATCTCACAGCCCAGGGTGATGTTAGGAAGGATGTACGGGTCAGCGTTAATGCGGTCCAGCGTGTGCATCATGGCCTCCACCCTCTGGATACCATACTGCTCCCGCACTGCACCACACTTTCGTTCATGTACCTGTGAAGACACATCAAGTCAAATTGCACTGACATTTACATAATAATGCCGTCTATATGTTGCCATTATTGACAACAGCATAAATAAGTTCTATTGAGATACGTACAACACATAGGTGCTTCATAACTGGTATCGTTTTTTTCTTCACATCACTGCCATGTCCAAAAAATTTGTTTTTCCTGTGTGCAATTATCCATAATGAGATAGCAAAAAGCTTAAATATCAGTGGGTGACTACAGGTTGCTGGGGCAGCTAATGGAGGCTGAATGGTCATGGACTCACAGACTGCACTATTACTACAAATTGAATGTGCTTTTTGGGCTTAATAAGCAGAGCAACTCTCTTTACAAGAGAACAAAGCACGCAGACCATCCTACAGACACACACAGATACAAGAAGACAAACTACCTTGTCAGCAGGAGGCTGATGATGTACTGAGAACAACGCTCCGATGATGATGTCACCAGGTATGTGTGCTACAACTCGCCGCTCGTTAGACTGGGCAGCATCAGCTTGATCAGGCCCCACCCAGAAGGACAGAACCAGCAGCAGCCGAAGCATCATCTTTGTCCGTTTTGGTAACAATGGAGAAGCAGATCTCAGATTTGCTGCGTGGAGCCGTCACAGGGAACTGTTTATCCGAGAAATACTTTTCCTAGCCATGACACGGGTTTGTGGTACTGAGGAGTTTTTGAATTGGATGGTTTCAATAAATTGCTCTCTTCTGATTTGTCTTTCTTTCCTTTGGCTTTGAAGGTCCGAACATCACTGCAACAGCCGAGACAGGTGCAGCAGTGCAACCTGGGAAATTCAAAAGAAAATCTGGGCTAAGTCTCATTAGCTGAAATAACTCCAGGCTCCTCCAATTATAAGGCAGAGATGGTCTCCACAGTAACAGGTGACAGACATACATGTTCACATAAGCCTGTGGGCAGAAAAGATTGTTAAACAGTAAGTTGAGCATTTGAAATTGATGTTGGATTTCCCCAAGCACAACAACCACAAAGGCCTGTCTGTACGTTAATAATCTAACTTATTTACTTTTGTATAGTTTGTTGTTATACGTAGTTGAACTGTGGATGCAAACTGTGCAACTAAAAATGTATTGATCACTATAGTTCAAAATATAACAACCAGTAAATGTTCGTAATGAAGCTTAACACTGGCTCAAACCAGTACAGTTGATTTCATCATCATGAGGAACTGCCTAAAATCACAGTGACTGAGCAGTCACCATACGTACCACTGCGTCAACAGAATATCAATAACACAACTTGAACACTGTATCACACCTCACTGCTATTAGATTGTTTCGTGCTCACTCATAGAACTGTGACACCAACGAGGTAATGTAAAACTACTGGCAGTGCTATTTTCTCTCTTTTTTTTTTTTTTTGTTTAGGTCTGAAGAACCTAAAGCACCAACTAATCCTTTAGCATCGAATAAGTCATTGCTCAAGTGTCTGTCCCACAACTCTAACCAAATCAAACTTGGCATGTTACCCCCGATTCTCCTGCTGCTTTAATTACTTTAATACTGGCTTCTGGTTGTTCCCTCTAAAATGAGCTCCATTGAACTGTTATCATTGTTTTCCAGACTAAAACAAATATTACTATACATCATCTGCATAAAGCTGTACATTCAGGGGGTGAATTGTTTTTGTTGTAGTAGAAAGGTAGACTATTGCATTTGCCTTGCTAGTGTTATTATAAATTAAAGAATGCACCCATTTAATGGAGAGCAAACAGACGGTAGTTAACAGTGAAAAAAACCCTTTGCAAAATGTGGGCAAGTCTACAACTAAGTGGATGATTCAAACAGACAAACAGGACTCATCAAACTACAGTATAAGAAATTCACAAAGCATATTGTGTTTACACTAACCCCCCCCCCCACACCTCCGTGTAACCTTTCAAGTAGCAATCCCTTTGCATTAATGGACGAGTCTTATAATGTGCTTAACCTCCGAGTTACACAAATACTTCACTTTATTCCAATGGAGGGATTTAATTGACCGTAAACAGCAGGGGAGACGGTACAGTTTAGACAGCAGACGATGGCATCCAGTGCTTATGCAAACAGGTTCATGCTTATGTTAAGCTGAGTGGGGGGAGGTGGAGAGAGAAGTGTGGTTTGTGGATTGAAATATAGAAATGAGAGATATGAAGGAAGGGAGAGAATGAGCACATAAGAAGATAAAGAAGGAATGGTGTGCAGAGAAAGAGGGAATATATGGTGAAAGAGTTAGAGGAGGAAAGGCAGAGACAGAAGAGGACATATGAAAAAAAGAAGAATTAGAAGAAGGGTGAGATAAAAAAGAGGCATCAAGGGACACAGAGACTCACTGAACATAATTAACATGACAGTGTCAGGATGGTAAGAGGACTAACTGCTTCTCCAACAATGAACAATCAAACTAAACTTCACCTCACACTCACATACTCTGTCTCAGTCAATAACACAGTGCAGGAAATTCATGTAAAGATTCAGATATTTCCTCTCCACCTACAATTTCACTCTAAACTATGTCCACATCGCCACTAACCAAAACTCATCTCATGTTTCTCTCCACCTAAAACCAGTCACAGTTTCATTTGCAGTCTACACTCTGTCACATACAGTTCATGCTGTGTCTCTCTGTCACATTGCTCTTGTGTAGGCTTAACTGTAGCTGCTAGGAAAAGAAAAGAAAATCTTCATTCCCTTAAGAAACATCTTGCACACACCATTAGCCAATTATATCCCTAGTTCTAGCCAAATTACACACAAGGGCATTACAAAAACCTTCCAAATCAAGTTTTATGCAGACATAAAAACATAACATAGGCAGAGGCAAACACACACTCCTCCCTCTCTGTCTTACTTTAATTCAATGAGTCTGATCAGCGGTGACACACTGTTTTATAGGTTAAGAAAGCATTGAATTTACTGCATATTAAGCACGGATGATTACTTATTTTAATTATGTTTTTTCTGTATCTGTCTTGTTCTGGATGATCTACACACATTTGTATTTGTAATTAATTCATGAGAGGGAAGGAGGTGGTATGACAGGCGTCTGGAGTTTTGAAATATATTGTGTCTACTCATCATCCGAGTAGCTCGACTATACTTCATCTTCTGAGTGTTCAAATGAGAGGAAAATAAAATATCCTACTCACTGACAGCAATATTCTCAACAAACAGAGCCATAACATACTAATGAAAAACACAGGCACCTTGTACGCCACATTCTAATAGATTCACCCACATCATTTCCACAGTGATGAGGACCTTTCTTCTATCCCCTACTGACATGCGCACTTCTCTCTCTGAAATGCTACCAACAATTTAAGGAAAAGTATTTCATCAGCATGAGAGTTTGAACATGTAAAAAAGGCTATGCACATCTAAAACTATGAATTCTGCACATTCAACATAACGAACAGCAGACAGACACAAAAAAACAATATAACTGTGTCTCTCAAAGTATTTGCTGGTAACTAAAATAGGTCATACATTTTTTTTGTTGTGTACACAGTTTAGGAAGCAGCAATATTTCTGGAAGCTTTTGCTGTGTGGGCATGTGACACTGTGTCTCCATGTGGTTCTATTTCCCAAATGGACAGAGATACTGTTTATGCATCTGAGCCCCAGGAAACAATACATTTGAGGACGTTTTAATAAGTGTAGAAATTTATTTTCATCATCCCTAATTGCTGCTTTGTTTCTGGAATTACCTAAGCGCCTCTAGAAGCTGTTCCTCATGCTCAGACCAAGGACATCACTAGGGCCAGGACACAACAACACAACACTCAGGTATGTAGCGTGCTGGTCTTTTCTGTTTGTTTGTTTGTTTTTATAGGAGTGACATCTCACACTTTCAGTTCAGACTGGGTATTTTTCAGTCAGTCCATCTAGTTAAACAAGTCTCAAAAATAAAACAGGTAATTAATGACCTTATCAAACATTAAATGGATAGAATGTATGGAATCATCAAACACAATTACAATCTGTTAGAACCTTGTTTTTCATAATGACAAAACTAATCACATCTACATCAGATATCCAGTTCTTATTTTGTAAGCAAGCTGTTACACTACTGACTACAAGCTACCTCCCTATGGGAATGTTATCAGTCTCAATCAGACAGTCTTCAGAGAGTCCCAACACAGTTACGAATTTACCTGCTGCAGCAGAGGCGTCTTCAGACAAGGTGTGACAGAGATGTGCCTGCAGAACTCCTCCTGACAAGCTCCGACCTTAAAACACTTTATCCTGCAACATTTCAACAGGGACTTGTAGCAAACAGTCGTCCCCAGTTATCTATCGCAGAATCGTGTATATGCTCCATTAGCCCCTCTATAGAGACATTCATTCTTTTGTAGTAGAATTAATAAATCACTGACGGGCACTTACAGCGTCCGTTCAAACTGCTTCTCTCCAAGAAGAAATAATATCCAGAGAGGACAACAACGTCTGGCGCAGCGCTGCATCCGTCAACCGCAATGGGAGATCAGAGTCCATCAATTGCACCCAACACACACGCACACACACACGGTTTTTCACAAGCGATTGGTGTAAAACATGACAGAGACACCGCCTGAAACGAACATGGCTACAGCATGCACCGAAAACCGGGTTTCTGATCCTCCTCTGTCTGGCTGACATGACTGTATTTTCTTTACATCTGTGCAACTGCGTCCTTTCGTTAAGTAGGTTACACCGTTCCGGGATAACCTTATAAAATAATCCAAGGATAACCAGTCCCAGTGTAAGTGCAAGTAAGTCCCATCAAGAATGCTGCAAGAAGAGCAGGTCATGACAAAGTGCGACAATACCACAGCATATGGATTAGGGCACACAGTCCCTGCAGACATAGTGCATGGATCACGGTGATGTGTCTGCACAATCTTATCATCAAGCCTTACCTTACAGGAACCTACATGTGTAACCAGCACGGTCCCGCATGATTATTAGGATGTAAGTTACTAACGAGGAGAAAAGATGCTGCATATAATGTGTCACGTTAGTCCAATGTCAAACACGCCAGAGGTGCCTGTGATTGCTGTGCAGCTTCTCAGCTTCCTCCGTTTTCTGGTCACGCACACCTGAGCCTCTCTCTCTGAACACCTCTCTCCTTCATCCCGCCCCTCCTCCTCCTCCCGCAGCATCTCTCCGCCACCACACACACCCCTTCCCATCCTATCTATCCTCTCAGCTACTTGTAAGATGTCTTCTTTCCCCACTTTTTAAAATTTTTATTAATATATACGACATAAACCACTACTCTAGCCATCTAATGTCACCCCCATCTCCAGTTTCCACTCAAACACCCACCTTTACACTTCTATCCTTTACCTCCAATCTTCTCTCTTCCCGTGTATCTGGATGTTGTCTGTAGGTCATTCAGTTTGTTTTTGGTTTTTTCCATCTCATCTATCTTGCCTCATGCGTCTGTCCTTCCTCCCACCTACCTGATGTGGTGAGAAGTGAAGACAAAATAGAAACACCTTGTAGAACATGGCAAACGCTATGAATATTATAAATAAAGTTATTCGTGTTATCTATGCCAATAAATTACCTAGTTTATGAGTCTAACCAGAGTGGATTTACGAGGAGAGTGACTAGAACAATTGCGGCGGAACCAATGTGACTCAAATGGTTCCAAACACGGCGAACTAGGTGTTTTCAACACATTTTTCCAAAATTAACTAGTTGAAATAATCTAGGGTTATGCCATCTGTTATAATTTTCACTTAACAACAACTATCGCATGATAATGACATTATATCTTACAGAAGCTTAACTCATCACCATCCAACAAATTCACCAATGAATACGTTAAGCTAGTTTACTAGTATTAGCTTAATGTTTTCATGAATTGCTTGTCTATAATTTTTAATACTAAAACTTATTTGGTTCTGTTGTAGAATTGTTGTTTTCTCATCCCGGTCATCTGTAGGGTTCTGGTCTAACTAGTTAATTATATGCACAACTTTCAAGACAAAGTTTTTATTGTTTGCTTTAGCCTAGCAGACGCGTTAGCCAGCCTCGTCTACGTTGCTAGGTGACGAACAGCCCTAAAGGAACAGGTGTTACGCTAAAGACTGACTCACCATGCATTTGTGTCCCCTTTCTCCCGAAGCCCACTTTTATGCACCTTAAACCCTAAATGGTCATCTTCTGTGATGCACAACCTCAACCCAGTCTTACCTTTACAACAACCAGTCAGCAACCACACAGCTTAATATGTGAACCACACCGAACGGCAGCGTAAGCAGCAAAGGGAGACCATATTTAAGGCGGACACAGACTTAGACATAACACCGGTTCAGGGTTCCAGCGTGATTCAGGCGAATCAACCCCTCACCTGTCTAACTTATTGTAATTTCCCCCCTTTTTCTTTACTTGCTTACCAACCACTACCTGTTAAAAGCAATGGATACAAATAAATATCAAAATAAATTCTGTATAAGAAGTCCCTCTCCAGGAGTTATAGACTAATGTGTAGCATGAAAGTGGACTGTGTCTCTCTCTCCTCTCATCAAATAGACGCTAGAGGTGACACTGCGGGCTGGGATAACGATTACAGGGGGGGGGGGTCGATAGAGTTTGAAGTTTCATATCGGTCACGGGAGTAAAGAGCCATTAACCTATACAGCTTGCTGGCGTCCACCTAAAGGACCCACAGTACTCAAATCATTGAAGATAAAAAATCAATACAAATCTAATGGACACATCGTGGTCTCCTGCGACCCTCTTCAGCTTCATAACACACACACTGTTATGCCAAACAAAACAGTTAGCCTAACCCTTTAGTTCTGTTTAATTCATTATTTTATTATGTATTATATGTTATTACACAATTATTTTATCAGTAGGTTTTATGTGACTGATAAGACATAGCATAGCTACGGGTCAACTCAAACATTATTGGTTATTCCGTGACACGTTGCAGAAAGAATTAAAGGGCATTACAAAAATCATATATGCTTGTGTTTGTTTTTATCACGAATAATTGTTTCTCATTGGTTTACTACTAAATACTACTAAATAGGCTGACAATACAAACGGGATTATTTGAGGAAGCGTCCCTTTGTTGTAGGGACTTTGGGATGCCTTCCCGGGCATGGACCTGACTGGTGTAGACAAAATAAATAAATGCCGGAGGAACTGTTCGTTTCCTGGTCATGCCACTAAATTTACCCTCCACGCGAATGGAAAACAACACACGCTGGAGTCACATGTATCCTACCTCTGCTCGCGGGACAGGTGGATGTTCCTGGAGAAACACAGCATCCCTCGTGCGTCGTTCAGCGCATCATGCTCGCGGTGGTTAATCTACTTTTTCACTATGGCAACAAATGAACCCCCCCCCTCTCTCTCTCTCTCTCTCCTTTCTCTCTCTGCAGCGCAGAGTCGCTCCAATGAGGAGGCTCCTTTCGCATCACAGGTCATCCACCCGCTCTCTCTCTCCCTCTCTCGCCCTCTATCTATCACACATACATCCACGACACCATCTGGAGATAGATACTGATAGTAGCCCGAGAGGAAGAGTGAGAGATGGAGAGAGAGAGAGAGAGGCAGGGAGAGGGCGAGTATGGGGTAGAAAGGTTTTTTTTTTTAGAGATTAGCTAGGACAAGGCTTGGGTTAATTTACCAGCCAAATGCATTTGGGATTAGTGGACCATTAAAAGAGCATAGGCATACACAAACAAGCACAACTACACACATTCACACACTGTCTTTCCCACATGCACATGCACACACACTGACACACACACACTATAGATGTAGCTTTGGCTGATACAGTGATAGCCTTACCAACCCTGACCTCTGTCTCTCACACTCTCTCCGATTCACTATTCTCATCTTGTTTTGACACTAACACATAAGCTAACAGGCAGACATAAGAGTGCGACGGCACACGTAAAACAGACTCTTTTAAAAGTGCAATTGTATTTGTGTGTGTGAGTTGTTGAATGTATGTGTGTCAATGTTGTAAACACAGACACTGGCCTCAGAGGGTACACCCCTTCACTATTTATTGTAGGGCCATTTTTGCCCATCAGCCTAATAATTTATAATGACAACATAAAGAAATGTTTTTAGAAATCTTTGCACATTTCTTAAAATTCAAAAATTTAAATGTTTTATTTCAAATAGTATTCAGACTAATTCTGTACTTTTGGCAGCAGCTCTAAGTGAAGTGCTTATGAACTGACATCTTCAGGTCTGTCTGCAGATGTTTGGTTGGGACACTCAAGAACAGACCAAGACAGAGTCATATCATAAGATCATAAGAGTCTTCTTGTTCAATCACAAAAAAACCCGATGTATTCTGCTGTCACTTCTTGTCCTTGGTTTTCTAAATAGTGTTGTTTATCCAGATGAAATGTCAGAATTATCTGGGGTCGCATTTCTACGCTAACCCAATAATATCAACAAGCTGCCGAAGGATCAAGCTCAATTTGATGCCAGTCAAACTCTCATTCTCTCACAAACACACAAATACACACAGATCCAACTCATTAATCACTCAGCAGCACACTTAGGGACACCCAAAGTTGGATCAATAAGTGAATTAATATTGATGAAACTGAGACAAATCAATGAAGTGATAGAACTGAGTGTGCTGAATCACAGAGAATTGGATTGAATGGTATGATAGATGGAAATGATACAGTTAACACACTGCATGTGCATAATCTGATGCTAACAATGTTAAGCGTGCGTGGGCTACAGTAAAGAGCGCACCACACAGCGGCAGGTCCCCTGGATAGAAGGAAATAAGACGCAACAATTTACAAAACGACGCCCTATAAAATATAGGGTGTGAGTATGCTTGTTGTGTAACTACATACAAGAAAGCAACACATTCATAAAGACACCTATAGGATAAAATTTTCTTTTCACCACACTCCCCCGCAAATCACAAGCTCGTCAGAGTCTGTGTCACAGTCGGCAAATCAATTATTTAATGGCTTTTCAAAATAACAGTGGAAACCCATGGTTGCCATAGACACATAGCTGATTTACAAGGTTATCACTTGTCTGTGATATTCCCACTCTAAGTAGGACAAATAGATAAAAAAACATACAAGCACATAAGATCTACAAAAGAGAGAAATGAGGACAGCTATTGTTGCTGTCATGTTATGTGATTCCTGCTTAATTGACAAAGTGTAGATTGAGCTTTACTTAAAATATATTTCACAGTTGGCTACAATAATGTCTACAATAGTGTCACGTTATGACACAAAAGGCAAATGTGTCCACTTACTTCAACAAAATGTGACTCAACTCTTTTTATTTTCCTAAAAAGAGTGGATGTGGGTTCAGTATGTAATACAACACTGTGTGTATTAAGTTTTACTGCATGTATAGAAATGCTAATGTAGTGCATATTAAAAAAGAGTTGGCTTCAGATCCAGTGACAGACTGTTCCAGAGTCTGGGAGCATACTAACTAAATGCATCCTCAGCGTCGACATTCACTGTCAGTACAGGTTGACAAGCAGCAGTAATGTCTCTGACTACCAGGACGTCCTGATAACAGTGATGGCACACCAACTGGGAATAATGCTGCAGTATATGAATTCTACCCTGTAGATACAAAATAACAAAGTTTGCAAAGTCACAGTGAAAAGGAAGCCATATTTAAAATAGAAAATATCTATCTATCTTAGCGCTTGTATTATTTTCATCATTACTTTATCTATGATTCATATTCAGAGAGGGGTGAAAATGGTGTTTTTGCTTTAAAAAAAAGCAAAAATGAACATTCCCATTTCCCAGAATCCATGCTGAAAATATCCAGTTATTAACAATATTCAGTTTACTTACTACAGAAAGAACTGATATATGAACCTGTGAAACGTTTGTTTAAAATTAATTGATTATGAAAAGATCTACTGAACAAGTCTTCCTCACACTCATGCGGTCATAGGTCAGAAGGTCAGTGTAGTGTTTGGCCATCCAACACAAACCCACCTCACCACATTTCATTTCCAGTCCTTAACACTTTCCTCTTCCCATTGCTCGCGTCCTCTGATTTTTCCTACAATGCAAAGTCAGTGAGGTGCAGATCTGCCTGTTTTCAGTGCTGGGTTGAAAAGCTGATTTTTTTTTAGCTAAGAGACAAATTATCTCTTTGGGTTACAAGGTGCAAATTATGTCTCTGCTCTGTGTTAGATATCAGGGAGATCTTTCATCTGTGCGGGGCAGCAGTGTGGGTTTTAATTTGAATAAGCTTTCTGAATCAAAGTCAAATAGAAACACCACCAGCTGGCCAGACCATGTTCTTCCACCTCTCATTACAACTGATGAGCAGGCAACTAACTGCGTGTAATAAGCATACTGTGAAGCTCTGTGACCCTGTGATGTGCCTCTGTGTCAGTCAAGAAATGGGTCGTGCTGCCCTCTTGTGTCTGGTTGAGAAAGAAGATGATTTTATTAGAAAGACTCACTAAAGCATAATTTTAAAATGTGTACTTGATGTGGATGTTGAATTATTTGCGTGGAAAGTAAACAGATTTACAGTAAGTTAAAAGGAAAATCTCCCTCACACGTACACACAGTCTCCAGTTGGAGCCCTGCGGACAGGTTTATCCTGTGATGGTCATTCCTGTGCGCTCCACCGCATTCCTCCACAGGGATAAGCTGCTTCCCGTGCCTGGCTGAGGTAGCATGTGATCGGCTTGTGACTACCGTTTGTGCGCAGATGCCTTTCTGCTCTGAGTCCCACTGTACTAGCCTGTGGACCCGGAGGAGGAAAAGTATTAGAAAACTGCTTCTCAGTCTCCCGGTCTTTCTTGTAGTCTCCATATTGCACATTCCTGAATTGAGCGGGTGATGGTCATGCCTCACCATGTGGTGCAGATGATGACAAACACGGTTAAATATTTACTGTAGAGTAGACTGAGTTTTTTGTACAATCATAATTAAATGTTTATTATTAAGCTTTATTATGTAATTGTTACTTGTTTGATCTTTTACACTTACTATTACTTTTGTTTATTATGTATGAAAAATATTTAAATGTTTCCTCCACTGATTAACAGACATTTTAATCACTGCGTTATATCATGTCTTATGTTATGTTAACATTTACAGCAACACGATGACATAAGCAGAACATGTCTCCAAAGAACAATTACCAATAAAAGCGCAAAGACAAGAGATTTATTCTTACATGAAACAACTATGAAACACCAGTAATATTAAGTTTGTGTTTGATGGAGCTGTCTGTGCAAATTGTTATTTTATTCCCAATAATATGTTAATCTTTGTGAAATGGAAAATCAGAAAAACTGCCACACCCCTATCTTATTAATGTGGCATGAAACTCATAGTAAGATTAGAAATCAAGCCTTTAATGTGAACATGCTCATGAAAACAGTGATTTTATGTGAGGGAGAGAAGAAATGTGCCCTGTTCAAGAAGAGAAATGAAAGCACACCAAAGAAAATTAAACTAAAATACTATAAAACACTTGATAGATGGTTTATATGGTTTATATGTATCTTCTAAACTTAATTGCAAATCTTTTATATGGGCTAAAAGAAATAAAAGCACAATTTCACCAGCAAAGCCAGTAATGGAATAAGATATTATAGTTGTTTATTCTCAAAGTGGTCTAGTTTCTGTGAATACAGAAGGAGTCAAGCTAGGTTAAATTCTGTCAGGTGCTCCTCATGATGTCCATTTTGTTTACTCTTTTACTTTATAATAGCTCTTTGCAGATGTTTGTGCATGCTTTGTTATTCACAGACCAAACCTTTATTGTGAAACATCAAATATTTTATACTTATCTTTCCCTTTATGTCATAATCGTATAGTTTTTTAGTCTAATGATTTATTCTGATAGTGTTTCATCATACTTGCCTGTTGTGCACAATATTTTAGGTATAAACAGTCTGTATGTATTTTACATTTAGACCTAACTTTTTAACAGTCATGCATGAAAGAAACAGTCACAGAAATGTTAATAAGCCTTTCAGACATCAGGTATGCACAAACTCTCACCATACCAGGCACAGTGCTGTTTTGTTCAGCTGGCCAACAAGGAGATTTGTCCTACTCATACTGTATGTCCAAATAAAAATGTTGTTTTTGTTTTTATCTAAATATGCATCACGCCAATAAAACTCATTAACAAGCAGATTTATGTAACATAGATTCTGATACACTTTCATTTACCAACATCGCATCGTCAGCTGAAAGAGACTCAACATAATGACGGCTGCCAGCAACACAATTCAGCATTTTCTTCACCCATACAGGCAGGTTCATATGGACTGACTGAATACACTGGCTGATACTCACTCATTCAAACAGCTTGGTTGTACTGAAATACTAAAAACTATCACAGCACAGTGGCACAGCACATGATTCAGCTAACTCTACTGTCTAATATCAATTTTACACCTCTTTCTCAACAGCATGCACACACTTGATCATGCAGAAATTCCTAGCCCACCATTGCCAAGGGGAGGGAGTGATGCATGCACGCACGCACACACACACACACACACACACACACACACATACACATTTCTGTCTGAGGTATAGCAGAGCAGAGGTCATCTGGTCTCCTGACAGAATGGAAGCAGAATCAGGAATATTATGCGCATGTGATGGAGTGTGAGTCCACATGATTGTGTATGAGTGTGTGTCTTACTGAGGGCATGAGATCACACACTTTGTCAGAGGACAGCCCCTAAAAGAGCTCAGGGAGTAGGGAGAGAACAGGAGACTTTTGGCTGGGTGTGAGAGAGGGAGAGGATGGAAGGAGGCTTGGTAGAGGGTTAGATGCTAGCGTAGTGGGGTAAGTTTTAAAAATCGATATCGATACAGCTAGCTTCATTTTGATCCATCTACAGACCTAATTTGGTTGGACTGCAATCCAGTATTTCTCAGCTTGCATCCTACCAAAGTTATTCTTCACAGATAATCTCTTTTCTTTGAGTCGCTTTTGCTGAGTCTTACCTCATTAGCTGCACAGCCTGTGAGAGCATCAGCTTCAATTGTGTGATGTTTTCAACAGGACTTTAACTCCCACTGTGCTTAACACTGGAGCTGCTCTGACTTTTCACCATGAGGCACCTTTGTGTATCTATAGTTCTGCTCCATCTCTTTGGGACTTCTTTATGTCAGTTCCCTCGTCCCTGTGCAAACTCAGAGGCACTAAGAACCAAAGAGTGTTGCCCTGTGTGGGAGGGAGATGGCTCAGCCTGTGGTGCCCTGTCAGGCCGTGGTTTCTGCACTGAGGTGTTGGTCTCAGATGAACCCCATGGACCACAGTATCCACACAGTGGGATTGATGACAGAGAGCGCTGGCCTTTAGCTTTTTTTAACCGGACGTGTCGCTGTGCTGGAAACTATGGAGGTTATAACTGTGGAGAATGCAGGTTTGGTTATTGGGGTCCGAACTGTGCTGAGTACAGGGAATCAGTGCGCAGGAACATCCTAGTCATGTCAGCTGCTGAGCAACAGAAGTTTATCTCTTATCTGAACTTGGCTAAAAACACCATCAACCGTGACTACGTGATCTCCACGGCGACAAGAGCAGAGATGGGTGAAAATGGTGAGACCCCCATGTTCTCTGACATCAACACCTTCGACCTGTTTGTCTGGATGCACTACTACGTGTCCCGAGATGCCTTCCTAGGAGGACCAGGGAACGTATGGAGGGACATCGACTTTGCCCATGAATCTGCAGCGTTTCTTCCGTGGCACAGAGTTTTCCTGCTTCACTGGGAGAATGAGATACGAAAGCTGACAGGGGATTTTAACTTCACCATTCCCTACTGGGACTGGAGGGATGCCCAGTCCTGTGAGGTGTGCACCGATGCATTGATGGGTGGACGCAGCTCACTCAATCCCAACCTCATCAGCCCTGCTTCTATCTTCTCCTCGTGGAAAGTAAGAATATTTGATTGCCCCTGTGTGTGTGTGTGTGTGTGTGTGAGAGTGAAACATATGTGTTTGAGTGTGTGTATGAGCGAAATCTTGCTTATCCTTGATTAAAAGACAAAGCTTGTCTTTGTTTCCACTTCATGCTGCCGGTCTGTTGTCTTAAAGCTGGTTTAGCCTGTTAATGAGAGAGAGTCTGAGTCTGAATGTTAACCAGAAACAAGAGATTTGGTTGGAAGCACACAATATCTTTTAACAATTCATCCTTTAGTAATGCAAACAACATGAAAGATCAGAGTGTAAATCCTACTTCAGAGACTTTGTCTCAACATCCTAGAAAATCAGCAACTGTATCCTGAGATATTTAGAGAAATATTTCAGCCCACAACCTACTGCATTTATGCTTTCACTCATAACTGGGATATCAGTTTATTAGCTGTATTAATGTTCCTATATCAGAGCTATTTCACAAAAAAATAATTGTAGTGTGTCTGTGTGTTTATAGGTGATCTGCACTCAGCCAAATGAGTACAACATGCGAGAGGTACTGTGTAACGCCACCGGGGAGGGTCCACTGTTGCGTAACCCCGGAAACCATGATCGGAACCGTGTGCCACGAATCCCCACAACAGCTGATGTGGAGTTCACTCTGAGCCTCCCCGAGTACGAGACAGAACCAATGGACCGATTCGCCAACATGAGCTTTAGAAATGTCATAGAGGGTAGGAGTGGAAGAAACGCATGGACACTTTTTTATTCTTTACTCCATGAAGCCTGAAAAATAATTATTGTTTTTTTATTATTGTTTTTTTTGTCTAATCTAGTGAATGAGTTTTGTCCCATTTAGTTCACACAAAATACAGAAACTTTACACTATGCATATAAAAAAAGACTGAGTCTTCTAATTTTCTTTGTTTATAAAGACAGCTTTATTTGTGTAGGACACTTTTCTACACTTCCATCCCCTCCCCAACTCATTCACAAAAAACTTTGTATTAAGCTCAGTTTTTTCTCCAGGTGCTGTACTCCCGTTTCTCTCGCAAACCTCTGTGCTGTTTCCCCCTCCACACTTCAGTAACTTTGTTACTTCTACTGTTTCCTTGTTTACCTGTTTTTACTCTCTTTCACTGCCCTGCAGGTTTTGCCAGTCCAGTCACAGGTTTGGCAGTACCAGGTCAGAGCACCATGCACAATGCCTTGCATGTCTTCATGAATGGCTCCATGTCAGAGGTGCAGGGTTCGGCCAATGATCCCATATTCCTCTTGCACCATGCTTTCATTGACAGGTAGGATGACAAACACACAAGCTTGTCAACTAATGACACACAGGAAAAACTGCCACATGACAGACACATTTTTTCGCACTTTTTCATCTGGTCTTTTTTCTGCAGTAAATAACTGATTGTATTTTGTAGTGATGAACAAAATTGTATGTGTTAGCAATGACACAGAAGGAAGAGATACAGTGGGATCAAAAGAGAAAAAATAATTCACTTACAGAGGAAAAGGAAGCAATTAGAGGGGGAGTGTGAAAATAATACAGCAGGAGCAGATAAAACCATCCTTCCCCTCCTCCCTCTTCTACTTTATTCTTTTTTTATATCTTCACTCCCCATTCCTTCTGCAGCATCTTCGAGCGCTGGCTCAGAACCCACCAGCCTTCCAGGACCAGCTACCCACGTGCGAATGCCCCCATTGGCCACAATGATGGTTTCTACATGGTGCCCTTCCTGCCTCTCTTTAGAAATGGAGACTATTTCCTGTCCAACAAGGTTCTGGGATATGAGTATGCATACCTGCTGGACCCTGGTCAGTGCAATTTACATGTAAAATAAATTTGTGTTTCTACAACTTTTATTTTATGTCGAACTGTCTCATCCTGTCCATCTTCACTCCAGGTCAGAGGTTTGTCCAGGAGTTTCTGACACCCTACCTCCAGCAGGCCCGTGAGATTTGGCATTGGCTCCTAGGAGCCGGGCTCCTCGGGGGTGTGGTTGTTTCAGTCATTGCTGCACTGCTAGTTGTTGCAAGACGGAAGTGGAGGCGCAGCCAGAGGAGGAAGAGGGCAGCAAGCTACGGAGAGAGACAGCCACTACTGCAGAGCAGCTCAGAGGAAGGTTCAGCCTCATTTCAGACTACTATGTAACACAACCAGATACTGTATATACTGTATATGAAATAGAGTTGTACATGAATGTACAAACTATTTGGGACATTTTGTGTTTTTGTGAACTAGTTATAATTGAGATTAATTATAATATTCAATTGTTATTGATTTCTCATAATTAATCTATTTAAATTTTAAAATAATAGATGACAACACAGATGAGTGACTGATACCTCTTTAAAAAGTAAGTTCAACCAAAACACTAAAAACTCTCCTCATGGAGTGTTGGAGGCAGGAATTATTGTTTTTGGGGATTTGGGTGAACTGACTCTTTGAGGTTTGAGTCAATTTAAATAAAGATTATGGAAAAAGACCAGGAAGCCAGCATAACGGATAAGATGTCCCTAATACTTTATACATTCAGTAAATATATTTAATATATTAAATATATCTGTGTCACACAGATCACAAACTTCCAGAGCCATAAAGTGTTGATTAGTACAATGAAACACATGTTCAAATAAAAATCTAAAGATTTTTATATATATAATATAGTGGGTATTTAAATTATACAGTAACTTACATCAGGTTAATTTACTCTAAGCTCATCTCAGAGTACATTTACTGTTAAGTTAGTTAAACAACCCAACAAAAATGTGATTGTGTCCTTCCTTGGTCACTTTTCCTTGAACAGAGCAACATTTTATGTAATTTAACTTTCCATTGTAGTGTACTTTATTTGAGACTTATTTTAGCCACTGTTTAGCAATAATGCTGTAATTTTACTAAAGGAGACTTAAATAAATAAATAAAATGTATCCACAGTTCAAGGAAATGTTAAAAGGAAATTAATTATTTTATATCATTATGTAGATTGTTACATCACACTATTTGTAACATATGGAAGGTGCAAAAACACTATTACTGGTATTTACTGGAGAAGCTTTAGTGAAAAACTATACTATATTTTTAGTGAAAAACTATATGTGTACTGTTCAGTACTACAATCAGTTTTTGTATTTTATCACGACTCTGTACAGAAAACCTTGACTGAATCTACAACACACCCATGTGTGTTATCACTGGTGCTCACAGACCACAGCGTAATATGATGCCTGTGATGTTTCACAGTCAAAGAAAATGTAGATAGATAAAAATGAATCATGACTATTTACATACTGCATTAAAAACAGAACCTGATTTACTCAGTAATTTTTCCTTTTTGATTAGTCTGATTAAATTTTCTCTTTCATTTAGATTCTCAAGTTTAGTGATACTGACCTATCTAACATCCTTACATTAGTACTGTCACTACATATGTATGTCAAGGTAAAACCACCGTAAACAATCCATGTAGTCTGTTATAATAAGTATGTGCTTGTTACTGTAAATTAAGAAAAATGTTCAGTTAGTAAATAAAATCTGAACTTCTACATGCGGGTAGTCGAAGTATAATAAATATAAAATCTTTATTTCAGAATTAGAACAATCCTGAAAAAATACATTTACATTTGAATATATATAAATTCAAATGTTAAATAAATGGAGTCTAACTATACCTTTCAAGAATACAGTAGTTTCAGTCACAAAATTTGATTTTTTTGAAGACAACTGGTGTTTCCAGTGTGTGTAATTTTTATCTAACTTTAAAATATATGTATAACTACTAAGAAAGTAGTGTCAAAAATACAAATACATTTTTTGAAATTGGAATTTCACCAATATCTTTTTTTTTTATCACTAAATTGCCAAAAGCCCTGCAGAAGTTTTCACATGACATAAAATAACTTTTACAAATATAAATAACTTCATAAACAACTGAATAAAAATACTGGCTTGATGTGTAAAGTAGGTTTGCTTTGCATAAACACAAGATGTCTGTTGCATATACACAGAACGGACAATGTTCAAAGAGAAAACTGGACCAAGTGTTCATTGTGGTTCAACTCTTGTTGGTAGTTGGAAGTAAATGTCCTCTCAGCATCTGACAAGTGAAAGTTTCATACATCAATCAAATACTTGGATGCGGTTCTGTGCCCTAATACATGTATAGAGAGCTGAAGTCCCATCCCCCTTCTCCAGTTAGTATTTATTCCAATTTACTTGGAGATGGTCAGGTTGTAAAACCTGAAACATCAGTCACCTGTCATTCACTGACTACATCTCTTGTGGGATGTTTATAGCCAAGACTCAAAAGAGCTGTATTTTATTTCAAAATGAATATAGTTGTATCCTAGGTAAAATTCTCAATTGTTTAAGGCCTGTATTTTGGACATAAATTTAAAAAAAGCTAGTGGAAGTATAGGCAGGTTGAAGGTGGGCGACGTGGCTCTGCAACACAATAATCTTTGGTGAGTAGAGCTTGTTTTGGTGTCAAGTGGAAATTGAACGGAGTTGAGTTAAAATAATTCATTTGGCCAACACTACAACTGGCAATTAGTATTGTTTTTATATTTGATTTGCTCATTTGGTTCCAACCTTCAGTTTATTTTTATTGTTTTTAAGTGTAAAAACTGTTCTTCCAAGTCCCTGCCTGATGTTTCAGCCCCAGTGCACTGAATGATTATTCTCGTGTAATTTCGTTATCTTGTTGTGTTTGCAGTTGTAGAATTGAAGGCTGTGTCAAACCCTTTGCTCATATTAAGATTCCAACATGATCACTGTCATGATCATAAACAATGATCATGTTGGAAACATGATTCCAACATGACAAAATGCAGTTGATGGGCGTATCCCAGAAATGATGAAATCCAATAGCAACTAGACAAATACAGTTTATCATGAGTGGAGAATCTGTGCAGCGAGCTGGTCTCTTTAGTTTTTCTGTAGAGAGAAACAGAACCTGTTGAAGGCCTACGGGGCCTTTTGTGGCCATAAGCAGGAAGATTTAGTGAATGAAAGAATAATGTGGCCTGTAAGTATTCTAGTTCTTTGGGCCAGTGGTTCACTGGTGTCCATAGTTTGTTACCAGATTCTTGGACGTGTACAAGATTTCAAGTAACCAAGACTGGCCATAGATCCTTAAAAAATTACTTCAAATAAAGAACGTGTCCCAAAGTGTGTGAAAGTGCATCCACCCGTAGGTTGCTGAATGTGACCGTTAAGTGTAAAACTAGCTGTAATGTATGATCAGCTGAATGACTCCTTGTTGAATTCAAAGGTTGTCCCTGAGGATTTGGCAGAGTTACAAAGGCGGTGGAGAGTCCTGGAGATGCCCTTCGGTCCACAGCAGAAAACTCCGACTCGCTTACTGAAACCACACAAGAGATAGTAATAGGGTGGGATGTTAACAGGTGTAGCTTAATTCATACCTTCAGTAACTCTCACTTATAACCCAAGTCTACTCACTGTTTATTGGTCTTTCCAATCTCATCAAAAAGCAGCTTCCACCTGGGTCGACCAACCAACAGTCTCGACGCGAGGGGGCGGTACTTCTCCTCAGACATGCTCTGAAAAAGTAAACATGAAAAACATCAGGATTTTTTTAAAAATACAAATAAATACAAAATTAAGCAAGTTTGAATTACACTTCAATAAGCTCCCAAACACACACAGCGTAAAAAATAATTTTATATCAACCACAATTTAAAAAAAAGATTTTATGGAAACACAAAACACAACCGTTTTCAACATCCTGGTTCAGTGTTTGTATTGTGTCAGAGACAACCCACTAAACGCACTACAGCTCTGTCATGTCAGGAAACAAGACAGATCCTTAGCCGTATTCTGAGGTCAGAGTTGTTGTGATCTGTCTATAAACAGAGTAATCTGATTTCCTGCTTTTACTGAGACCTGCACTGCAAAGCAAGATCAATCTAGCTGAATGTGAGTGCAGAGTAGGAGCTGTACCTCTCCCACACCAGGAACAGGAAAAACAAAAAAGGAGGAGAAGCAGACGTGTTTCACAGAGCATTTTGTATAATCTATTAGTAAAGGTTCTTGTTCACACGATCCCATTCATGTCAGGAATGTGGTTTTACAGCTGCTTGTAAACTTAGCGAATGAGTGAAAAGAGTAACTCTCCCCGTCGGGGAATCGAACCCCGGTCTCCCGCGTGACAGGCGGGGATACTCACCACTATACTAACGAGGAGGAGATGATACAAGAGGCAACACATGCACCAAAATATAGTGTGTGAAAACTACAACCGCTGACATACTAAACACAAGGATTAAACAAGGATTCTGAACACTCTTATTCTGAATTATGAATTATTATATGAGACAAATGTGCCTTTCAACAAAAACACAATGTACAAGCCAAAAATCTTAATCTGTCTTAAATACTGTTGCACTGGTACAGCTAAAATATAGACAGAAAAGACAGTAAATTTAACATTACTGTGAGGGGTTAAATAAGAGAAAGAGATCAGAAAGCGATCAGCCAGCAACAGAGAATCAGTCGACCGAGAAGCCTGGGTCGTTCACACAAAGGAATTCAAACAGACTTTGGTTTACTGTGGCTCATGCTTCTCTCTCTGCAGTACACTGCCCTCTACTGGATGGACTGTTAAAGACAGAGTGAAGCAGTGGAGAGACAAATGGTAAAAACTCACTGAAATAAAATCAAACGAAAAGATGAAGATAGAAAGAGGCAATGCGTGTGTGTGTGTGTGTGTGTGTGTGTGTGTGTGTGTGTGTGTGTGTGTGTGTGTGTCACACATCTACCTGCAGGTTATCTGTCTGAGTGACATATAGTTTCAGGTTGAAGTAGTCTGGTCTGTTTTCCTTCCAAAGCTAAATGACAAACACACATGCGAAAAGAGAAGTTAGCAACGAGATATTAAGAAAAAAATAGACATTTCCTAATATATTCCATTAATTTCTAAGATATAGATGTAATATGACTATTGGCCATAAGATGGCGATAAACATAATAACAGATCTTTTCTGCAAGTCCTCGCCTGTTTCTCATTTTATCCATAACACTGTAAAAACCTAAAACAGTTCAGTTGATACTGAAGGTAAACCTAATCAAGCTATGTGTTTTTATTTGATTAATATATATCTCTATTTTCTTTCATTGTTATGAGACTTTAAAAGCACAGTTGTCACAAGATTGACTCCCCTGGTCATCTGTGGTCTTTTGCACCTTTAACCTCTGACCTTTCTTTGCCCCTTAAAGCACAGAAAATCCATTTGACCTGGTTGAGAGCAAACACACACTAGAATGGAAAGCTGCTTGCCCAGCCTTTAGCAGGTGGACTATCCTTGCTGATAAATGGTCCTAACTTACACTTTCTGAACAAATGATAAAAGCACAGGCACGCATAGAAATATGGAGGGGGGGGGGGGTTGAATAAGCACTTAAGTCCTTTCAGAAAGTGTAGCTGACCCAACCCTGGCAAGGTATCAAAAAACTGTGTATGCTAGTCAAATAATTACCCAACTCTGACAATGACCCACAATTTAATTCCCACAGTTTTAAATTAATATAACATATTGAATGTAGCAGTTCGCCCTGACCTTATGATGAAGGGCGCATAGCAGCTCAGCAAACCAGTAGAAGGACTGCAGCTCCCTGCAGACCCAAACAAAATACAACCTCTGCAACCTGAAACCTGTCCAACCATCACTGGATGTACAGCAGGGAAAAAAAGCAGGGAACAGTCAATACTTGCTCAAAGTTTTCATCATTTGTCAGTGTATGACATGTTTTTCATAACTCACAGCAGAGCATGCAGCACACAGGCAAAAGGAGTGACCCCTATTCCACCCGCGACACAAAGACTGACGTCGTAGTTGAACACTTCCTCTGATGGACTTCCAAAAGGACCATCAACGTAAAGCCTGAACAATATAATGTGGACAGAAAGACAGAAGTCAATTAGCGATTAAACTGAACAAATATACAAACATCATATATTTATCATTTTGTATTTCCTTAAATATGCTTGGACAATATTACAGCACATTATGTGTGGCTAAAAATGTTTTTGAAATATCAATGTGACAGCTTTGAGAGAATTGGAAAGTTATCACTTTCTCACCTTCTTCTGCACTGAACACACACTGGTATCAATATATACAGATACAGCATATTTTCAAAATGTTCAACTGTTATTTGGGGGTATTAAAATGTAATATCACAAATAAAGTGACCATTTGTCTCACAGTTTTGTTAAAAAGTTCTGAAAATGTAAGAAAAAAAAAACATTCTGGCCTCTTCAGAGACCACATTCACAGTCTGTGGTTATGATTAGGAATGATATTTACAATAATAATTAATATTCTTTCACAAATTTATACTGCGTGTAGCACACTTTCCAAGCAAAAAGTGCAGGTCACACTAGCATAATATGTCTGTATCAAGCGGAAATGAGAGCATTTGCGTCCTTATCCTCCTTGAAAATTAACTTCCCAGCGACACAAAACTAAACATGTATTTTTACAATAACTATACGTACAAGTTGGTATATCTTTCTAACAGTTGCTGATATAAAGACATGAAAAAACAATCTTTAACACTAGCAGGGACGAAACGTTGTGTAACTACCTTACCCAAAATGCAGCAGTAGCAGCGAGTCTCTATCAAGTCCACAGGCAGCAGGAATCACACAGGTTTAATAGCTACTAGCAACGCGCTAACAGGCTAATTAGCTAAAAGGCTAATAAGCTAATAGGCTACTTAGCTAGCGCGCTAACAGGCTAACAAGTCAACATTTTCCGATGTACAGCTGTTACCACTGTTCCTATCACTAAATACTTTTGAAAAAAAAAATACACTCTACTCTACCTATCTAGCATTTATCAGTAAAAACATTCAGTAAATTGTTTATAACACACTAGATGTAGAGCAATGTAGAGCATTAAAACATCTCCTACAAAGACATGTTTCAGTTTATTACAAGTGTATTTTACTACATAGCAACTCCCACTTATGGGTACCCTACTGAGCTTAGACAAGTATATAAATTAATAAACCTCATCACATCATCATACAAAAAAATTTGCTATAGTTATTAGATCTATATATGAATGGTCTTTTTCTTGAAATACTGAATAGTGGTCCTAAATGAAAATTTCATAAATAAATTATGCTTGTTCACTTTTTGCAGTGGACATTGACTCTAACTATTTTGAATTAATCATGGGATTTGGGGCTGAGGATTTTGATAGTTTGTTTAGGTCTGGATTAAGGACACAAAACAAACTCTCATTCCTTTCGAATCTAAATCTCCCTCTTTTTATCCCTATCAGTCTCTCTCTCTCCCAAACACACAGCAGGAAGAGCACAGAGTCAGAGGTCAAGAGGTCAAAACCTCTGACCTCTCTGTATTTTCTGAGCCTTCATGAGAAATCATGTCAGTCGCACATGCACATACAGAAAGACACACAGGAAACGTACTTGGGGTATTTCCTCTGTTCCACCATGGGAAGGATCTCCAAGTCTAACCTTGATTGAGGAAGTAACAGCTGTGTGAACCGCTCTGAGGAGAGGAGAGGAGAGGAGAGGAGAGGAGAGGAGAGGAGAGGAGAGGAGAGGAGAGGAGAGGAGAGGAGAGGAGAGAGGCATCATCATACTGTACATACAGTGGCGAATTTGTCTATCAAAGTTCAGCAGTTTCTGATATCTCCTTACAACAACTCATCATGGCAGATTAACGGGCCAAGGCAAACTAACTTCCTTCCTGTGTTCTGAAAATGTGTTTGTACAGTAGAAAGTGGAAATTAGTGCACATGTTCTTGCATCTGTCGCTCATTTGGTCGCTCCCAAAGGTCACAGCTTCTTCTAGAAGTGAGTTCCTTTTGAGTCAGCAGCATACCAGTGAAGCTTATGAAGTCAAAAGAAAAAGCTGCAGTGACACAATTCAGTTTTTCATTTCTCTGACATGTGCTCCTGTGTTTAACTAAAATCATACAAGCTCTGTAAATGTGTGTTTTTTGTGTGCACTCACTGTAGACAATAAAACTGGGATCTATGCTGACCTCAAGGTAAAGAAATAGCACAATACAGACAAACACAGACACACAAAGATAAAGAGAGGAACACACACCCACATAAAAACATATTTTTCCAGAAATGCATCCTCCCCAGAGAGAAGAGAACAAGAGTGTGTGTGTGTGTGTGTGTGTGTGTGTGTGTGTGTGTGTGTGTGTGTGTGTGTGTGTGTGTGTGTGTGTGTGTAAATTCACCAGTCCAGTCTCCCACAACTCGGAGATGGATGCCAAAAGTTTCCTTGTTCTCCGTGGGACACTGCGAGAAGTTAGAGAGGAGACAGTGAGTCATGGTGAAACACACTCTCACACACACACACGTGAGTACAAAAGACTACACACACTCTTACACACATTCACGAGCAACTAACACAGTGCAAGAGACATGGACGAACACACAATATAGAGTACAGCTACCTCCTCTTCTTATATTAAATTTAACAATGCACACACTCCTGGACACACACACACACTGCCTTCCTGTTGGCAGACAGCATTACTAGCCTCAGGGGTCTGTCTGCTCTCTGTCAGTGTGATTCTCTGGCCTCCTCCTCAGAGCTCCATAACACACCAGGCATAGGCATGCACTCAGTATGTGTGTGTTTTTGAGTTTACGTTAGTCCATTCGTGTGTGCTACCTATACAGAAAGTTGTCCATTTGTCTCCTGGTTTCATGTCATTTAATCTCTACTATATCTTAAATCATCAGTTAACAGTATCTTAATATTAATGGACAACCCAGCTGTCAATCAAGTGGAAGCAGAGGGGGTGGGAGGTTGAGACAAAGAACTACATGTTCTTTGCCAGGGTGATGGAAGTTTAAGAAACAATAAAAACATGTGTGTGTGTGTGTGTGTGTGTGTGTGTGTGTGTGTGTGTGTGTGTGTGTGTGTGTGCGTCATGAGGGAAGAATGTGCTGGAAAGAGTTGAGGAGTTACATAACGTCTTACCGTTGTTAGTGTGAAGGGATGGTTCTCAAACGAAGAGACACCTGGACAGTTAAGAACAACATACTGAGAAAAAGAGAAAGACAGGAAGAGATAAAGAGACAGAAGGATGACAGAGAGATAGAAAAGAGAGGATTATAAGGGGGATGTGGAGGAAAATAGAGGGAAATGAAGAAAAATGCATGGAGGAACATTATATGAAAGTTTCACTTAATAATAGTGAGTAACAACAGTGCATTTGCTATAATTTCTCCTCAAAACCTGAGATGTAACAGTGTCTGGACATAGACACCTTCTGTCTTCTCACCTGTCCAGGACGAGCTTTAAAGTTCTTCTTTAGCATCCGCAGTTCAATGACATCACAGCGGTGTCTTATCACTGTCACTATGGTGACAGGGTCACTGCTCCTGATGTAGCGGAAGAGACGCTCTGCACAGTAGAGACAGAGAGGACCGGACACCCAAAGCCACGTCTGAACACGCACAGACACACAACACAAATTACGCCAAAATATGTTACTTAAAACTTTTCTACATCATTATGTTAATACCACATTAACAGCATCCATGACCTTTTTGAAGCAGGTCAAAGACCTTGGATGTGTTTACAATTGTTTGTTCAGTTACCCTGGTGATTATACTGTAGTATCATAACCACTGGAACTAATAGCAAGGGCTACAAAAATTAAACCCAAACTGTACCAACTATAGTTTTCGTTCATAGCTGAAATGTGTGTGAACGTCACTCATTCAAAAGTGTTCATGTAGCATTTTCTTTTAAACGTCTTTGAACATCTGGGGTGTAACACAGTTATGAAGCCCAACAGGAAACTGAACAACTCAGTTGTTTAACAGGCAGGGCCACGCAACACACTGGCTGGGGCATTCGGCTTTTTTTTCCAATTCCATAACACCTTTGCACATGCATTGCATGTGGAAGTATAATTCCAAGTTACAGACTTCAGCTGAAATAAAGGTGGAATTGTCCTTTTCTTGTACTGTACAGATCACCAAAAAAAACATGGTGAATGCAAAGTATTTAGCATAGATGCACATATTACTACTTAAAAAGGGGACGATTCAGTGATGAATTATTCCAATGAAAATATGTATGTATTACTTTGTATTATATATTTATTTATAAAGCTATAAACAGGTGAGTAAATTGTTTGCGTCACATATTGTGTGTCTAGGCTTTGTAATTCTCACAACTTTTTTCATTACAATAAAACGAGTGATCCGAACCAAACGTTGCCAAAGACAGTACATTCAAGAGAGTGCATAAAAATACGATTAGTTATCAGAGTGTGGTGTTTCTCTTTTTCTGTTGGCAGTTATTTGAAACAGACGAAATGCTCACAGCCCCATTAAAGCCTGGGGAGCACAATCAGTTTTAAGGGGGATTTTATGGAACCAGTTTGTTGCTAAACGACCATGTGCAAACACATAATCACACACACACAGGGGGAAACACAAACAAACACAGGCCTTGATGTAAAAAAGGATGTCTGCCCCTCCCTGACAGCACTACACCTCTAATAAACAAGACCAACTCCCTGCAACAGTCACACGCACACACACACATTCACTACAAAACAGCCACACAGGTACAGGAACGAACACTTCAACTCAAACACACACATGCACAATTACATTCAAATGTTAGATGGGCTTGCACCACAGACCTGTGGGTAGTGTGGCTGGAAGCGAGCCTCCTCTCTGCATCGTTCTTCATCGTAACCCTGCTCCAGCTCCTCGCCATGCGGCTCTGCGCTGCTCTGATTGGCTCTGTTGCACCCAGGAGGATGGGCCTCGATATTGGTCTGATACTTTAATGCCTCACTAGAGGAAAAGAGAAAACTCAGCTTGATAGATTGAATATTTTAAAGTAACAGTTTTTTATTTACAGATGTATGGTTATTGAAAAAGACAGTCTGAGACACTGATGTAGGAATGTCTACATCATCCTGATATACAAATTATAGGAAAAAGTGGTTGGACTGTGACCACAAATGTTATAAAGCATGTAGCTACATGCTGTTAGTTACTGTAATATAATGGATCACAATCGATTTACCACAACAAAACACTGCAGCAACAGGACGCCATGTACAAGCAAACCGTGGTACCACAGTTGACTGACTTCCAGTAGAGATGAGCAAAAAAAGTACCTGCATCCTAATTTCACATCAAAACTTTCACTTTTTCAGAACAAGTAATACGACATTTCATTTTGAATAAATACAAAACATGATTTTTTTAATGAGGTCAGTATAATAAAGCATAGTTTATAATTAAACTGCTGCATGAGGAAAGCATTAGGTATCGTCAGTGATGTTTGAGGTGCTTGTATCAACTTAGAGAAACGTCTTCAGCTGTGTTCTCCAATATGTGCCGGCATCTCAGGTGAGTCAAATTTTTATCTTGTTATCTGAAGATTGTGGTTAAAATGGAGACAAACTGTGCCAGAAAAACTCAGTGATCTCTTTAGAAATAACAAACCCAGCACACACACACGCAGATTTAGTGCTGTTGAGAGACCTACCCGACCATGTGCACCATAAGAATGATGTAGAAGACAATGAAGAGGTTGTGCGTGTACCAGAAGATCTCATAGTTGGACACCCTAAAAAAGCGAATGATAATAACAACACAGGTAATTATTTTTAAAGAAAGTGTTACTTCCTTCAGGCCACTGAGTTTTTAAAGAGGAGATGATGTAAATGAGGAATAACAACTTTGTAATATGAAACAGGAGAGACGAAACAGCAAAATGAGGTCAGGGGACCACATACACAGATGTCCTGAGCATGAGTGAGGTCATGAGTCCCTCATATAAACACTGCAATCAATAAACATCGCCTAACTCTGTGTTATTCCTCTGACTGGAACCTCCTTTGTTATCTTAAAATATTTTCTTTTGTTAACAAGTATTATAATTCACACCATATGTTAATGGCCCTGTGCACATCAGTGTGTGCCAATATAACTGGATCATTGTGGCTCATTATGGAGTTATTCCTCTGGCACTCCAGCCACTTACCCTCACTCTTATCTAAAGCTTTAAGTGGTCTGGTAAAGCCTCTTATCCACTGTTCAGTTCCTGAAGAAGGAAGGTGAGCACAGACACACACACACACACACACACACTCTATTCAACTCTTACACACCTGCACAAGTTAACACACACACACACACACACATGCAGCGTGGGTGACCTAGCATGACCTGGGTAATAACAGAGCTGACAGTGCAACACTTAGCGAGGATTTGCTCTGTAACTGAACTCTGTTAGCATGTGTCTTTATCGTCTCCATCTTCCAGTTTACTCGTCTCGCAGACAAAGAGGTGAGTCATAAACTCAGGCAGAAAGACAAAGGAGCACAGAGTAATGCAGAGAGTCTGAAACAGAGGTGGAGACGTGCATTTAAGCACAATAACAATGGCTGTGTTAAGAGAAGTGGATGCTTCATGACTTAATAACCTTATGAGTGGTTCAGGGTGTCCTGTCGACAGTTTTACAGGCCGGGTGCACGTAATGGTTGTCTATGGGTAAAAAACACTGCATGTAGATTCTCTAACGCGTAGTCTCCTCTTTTAACACATCCGTGACACGACACATAACAAACAGATGAACTACGATGATTATGACGGAGGGTGGCGCTTTGGTTGAATTACCGTACGCAGTAGGAGGAGGACATGAACATCAGGAAGAGGATGAGAACCAGCAGGACACCAGTGACTCCTGGAACTAAAGACAATCAGCCATTAGTAGACAACTAATACTAATATCACAGTACCCATACCTATATTTTCTTTAATAAAGTGGAAGAAGTCGACAGTGAGCAAACCTGTTTGTTCTACAAATAGTATTTTAAACAGTATACCATACCAGCACGCAAACACATACACACACTTCTACTATAGACACTATAGTGTATAAGAAAGAGTAGTCATTCTTACTTGTGGTCAGAATGATCAGCTTAGGGTCCTATTAATGAAACACAAAAAATAAATATGAAGTTTGAGCTTCAGAATAGTTTTGATTTCATTGCTAATGTCCTCCTTTCTAGTGGCTCATCAGCTGGCGGAGTCTTTGCAGCACTGAAATCTTGCACTTTGATGACTTGCCATAACACAAGGTCGTCCACCCTTCAGTGGGAGTGTTCGTAGGAGGGACAAAGCAAAGTATTTAGCACAATAGTGTGTATATTTGAGTCTTACCTCTCCTCTGTAGCGAGCCAAATTGAGATCTGGAAAGTCGTCCGAGTAGCTGACACTAAAGTTGACGACATTAACCAGGTGTGCAGACACATGCACCACTACAGAAGAAGAGAGAGGGTAACACAAAACTGAAGACATGCATTTTTTTTTTATAAACCTCAGCAGACAAACAGAACATCTTGTCTGCTTCATACAGATACTGGCACAGTTAGTTATAAAAGTCAAAATAAACTGTGTCGGACAGTCGTACAAACATTTCTTTGTCTATTCAGCAAAAAGTCAGCGAAACATCCTCCTGACTCACTGGTGTGCAAACACACACACACACACACACACACACTCCTCCCTGACATCATAGGCTAACCACGCAGCCATTCAACAGCTGATGGAATTAGAGGGCGTAATCATGAGACACCAGGGTCCTTTTTTCCCCCAACTCACATCCTTTCACACTCCCACTGATTCCCACCCCTCCTCCCTCTCTCTTTCTTGTCTCAGTCTATGTCTCTCTCCCATCGGTGCTGCCTCTCTGTCTTCAGTGTCATTTATTGTCTTTGGCGCGCTGCTTTAGACCACGATAACTTCGCCTAAAGAGCCTGAAGAGAAGAGCGTTTGTGTGAAGTGACTGGTAATGATGAAACAAGGCTTAAGCTTACAGATAATGTAACAACGAAGAACAGATGCAACCTGATTCAGTTTAATTATCTCTACTGTTCAAATTAATGTCAGATTCATTTGGACTTAAGTACTTTATCAGCTCTTTGATTGATGGCTATAAAATGAGAAATATCTCTGCAACTAATAGTTGGGTTGCTATAACATTTGGATGTTAGCCAGATGATGAATCCTGGATTGGCACAACATTTTCATCTCACATAATCACTGTGGGGCTTGACTTTATGTTTGTGACCAGTAGCTTCAAAGGTAATGGCATACTTTGTATACTATCTAGTGCTAATTGGCAATAGACAAAAAAGTAAACTAAAATGAAACAAAACATGGATAAGTAAGAGGAAGTAGTTTGTGTATAGAGACCCAGCAGACACAGAGCTGTGAGTCATGAGCATAGACTCTCACACACACAACCAGACAGAAAAAACATACAAGAACAGCTGAAAGGATGTCACAGCTTGTACTCCAATAATGCTGAGCCAGTCTGGATCCATTTAGCCACACTTCGCACAGACACACAAAGACATGTGAGTGAACAGTAACGTTTTTTACCAGAGAAAATGCAGATCGCAACGCCACAGGCCACATGAAAGGTCTTGCTCTTGTCCAGCAGTCTCCGTGTCTTCCTGCTCGATACCTGCATGGGAAACAGATGAATAACAGAAGAGTTATTTTTAAGCTAATCTCATTTTGAACTTTTCTGATCGCCTCCCTCCTTTCATTTTTCCATCATAGTCTCTAATTTAGTTCAGGGAAAACAGTGCATTTACACAAAAAGGTGCCATCAGATTTATAAACAAGACCCATTAACTATTTTTTCTTAAAACCATATACTTAAAACTTTACAGCCTTTGGACTGTAAAATTGGTGACAGCTGTAAAAATCCTTAACTTATGATCCATTTGCAATTTCTCTTTGTGAGACCAATGTGATATAAAAATGAAATTATTAAAGTGAACCCACTAATCTTCCTCCCATCCCCCATTCTGTCCCCTGCTCCTTACCTTCTCACTCCACCCCTTCATCCCATCCTCCCTTTATGCTTCAGTCTCCTTCTTACCGTATGTCTTCCTCGGACAAAGGTGAGCAGGGAGCGACACATGGGCAGCAGCACCAAGCTGCAGTTCAGGTTGAGCACAGATGCAGACGCCCTGCTGATGCACAGTCCGAGCTGGGAAAGACACACACACACACACACACACTGTTCAGTGGATATAACTGATAAGGATCTGGCAGATTAAGACCCACACTTTTGAACTGTTCCTATTCAGATTTGGACTATTCAGTGTGCACACTGAGGGTGTGACTTCCCCACCACACAGACTTAATTAAAACCATCTTTGTCCTTCTCACAAAGCTAAGAACCGTTCTGCTTTATGCTGCTCTGAATGCAGAAGCTTTGCCCTTAAATAGAACACTTTATTTTAGTTTCTTAAAGAAGATGACACACAAATACAAAAATGAAAGTATCTACGGTATTTAATCTTTTTCACTTACAATCAACAATTACATATTATGTCTTGTTGTAATTCCAGGTTATGTTAGGTACAGACAGTGAAAGAACTGATATGTCTCGGAACATCCTGTCCAGAAGATAAGCACCTAAAACCAGTTAGAAGACACCAGTTTATCTGAAGCAGAATGATGAGCATGTCAGCTGTGTAATCTGGCTTTACAAATCTCAAGCTGCATCTCAACAATCAAAGATCTTTTCATGTGAAAACACAGAATGTGTCTTTGGCCTCTGCTATACTCAGCACATTTAAACACTTGAGTGAGCACTGCTGGCTCCGTCTCAGTTCATTAGCTACTGTATAACACGTTGACATAACTAGTGTGGATCAGAAGAATAATGAAGATGAGACTCACAGTTCACACAAGAAACTATACTCAACATATTTTCAGGAGACGCTCCACCGTGAAACGATACGGTGTAATATAATCTGGAAAAGTTAGACTAATCAATGCATTGCAACCATTGAGGAAAGTTGCAATTGGACAAAACCTAGTTTGAAGTGATTAGGCAAATAAAAAGACAATCCACCAGCACTCCACAAGGGATCACGTTTGCTGAACAACCAAGTGCATAGTGATACAGACTGCAAAGTTTCTATAATAAAAGAACAGAGCACATGAACATGTCAAAGTTTGGATCTACATATAAGAAATGAAGCTTAAGACCAGTGCACTTAAATAGTCTGATATCTTTAGCCCCTAAAACTTCCTACACTCACTCAACACAACTACTCAAAGACAAGCAGCTGATGGGAAAACCACAAGCAGGAGATCTGATATCCTGTTTTCTGTACATCCCCAATAACCCGCACAACCAAAACACACACACACACACAGAGAAACACACACACACATAGAGAAACACACACACACACAGACAGGGCAAACCATAAAGTACAAGTGAATGAGATAATACACTTCTTGAAGCTTTTTGAATTTAAATTCCCTTCAATGGAATTAAACCTTTGAAATACATCTTGCAAGTGCACACACACAGACACACACACACACACACACACACACACACACACATACACACAACACCCTCTGGCAAGGCATTCAGTCAAGGCCAGTGGCTTGCCCACACTTGCCCCTCTCTCCCTTGTGCCTCTCACTGTACAGGCAGCACATGAATAGATCACACACGCTGCTCGCTGCCACTTCTTTTCTTCCACTTAATTCATACTGAGCCCATCTTCTCCTCTGTTCAATTTTCATTCAGCATTTCCTCATGAATTAGGTGGTTCAGCCATAATTTTAATCAATTAATTAATCAATCTCTGCTTTTCCCACTTGGCTGCAACTCTTTGGCAATTAGGTGAAAAAAAGCCAAAATAGAAACAGCAACAAAAAACAATTGAAACAACAAAGGTGAATCAAAAGCACAATAACACACCCTGTGGGGAACATATGGGGACTCTCCCTGCAGCCTAAACACCAGAGTCCAACAAAGAGTCCAGCGAAGAAACATTTTTTTCTTTTTAGAACTTGTAGCTACAACCCTTAAAGCAACATCCCTCAATCAGAAAGACAATCTGAACGTCCAGAGATGCTTTCCTTGTCATGTCCTTTACTCTGGTGACAGGAATGATTACTGGGACCATGATAAAAACTTCTGGATCCCCAGTACTTTGTTCCTGCACCTACCTGCTTTCTGTTGTATAAAGTTTATCATTTGTACAAAGTCTAATTAGAAAAACACAAACTACCTTAGCCAATTAACCAGTACTGATAGTAGAGTGCTGCAAGACCAACCAGTCAAAGTAAGATCATCCTGTTACTGTTCCAAACTAATTTTAGCTCCAACAAGATGCAACAGGAACAAAACTAAATGTTCAAACAACCAGTAGTGAACAATATGATGCAAACACAGCACCCTGCTGGTTCCATCCAAAAGGAAGTGAAGCTGTACAGTGATTGGACAGTAACGTCTGTATCAGTTGTAGGATTTTCTTCAGGGGCAGATTTTCACTGACGCAAACATGTATGAAACACAGACTCCCGAACATGAACGTGTGATAACAATTACACCAATGCTCATATGAGTCAGCCTGCATTAAATTCCTTATTATGTATATGTGTGTGTGTGCGTGTGTGTGTGTGTGTGTGTGTGTGTGTGTGCGCGCTCCAAGCTTATGTCACTACTGGTCAACCCTAAAGTCAGCACAGAGTAGCCAACCGGTGAACACACACACAGAGCTCCTGTCACATTGTGTATAGTCATAACTCAGACCCATTAAACCTGAAAGTGACAGACGACCATCTGTCTGTTCATATACAACAATTATATAAATGGGAATCTTTGAATTTACCAAATACGGCAGCAGATTTCAGCAACATTTCCAGCCTGAGCTGATGAAACTTTCAGTCTGATTGTTGTAATCTGTGCAGCCACTGTAAAGCACCACACGACCCATTAGGAGCCGTGCTACATGAGGATTCAAACTGTGAAAAACTAGTACATGTTGAGAATTCAGTGAGAATTCATCAGTCATCTATAAATATCTTTTTTGAAATATACTGAATATTACAGGAGGTTGTAAGATGGAAGGTGAGACAGATGTCTGAGTCTGAGAAGTAAGAACACTTGTGTGATTGGATCATCAGTGTGTAGAGATTCATTTAAACTTTTATAATATTTATTGATATACTACACTGTGCTCGGGGGAAACTGTTGTTGGAGAGCAGCACATACACTCAGTGGCCACTTTATTAGGTACACCTGTACAATCTATACTCTGCCATGAATTCTACTTTTTACAAGGTTGTTATTTCTCAATTTACTGTGGGTGATGGAGTCATGCTGAAGGGGTTTATTTATAATTTATGTAATAAGGTTGGCTCCCTATTTACGTAAAAACATAGTACTAATTCTACATATTTACCCCGAGCATCTTGTAGAGGTAGTGATACTGTTGTCCAGTGAAGTACAGCAGGAAGGTGTTTGTAAACAGCCAGGTGTTTGCTCCCAACCACAGCATCTACACACAGAGATACACACATGCAGTACAGTACAAGCTTCAGTCCTAATGATCAGAATCAGGTCATAGTCTGCAAATAAACATCTAGTTGCGTTACTGGAGTCAAATGTCTCTGAATAAGCATTAAAGTTGATTTACTTTCACAGGAAACGTGTCTCTTGTTTGACATCGTATAACAGTCGTCGTGTGAAGCAGTCATACTACATACATACTGACCAACAGTCGGATCATCTGGCTGTGCTGACATTTCCTCAGAATAAGAGAACTACACAGTTTCGGAAACACACTTTTGGAAGTTGTCTTGAAAAAAAAAAAAGCTCACTAACAAGTAAAACGAACACTATCATGAGCCTACGATGTGAGTTGAGTTTAAAGCAGCTTCAAAATCTCTTTAACAAAAGCCTTTTTCCCCACCAGGACTAAGTGCTTTCCTCCCTCGTTGGCGACCCAGCTCCGCACGGACACAACCATGTCTTCACCGGCTCCGCAGCTGCCCAAACTTTTCACCACAGCTTCGGCGTGACCGAGAGCTACAGACCTGTCCTCCCTGCAGCCCTGCGTGGCTCTGTCTGTCTGTCTGTCTGTGTGCAGCGTCCACACACACCGGCCGCTGTGCGCCCTGCTCCGTCCGTCCTCCCTGCGCGCCTACGCTGCTCCTGTCTCCTCTGAGCACATTTTGACTCCCCTCAACAAAACTAAAGCCTCAGTCTGAGGCGCTACCGCATCTCCCCCTGTCTCACCTCACTCTGCTTCACTGCAGGATTCAACAACAGAGAGGAAAACATCTGGAGTAAAAATGACACTTGGCCAAATAAAGACAACCAAAAAGTAAACGACAAAAAAAGATAATCTCTCTCTACAGCTGCTCTCGGCTCTCCTGTGCCACTAGGGGGCGTCATAGACTAATTTATCCAATCACCCTGTTATAAAGTTATGGGCTAATTAATAAATATATGATGATGATGACTTAAACACTTTATTAAATAGTTTGTTCTTATTTTAACTTTAGATTTGATGGTTTATCAGTCAGTGTACCAAAACTGAACATGAATTATTATCAAACATAAATAAGGATATGGGATGTTTAACAACCTGGAAATTTCTTGTTCTTGATAGCTGATCAATAAGATATTAGTTATTGATTTACTAAAGCCACAACCTATAACATGAATTGATTTGGTAAAGGATGCTTTGTTAGAAAGTTGTGCCAACATAGGACATGCAAACGTATTAAATGTGTTCATCTCTGTCATTGTTCTTGTATCAAGACGATGAGGTAGATATCATTTTATCATCTGATCTTTTGGGAGACAAAAGCTACTTGACTGTTTGATTATTATTTGGATGTACCAAGTTCACAAAGTGTTCACGCCATCCTCTGAACTCAGACATCTCCAGAAAATAAAATATAAAAAAACAATAATAAAATAAGACACGTAAAAGAATTGTGTAAAACCTCAGCATAGATAAGTCATGTATGCAGACACCTGAGTCCACAACATACTCGTACACCACAGTGAACACTTTTCATATTTTACACAGTTATATTATGAGGTTCAAAGTTCATGCTCGTCCACAGAACCAGCAGTTGCGATCTAACTTTATGGTCCATGTAGTCATTGTTATGAGGCTCCAGAACAGCAGTTTATTAACAACAGTGTGCATCAACTTTGTGGCAGCCACAGGGGAATGCTGTTTGTGTTCGAGCATGACAATCACAGAGTCAGGTTAATAAAGAAATCGCTAATTGAGATTGATGAGGCAGAACCTGACGGGCCTGCAGTTCAGCTCTATCCAGCTCTGCCAGTATAAACTGGAACGACAACTGCAGGTCAGGTCTCATTACCCAATATCTGTGGTAAATACTCCTCAGGGTGACTGGGAGCAAATCCCTGGAGCCAGGCTGTGAAAACCTGACCCCGAAGAGTCCAGGCTGTAACAGCAATACATTAACAGCCTGTGTATTTTAAGTGAAATGTTGTAGTGTTGTATCTACAGAATACGAATCACATACCAGTAAAGGAAGGGATTTAAAGTACACGTTGTTGTTCCTATTTTCTCTGCCAATAGCTGTGTACTGGATTGTTTCCATTAAATCAAAATCAACCTCCACATACCAGCTATAGGTGGTTAAATTAAAGTTTGTTTTTGTTTTTTTAAGCCACACAGCGTGTTGAGGATGAAGCTTAGCTTGTGTCCTCCCCACATTCCTAAGAGCAGTGAGTCTCCTCCCCACTTCACGCTCCAGCCCACTGCATGAAAGATTCATCCTCCAACCCGCACAGCTGTCCACAGAACCAGGAGGGGTCAAGCACAACCAGAACAACAAGGGCCGCACGTCTTATAGTATGGGAAAATATGTCTGACTATTTATAGCAACATACACTAGTCCTGTGGGCCTTTCATGAGCTGACTCACAGGCCCCAACGGGCCTTCTTCTGTGAGACTCACGACTGGAAAACTGTTTGTGTTGTTGGTTGATTAGAGGTTTTGGTGAATGATTTTGCTGAATGAAGCTGCAGCAAACAAACACTGATGAATCAGAGAAGCATGAAGTCCAGGTCTGTCAGGAGAAAAAGAGAAAAGACTGATGTGTGAAAAGATACTGACTTATTCTGTCTTCATTTTTACTTAACTCATGCATTTTTCTTCACAGAAATAAGCTCCAATAGACATGTGATGAGTGTAACTTGATATTCTCCTGCAGTTATTACAATGTGCTATGACTTCCTGTCTGCATGCCCTCTGTGTATGGCTATATGTTAGTTAAAGTTACACATTAACTTGGTGAATGTACAATAATTAATGAATCAACATGAAGGTGTTTCACCATCATGAGCCACCGGAAAAGTTTCTCTTCTCCAAGTCTCTGAAACTCTACCAGATGGATGAACATCATTCTCCTAAAAGATATTCCTCCGCCATGATGGTTATAGAGAGTACTGTCTCAGTGTTGGTCCAAGCTCTCCCATGATGGAAGTTGTGACTGTGAAAGCCATGTCATATGATTATGTTTTTCCACTTATTTCTATACACAGGAATTGATCATCATCATACATACTGTATTTTGTGACTGTAAGACACATGATCTGTGTATATGTACGTTGACGCCCTGTCGGGACTCACTCTTAGCTCCTGACTCTCTGCTCACCTCAGGTTAAGTAATACTGAGTCAGCGGTAGAAGGTGCAATTGTAGGTTCACTGACCAAGCACAGCACTAATGACTAGCTCCCTCTTTGTGTTTCTCATTCACTCGTTCTTTTGTCAGTTAGCTACCCTCCTCCTCCCTCTCTCTCTCTCTCTCTCTGTCACACTCTGTGCTGCTCTGCCCCCACTCTGCACTACTTAAACAAATTACTCTCTATCTCTGTCTCTGCCAGCGAGCTCTGCAGAGTGGGTCTTGTCAGTGTGTGGAAGCCACCGGGACTGTTTTACAATGAGTAAGGAGAGCAGGTTAATTCGGTGGATCTGGTGGATTGTGGTTGTGGCAGCTTTGTTCTTCCTGGGTTTTGTCATAGGTAAGCCACGATAACTTAAACATGGCACAAATTGCACTCAATAAACTACAAGACATGACTACTGTAACTACTGTAACAGTGTGCATGTGAGTTTCTAATGAATAGTAACTTATTTACCAGTGTTATAACAACAGAATTAATGGAGTGATTGGCCCTGATAGGTGTTTAAATCAAAGTGATGTTGCTAAAATAACATAGATACACAACAAGGACATAAAACCTTCTGTATCTCTGTTGTGTGTGTTTACATGTCTCTGTGCTCACAGCAGATTTACATGTTATCTATAACCACAAGTTCTGTTCAAATATAACTCAGTAAAAAGTTTCTATTAACATCTAACGCAACTTTGCAGTGAGTTTAATCTCCGTATATTTCCCCTTCTATGATCCGTACGTATGTGTTGATGACACTGCTGACAAACTCACTGACTCTAATGTGTTGTAGGCTGGTTTGCAAAGCCCACACATCCCAACACTGACAACAACAACAACAGTGACTCCAAAAAGTGCCTTAAGGAGTTTCTGGATGAAATGCAGTCCGAAAAGATCAAAGAGCATCTCAGGTAAAACTGACTACGAACACTCTAAACCTGTCGTGTCTGTTAGTACAAGTAATCCAAAGCAAATGTTGGTATACGGTGGTCTTCTTTAAAAGAGACAAAGACAAACCACTTCAGAGCTCTGGGGTGTTTCATTGTAAATATAGAAAGGAACAAATTTAAGGAGACGGTTGTCTTAATCTGCACCACAATATCTTCTGAATCGGTTGCCATGAAGATACAGCTCTGGAAAAAGACCACTGTAAAAGCATCAGTTTCTCCAGTCCAGTGTTTTCAGACCTTAAATAACCCCCAAAAAAAGAAAACAAAAAAAAGTTCATATTCATTTTTACACAACACTTTACTAATGTTTTAACTTAGGAAGTGTTCAAAAATCAATATTTGGTGGAATAACCCTTTCATGCAGTGGACATTCATTGTGCCATAGGGTACATTTCAAACCCTGTGGTCATAATATTTTTTTTTTTCAACTCCACCCACAGGCCAAACGTTTCACTTGTGTAGCAAAACAGTTTTTGTGCCTTTAAAACTAATGTCGCTTACATCACTACTGGTCTCGCAAACCTTCGTGAATCAACAGTGGATGAATCATTATGAGATCGAACTGTGCAGCCAAACATTGTTCAAACCCACAGAACCTTATTTTGATGCAGCGAGGAATAAGACTGCAACTTTACAACAACGACAACGACAAAGCGGGTGTTCAGAATTCCATCTCCTATAAATGATTCTTCTAGTAAACTGCAACACGTTTTTGTACCAAATGTAACCGTGTTTCCGTGTCATTGTCATGTTATTATTTGTTAAAATATTCTCCTTAGGAAATTTACACGACTCCCCCACTTGGCTGGTACAGAGCAGAACCTGAAATATGCAGAGCAGATCAAGAAAGAGTGGCAGGAGTTTGGCTTGGACTCTGTGGAGTTGGTGCCGTATGACGTCCTGTTATCGTATCCCAACAAATCACAGCCGAATTACATCTCGATAGTTGATCGTCTTGGGAATGAGGTACTGTACCTGAACACAGACAAGACAAAAGATGGAAAGCAAGAACAGACATTTTATTACACACCTATGTGTTAAATTACATCAATTGATTGTGTTCACAGTGAACAACTCTTTTGTTAACTGATTGCTAAACACTTTGTGAGCTACAGTGTAACCACAGGCACCTCGACACTTCAAGCGCTCTGGTGAAATACTCCATTCTCCACACTTACCCACTGGTGACTAAAGTTTCAAAGGGTCGTGATCCACTCACACACTAACACTAATTCAAACCAAGTACTGACAACTTCTCAGCCTGTTTGGGGAGACAGCAAAGTTGCAGTGTGTATGTGGAGATCACACATACATTGAAAACACAGGCACACTGCTGATGCAGGCCTCCTCTTCACCTCCTGTTATTCTACAGCACAAAAGTGCAAGACAGCTTACTCCAGTCCAAGGTCCTTTTATAGCCTCGAGATAAACTTCTGCACATGTCCTGTGAGTGGAGATAATGATACAGCGCAGAGGCAAATAAAGAAAAGAAGATCAGCGGCTAGTGCACAGTCACAATCAGGATTTACTTCTCAAATAATAAACAGGGCTCCACACATGAGAACAGGTCAGACAACACACACAGATGCTCCACTTTCCAGCTGCCAACAGTTCAGGGTCAGCTCGTATTTCCACTCTCTATGAGACATAAAGGTCAAGGAAATGTTCAGAACTGATGAAAGATAATGTACTTAATGTAGTTATATGTTATATAATATATTTAGTTACATAACATATCATATCTCAAGTGTTTTTAATGTTAGATTTGCTGCAGAATATTAGTTTGTAAAGTAAATTGTAACTACAGCTGTCAGATGTAGTTAAGTTAAAGTATAATGAAGAAAGAAATGATAAGTCACAGGTAATTTACATTCTGAAACATTTTCAATAGAGAATAAATCAAATTTAATGTACTTTTATCAACTTGATTTTATTCTTCTTTCTCAGGTTTTTAACACGTCCTTAGCTGAACCAGTTCCTGAGGGGTACGAAGGTGTTTCTAACATCGTGCCTCCGTACAGCGCCTTCTCTGCCAAAGGACAACCTGAGGTACACACACGCAGACACACACAGACACCACAACATTATCACCCTGACACAAAGTGATTTTTACTTGTAGGTGTAAACACAGTTCAACTGTCATTAAACTTGCTGAGCTTCATCCTAAAACGTGCTCTCCCTCCTTCTCTCTCCATCCAGGGGGATTTAGTGTACGTGAACTATGGTCGGACAGAAGACTTTTTCCAGTTGGAGAGGGAGATGGGAATTAATGTAACTGGGAAGATTGTCATTGTCAGATATGGAAAAATATTCAGAGGTAACAAGGTAAGAAAAGTCTTGGTCAGAACCTAAAGGTGCTGTTTGGTGACTGGATCTTTTTGAGGTTAACAGAACTCTTTGTGAAGGATTTAATCCCTGACTATTGCAAATAAAATGGGAACATACCTGTTATTCATCTTACTGCAGATAAAAACATATGAAAAAGCTTTTTTTGACTGTGTGTGAAAATGTATTTAATGTAATTTATTAATAATTATCAGTCATTAATGACCATTACTTTGCCATAATATCCACACTAACTAAATGCATAAGTATCAATAGGCAAACATTTTGCACGTCATCATAAGGACTCACTGATCCTGGTGTGTCTCTCTCCAACAGGTGAAAAATGCCATGTTAGCCGGAGCTAAGGGGATCATCATGTTCTCAGACCCAGCAGATTACTGGGCTACTGGAGTCCAGGTAGAGCATCCTGCATAGTTTAAACCAGAACAGTTTTTTCTGTGTGTGACTGTGTGTGTAACAGAAAGTGCTAAGGCAGCAAAAGTTGAATTTGTTCTTGACAACAAAGAAACTATGATCGGTGTGTGTGCAGCCGTACCCTGATGGCTGGAACCTTCCTGGTGGAGGAGCTCAAAGAGGAAACGTTCTCAACTTAAATGGAGCAGGAGACCCCCTCACACCGGGGTACCCTGCTAAAGGTGAATATGTCTGTGGGACTGTTCCTGTATTAGAGAGTGCACAGATACAGTATGTTTGAGTTTCTCTAGCATAGTCCTGTCCCGTCTTTTACAGAATATACCTACAGATTCAGCCCCGACGATGGAGTGGGTCTCCCAAATATTCCCGTGCATCCCATTGGCTTCCACGATGCAGTTAGCCTGCTGAAGTAGACATTTTTTGTTGTTGTTGTATTTTTCAGATGACGTTTAGTTTCAAGCCCATCAGTACTATTTAAAAAACTACTTAACCTGAATTTGGAATTTAGGCCAAGAAACTAAATTTTTTATTAGGACGCCCTAAAAGAAATGAGGAGCTGATTTGTATTATTTACAGAATATGTGAATTATTTACCATTTAACAGGAACATGGGGGGACAGACCCCTCCAAATAGCTGGAAAGGAGCTCTGAACATCTCCTACAGTATTGGTCCAGGCTTTACTGATGACTTCAAGAGCCAGTAAGTGCTTTTATACCCCACTTTCATGTCCTGTGTCAAAGTGGGCACTTGTGTCCACATTGACTTGACTCCACCAGCCTCCATCTTTCTGTTAATTAACCTGATGATAGTCTCTCCTCTACTGCTTCACTGTGTTTGACCTCTACCAGGTTATCTGGCTACCTTTGTCACTCCTCAGTGGCGAGTAGCCAACTGAGGGACAATGGAGGCCCTTGTATCTGCTGTGTGTGACAGATATACAGGCTCATTCACACACTGACACTCAAAGCACAAATTAAGCATGTAGTACAGACTTGTATATGCACAGGAGTTTTCTGAAGCGAAACACACTCACGTTTAAAACAAACAAGATCAACGTTTGTTTTCTGCAGAACTGAATTTCGATTTGAAAAACACTTCATAAAGACATGTCTATGCTTCCTGGTGCTGCAGTTTGACATTCCTTAATGTCTGTTCCCTGCCCTCATTGTCTCTCCTGCTTTTTATCTGTCATTTCAGTTACATGAAACAAACACAAAGCAAATGTGGTTCTGAGGCTACTGTGCATTTTAAAACTCATGTAGAAAATGGTTCTTGCTGTTGCTCTCTATTCCTATCAGCCATCTCCTCTCAATGTAACTTTACTGATACTTCATACATCTTTGTTTTCCTTTCTTTCCTCTATTGGGATCACATCTTAATCTATCTGTGTCAGGAAGGTGCGTATGAACATCCACTCTAACAACCAGGTAACCAGGATCTACAACGTCATTGGGAGGATAAGAGGGGCTCTGGAGCCAGGTATGACAATTCAACCTGCCGTAACCTTTCATTAAAGCTTTCAGCAGCATTACACACACATAAAACTAACACTAATAATGCTACACGAGACACTAGTCCCATTTCCATATGCTATAATCACTACTAGCAGGTTAGAATAAGTAGATAAAATGTTGATGTTGTGTATTGTTAATGGTGTGTGTGTGTGTGTGTGTGTGTGTGTGTAGACAGGTATGTGATTCTGGGAGGGCACCGGGATGCCTGGGTGTTCGGAGGAATTGATCCCATGTCTGGTGCTGCTGTCGTCCATGAAACTGTCAGGAGTGCTGGAAGGCTGCTCAGTAAAGGTACAGTGTGACCCCACAAGTGTGGAAACAACAGTCAATGGTCAGTACTCAGTGTGTGTGTGTGTGTGTGTGTGTAGATTGGAGGCCAAGAAGGACTATAATATTTGCCAGCTGGGACGCAGAGGAGTTTGGACTTCTGGGATCTACAGAGTGGGCAGAGGTACCACACACACACACGCACGCACGCACACACACGCACGCACGCACACTGTACAATGACAACATGTCATGCTTCTCAACAGGAAAATGCAAAGCTGCTGCAAGACAGAGCTGTGGCTTACATCAACGCAGACTCTGCTATAGAGGGTGAGTGTGTTAGTGTGTACAACTCAATATACTCAACAGATGATGTTCTCCAGTTTTGATTTGACTCATGTGATTTCCAGGCATGTACACACTGAGGGTTGACTGCACCCCATCTCTACACACTTTGGTGTATGACATCACCAAGCAGGTAAACAGATTTATATCCACACAGTAAATAACTGGTGTTCAGTGCATCTCCACCTTTCTTTTTCTTTCTGGATGTTTGCATGTAGATAGCCAGTCCAGAAGAAGGAGAGGAGAGAATTTCTCTGTACGAGAGCTGGCATAAGAGGGACAACTGGACAAATGACCGCGATGCACCAAGGTACAAAGACAATCAGTTGCTTGCTTGGTTCAGAGTTATAAACCAAGTATGGCTTTCTTTTTTTCTTGGTCCTCTCCCAGTAGGAACTTGTTGGCAATAGGCTTAAATCCAAAGCAAATCTGAAAGAGACACCAAGAAAGAAAAAATGACAATAAATGACATTAAACATTTTCCAAAAAAAGAAACTTAAAATTAATACAAATAATGTGACAGAAGCACATGTAGTTGTATTGTTTCTCTGACGTGTTGATTTTAAACAAGTTTGGGATGTTCTATCTCTAGATTTAGAGAAATGATTCAAATTACTCGGTCTGTTGTTCTCTGTGGTGTAATGAAGGATCAGTAAACTCGGATCAGGCAGTGATTTTGAGGCCTATTTCATTCGACTGGGAATCGCTTCAGGCAGAGCAAGATACACCAAGGACAAGGTAAAATATGCACAGATTAATCTGCTTAAACATCGTGTTTTATTATCAGTTTAACATTGTGAGGTGTGACTTTTAGTATATTTATTCTGTATGTGTCTATGTAGTGAACATCTGCTCCATTTAGTTTGCCTTGAAGACCTTTTTTATTTAAATTATCAGACATTTCAGAGTTTTGTGAATTAATTCAAAACACATTTAAAAAACCATCTAATTTGGGTATGAATAGTATATAAATATATATATACTGTATATAAATTATATATGTGCACAATACTGTCTTTTAAAACTGCAAACCTTTTCCCTTTCAAATGCATCACCCACATTAATAAATAAATGAAATTAAGGTTACATGGTCTGTAATGGTCTGTGTCCCTCTGTGGCAAAATAAAATATTATTCACTCTGTAAAACCACATTAGCTAACAGAGGTTTATAAAGGCATACTTGTGTGAGCGTCCACAGACATTAACTGTGAAAGTCCTCTCTGTGTGTGTGTGTGTGTGTGTGTGTGTCATCAGAAAAAGGAGAAATACAGCAGTTATCCAGTTTATCACAGCGTGTATGAAACCTTTGAGATTGTGGAGAAGTTTTACGACCCCTCCTTCAAGAGGCTTCGCGCAGTGGCCCAGGTGAGAGGCGCGCTTATCTTCCACCTGGCTGATTCCCAGCTGCTCCCTCTCGATGTTAAGGAGTATGCGGACTCGCTGAGGAAGTACGCGCAGAGCATCGCACAGCTGGCGCAGAGGCACCATGAGGAGATGGAGGCTTATAAGGTGTCGTTTGGTGAGTGCGATCAGAATTTTTGTCAGTAATAAATAATGTTTTTATGAAGATCATTAACATAAAGTGGATTTAGGTGAAAGTTCAGTTCAGGTGTTTAAATGAGATGTTCATTACGTTAAATGTATTTCTTGTATGTCCAGATTCACTGTTTTCTGCTGTGGAGAACTTCACTGTCGCAGCCAAAGGTTTCCATGAGCGCCTGCAGACTCTCAACAGAGCAGAGTAAGAGTTTCATATATTTTTGGCATCCAAACCTTTTAATCCTGTGTGATTTCTACATGTAGTTAAATGCTGGATTTCTTCAGACTTTCTACAGTTAAGAGTGTGCATGTATCAGTTCCCTGCAGGTACGTGTCGTGAACGATCAGCTCATGTACTTGGAAAGAGCCTTTATAGACCCCCTGGGACTACCTGGCAGACCCTTCTACAGGTTAGTCTCACACACAAAAACACATTGTCCACTTCTGAAACCACTCGATCGCTGTGTGGACTGTTGATGATTTGCTATTAACAATAAACACCAGTCACTGCACTCACAACATATATACTGTACCTTATATATATTTTACACTGGCTTTAAAACTGTGTGCTGCTGTGAGGCCATAATATGCTCTCACCCACGGTGCTGCAGTGTCTGTAATCCGTCCTGGTGAATTCACCAGAAACATCACCCCTCTTCTCTCCTTTCAGACATGTGATTTTTGCTCCCAGCAGTCATAATAAATATGCAGGGGAGTCTTTCCCTGGGATCTATGATGCATTGTTTGACATTGAGAACTCAGTTGACCCGGTGAAGTCCTGGGAGGAAGTCAAGCGTCAAATCAGCATCGGAGCATTCACCGTTCATGCTGCTGCAATGACCCTAACGCCACCTGCATGAAGCACACACACACACACACGATACAAAGCCATGTGAATCAACTATCCACTGACAATCGTCACAGCACATCAGAAAGTGAAGAGGAGACACACACTTTCTGCTATTCACACAGTGATGGACAATCCAGTGAATGTATGAGCACAAAATTATTTTTTAACTCTTGGTTTCTGATTTGTTGGCCACAGTAATTATTTATTATTTTTGTGTTTTTTTTTCTGACTACAAGGGAGTCAAGTAAAAACAATCCATACTTTACAAGTGGGCAGGAAACAACCCACATCTAGTCTATGTTTCAGGAAAAAAGTGAATCTGTGAACTGAGCTTTATTTATATCCATGTTGATATGTGTAATAAATCCCTTTTAATAAATCAGTTTCTTTAGCTTCCTCAATACTTGTTCACACACCAAAATCTTACTGCAGCTAAAATATACACTACATATCCTTCTGAAACGTAATTCTAATGCAGCGCCTCAGTCAGTCTGCTCAAACATGTATGTTTACCCTGTCAACAATCAAAGGGCCCATGTGATTGTCTCCACAGCCTGAGAGGGAGGAGGTTGTGTTTTTTGTCTTGTCTGCATCTCTACTTTTAAAAGTACGCTTAAGGTGGTTTAATTTTTCTCTTGTGTAGAGTCAGTGTTTTATAAAATAAGCAAATAGTATCAATTTCTTTCTGATGTTACCACAAGGGGGCGCCAAAGTCTCAACTTTAAAAATTGCACACACACATTGTAATAATAATAATAATAACTTATTTCTTCTTAACACTACTTTTCACTTTGTTATAGGAATTTTTTATTGTTTAAACATTTTAAACAAATGATGACTTTTGTTCATTCACATTATACGGTATAAATGGTCTACAACTATAAGCATTTTTCATACTGTGTTTTGTTAATTTTTTTTATGTACTAGTTTTATTAAACTCAAATCAATTTAATAATAGCCTAAATTTTGCTTCATCATCTGTGCAGCTACAACACCTCACACCTTATATCCTCTGTAGATGGTGTCTGCTTACCCTCATAAACCGATGTACTGTTCAAACTTATAATTTCCCCCAAACACCACATGGATGTTTCCCTGGAATAATCAGGGACAGAGTTATGAAAAAGTGTATGTCAGTGTGTCAGGACAGTTTGTTTATATGAAAATGAGAGCGTGCTTTCATATCTGCATGACCCTGTGGGGTTTGTTTTATCATAGTGCTGCAGGCCTCCTCATAGCTGAGCTCTGGTAAGGAGTTTTTGGATGATAAGATAAGATATGATAATCCTTTATTAGTCCCACAAGTGGGAAATTTGCAATCGATGGAGAAAATGACCTGACTTCCTGTCTGGTGCCTGTCAAACCTACAGGGAACCATCTTCATCCCCTGAAGACCAAAAGAACCAGAGAAACACGAGAGAAAGATTTTTATCAAGTGAGAGAGCTTTCATAATGTGTATGTGCTGAAATGGATACAAACTCTAAAGACAGAGGAAAAAAATGAAGTAAGTCTGAAGTAAGAAATAACTTCATGACTACACCTGGAACCCAACCAGTTCTCATATGCAGTTCTCAAACCAGTTCATGTTCTAAACTAAATAATATAAATATAATAATGTTTACACTACAGTTAACCACTGCTTAAACCGAGCTTCAGAGTTTTAAATGTATTTTTATAAACACGTTTACAAAAGTAAGTGAACCTGGCAAACAAAGAAGCAGAACATGAGACAACAACTGTCCATAACCAACAGAAAACAATCTGTTTACACTTACATTATCCACAAAAATGTATTTGTCTCTGTAGGAACATAGGAACATCCTTTTTAGGAGACTGGGTTGGCATCACAAAAGTCTGACAATGAATTGTCAAAGAGACTGTAAAGAGACGGCACCAGGAGTCAGGCTGGGTGCAGGTTAATTACTATCAAGAGAACTATATTTCATGTTTGTAATGTTAACCAGCTCCCTGAAGTCTAGTGTTATCAACTACTTTTTTTTGTTATACATTTTTCTACTTCTAGGCATCAAATCTGGAAAATATTTTAGTTTGTGCTGTTTTATGTTTGAATGCAGGGTTCTCTATATCACAATGACAATGTGCCTGTTTCAGTGACATGAAAATATAGTGTATATAAAGTCATGAAATGAACAGAACATTTACTTTATAGCTGATACTGACAACCAGCCCCACTGAATACTGGATGAACTGATGATTCAACATCGTCTCCTGTACAACAATGAAAGTAGCTGTTTCTTGTGTGTCCTGGTTACATGTACAGTATATTTACATAACATATTTACATGTTGTCACAACTGATGAGCAGTCACTGGCTTTGTGACCTTTCACAATGTTTGGCCTCTCCGTTTGGATTTGCATATGATTTGTGAAAAATAAGTTGTTTGTTGCTGTTGGTGGAAATTTTTTTTTTATTTCATTTGCATTTGGGTGAGTTTTTTTCTACTGTCAACATGAAATTAAAGGTGAGATAGTAATCATGTAAAGATGATGATGAGAATAATTTTAAAGCTTTTAATTCAGTTGTATAACATGACACATAAGTTACCTGCCACACCTGACCTCTCAGTCATTTCTTCACCCTGGAGGCTGCAACACTCAGCAGGTCGATCTGTTAATGAAAATTGTAGGATAGAATCAAAAAGCTGCTAATAAACTCAGAATGAAACGGCAGTTTCAGTGTCTGACAACTCATCTTCATGTGCTGTATATTTATTTGAAAACATGTGAGAGGATAATTCTGAGGATTAAAATATTGAATTTATGATTCACATTACTTCCATTACAGTTTTTCTGTCCTAAATTATGTATTTATTTATGTTATTTATGTTAGTCCTCTTTTTAAAACTGAGCAAAGAGTTGTGGATGTGTTTCTTTAGTGAAAGGGGGAGGAGGTAAGCAGCACTATAAAGTGATGTACTGTGAGGACCTGTTTACATACCCACACCTCAACATGTCCTCATTGATCAGGTGAGTTTATCACAGATACAAACTGCACAGGATTAGAACTGTATTTATGGTGTTTAATCATGTAAAAAGATACAAATGTTATCGGAGTTAATCAGATTTGAATGGGATGAAGAGACATGAGGAAAATTTCCTACATAATAATCATGATACTTAATTTTTTATTCATGCAGCGTAAGTGGAAATATACAGAAGAAAACTACACTCAAATAAGAACAGAAGCCTTCATCATAGAGCCAAAGTGGTTTTACACAGAGTTGTAGGTTTTTAATTTATAATAATATTCCTATTAACATATGACTTTGGTAAATTCAGATTCTTCTGCATCTCTCTCTGGGGTTTCTCTTTTTATTTAATTTTAGAGGCCATGGGACAATTCATTCATCTATGTCTGCTGATCGGTAGGTTTGGTTATTTTGAACATTTTTAGAAATCGTTTGTATTTTATCTCACTAAAATAAATATGTATTTATTTATTGTTTTATTGTTATCAGATAACATCTATCAAAATATTTTATAGTATTATTTCATTATTTATTTTATTAAAGCCTTATGAAATTTGGTTTTCCAAAATAAACTTTGATGTCCATCAACTATAAACAGAAATACAAAATAAAAAACAAACATATCAGCCAGAATAATGAAACCTATTTTCTGGTGTTATATTCATATGTGGCAGCAACAATCATGTTACCCTTCGGTTCAGTGGCACATTCAGTGATAACAATCAAAGAGACAATCAGTCTCATATCTTCCTTACCATGGAGCAATTGTACACAAGGTAAGTGTTGTAATACTTTAAGTGTGTTAGAGCAAATTCAAGGGAACATCATAACAATTAACAACCTTGTTCCAGATAAGAGTGAGACCTACTGCTGTAAAACCTCAAACCCTCAATATCATCTGAAGGTGAGGGTTGAAAGAGGTGAGCATGTTAATTCTTTGATGAGCTGTATTATCTCCAAATTCTAATTATTATTATTAGAAAATGATTACAGACTTTAAAAGTGTCAAATCTTTGCAAATGTTTTGCTTAGAGAAACAAATGCTTTCTGTATTTTACTCCAGTGTGAGAAACTGAATTTAGAGGAACAGAGGAAACAAATAATGTTTTTTATTTATTAAGTTATTAAATCAATCAGTCTGCACTTCCCTCCCAATCTGACTACTTCTTTTTGTCTACCAGATTGTATACAGGCATTTCTCTATGATGTTGAAGTTTTAAATGATGCAGTGGCTCCAAATTTGGCTACAGAATGTGACAGAGTCTTTCCTGAAAATCTGTGCTGCTATCGCTTCCCACCTGATAACAGGTAAATTTCAGACAAAAAAAAACATGAGTCAGCATGTTTGTGTCAGATAATTTAACTTTACAGAAAAGACACTGTGCAGCACAGCATCATTGTTGGTCCATCTGATTCAATAAAGGTTTGTGATCATCATTTTTTTCTACAGGAACAAAAAATGTTTCATTTTACCATCAAACAATCTACTGGAGATAGAACTTACAGCCAACAGAATCTCACGATTCATGTGTCTTAAAAAAAGTGGTAAGGGATTGATAATTATTCAAAGCATTTTTTTACCCAATACTTTTAAACAGAAAGTAATTTAATAAGATTATCATTATTACTATTATTATTATGATCATCATCTAACATACACATGCTAAGTGTTGGTTCATGATGCTATTAATCCAAATGATATTTTGGATTATGTGTAATGGTCCTGATATTCAGATGTATGTAAAATGTTTTTGTATTCCTACATGTTAGAGGAACCACAGACAACCAACAATGGCAGTAATGGTGAGTCGGTGGGCCTTTGGGGCAAAAACAGACAAATGAAGGGATGTGGGGGTGTTTGTGTGTGCATGTAAGCATGTCTTTATTCCCTTGTGAGGACAGGTTTTGTTTGTCCTCACAGGTTCTAAGAACAGTTTTAGGGTTGAATCCAGGTTTTAGGGTTAGAATCAGGTTCTGCTCATTGTTAGGGTAGAGACTGGGGTAAGGGGCTAGAGAATGGGTGTCAATAAGTGTACTCATTGGTACAGTGAAACAAGACTGCATGTGTGTTGCGACATGAAAAACTTTCAGTGTCACCTTTTTTGCATGATGATACAGGTCTCTGGTTTTATAACGAACCCAGAAGCTGGATTGATGCTTTACAGCACTGCCGCAAAAACCACTGGAACTTAGTTGAAATCAGAAACAGCACAGTGGAGAACAAAGTGGAAAGTCTCCTGCAAAATTTCACGCAGAATGATACGTGGATCGGCCTGGAGCGGCCCATCTTTGGCTGTGATGCCTCTTGGAAGTGGATTTCAGGGGAAACTGTTCAATACAATATGTGGAACAGCAGCACTGATCCCAACTCTGTAAACAAATACTGTGGAAAGATAATCAAGGTTAACGACACACAAACATACAAGTGGTCGGATGCCAACTGCCTTGATAGGTTACCTTTCATCTGTCAAGGTAAGCTGTTTAGTCTAAGCCCCAAACTGGCATTAGATTGTTATTATTTTTCTTTTTTAATTTTCAGGTTTAAAAAAGTACTTCTCATCTTTGAGATATTGTCTTTTTGATCTCAGCAAATCTGCATAAAGACCTCGTGGAGACTGAATGCCACACACGACATTGACGAAGACAATGACGACGTCATTTCTGTTGAACATTAAGGATTATTGATTTTTGCATTAATTGTTTTTTTTCCTTCCTTGTAAAACAAACATACAGTATAAGCACTGTAACATGCTGCAGATGTTTGTTCACTATCATTTATTCTGTAAACATAACTTGGATTATTTAACGTATTCTACTTATTATATTTTCATAATATTGGTTTGTCAACAAAATAACACCACAATAAAAAATAAGAATTGTTAAAAGCACAATTATCACAAAATCTATTTTGTATTAATGCTTTTATACAGAAGTGGTTAAGTCAATAAGTAAGCCAAGGTCCACATTAACAGAAACATGCTCCCATAGAAAATGATTTAAAGCCAAACCCATAAAAAAAGAAAAAAGACACATAAGTCACACGTACCATAACTCTCCATCCAGATTTCATTTCTAAACTTTAAATACACAGAAAAACAAAAGTACTAATGAAAACCACTGGCTGACAACATAGGTTACTTCCTCTGACAAGTAAAATACCAAAGTGGTGTGACATTAAAATGTTTTCATGGTTCCACCTTGATACAGGACTGAATATACCGTTACATAAATCTCTGTGATTCCGCCATCGACAAACGCAGTTTCCTGTTAATTATTTCATATGCTCTGATTCTTACTGTTAAACTGAATTTCCTGAATAAGAATATAATAAAAGCATTTTTTCTTTTTTGTCACTGTAATGTATTCAGTTAAAAAGTCATGTATCTGTATAAAAATGACTGGTTGAATGAAATAAAATCTGTTGTCAGGATGGGTTTTCATTGTGCTTATTGTAAGACATGGGAGGCATAATGTAGTTTTACATAACGTCCACTGTAGCAGAATGCATAGATCATTTTATTTAGTCTGATACACTTTATTGACAAACTCCTTGATAATGTCATAAACAAACTAAGCACAGTCTGATGCATGAAACCTAAGGTCATCAAATACAAAATGACACAGACCTGAACTTGAGTCGCTCTAAGTTCTATTATGTGTTTTCAGTGTCATTTCTAAGACGGGGCAGACACTTGAACGCCCATGACTGTGCAAAGATCACATCCATATAAAGTGACGCTGATTTTCACGATGCAGTTTTACCCTAACTCACTCGTCTTCCTGGGTCATCTCTCTAAGGCACTCCTTTAAATTTTCTACTCTGTCTGCTGGAGCAGTCTGTATTGTCTGCTCCAGCAGCCGCTGCACCTCATTTACACCACCCACCTTCGGGGCGTTGTGGGGGTAGAGGTACCCACTCAGCTGATTGTCGTGGCAGTCTGGAGAAAGCATGCCACACAGAAAGCGCAGGAACATGTCGTAGTAGCCCAGCTCAGAGCTGAAGGTTCGTGCCAGGGCACACTGAATGAGGCCTGCTGCTGACTTGGTCTGATCCTTGGATGTAAAGATCTTGGGCATTTGCAAAACCCCAGAGTCCAGGACGTTCTTAGCCTCTGTGCGGAACATGGAGAAGACGTACAAAGCAGCCATGAACTCCTGGAAGAAAGAAGCAGTATGGTCCTTTTAGATGATATGGGATATGCTTTCATGTGCTTTCTGATCTAAATGCTAGTTAACATATTGTAATTATCCACGCTTCAGCAGGTTTCATTCAATATTGAGAGTATAAGTACTGTAAGACTGACACAATTCTACCTGAAATGTAAAGTGTATAAAGCAGAACGTCCTCCTTCCAGGGGACGGAGCTGGGAGCTCAGTACACAGGCCAGACAACACAGTGACCTCTGTCAGCTTCAGACTGTGCTCTTTGACGTCCTCTTCATAGAACACACTGGTATTCCTCTCTAGCATCTTAAAGGCCATCTTCCCCATCTTTGTCAGCAGGTGTTTCTCCTCATTAGTCCATTTCTGAGTAAAAACAACAAATCAAAAAATCACTACACTGATTTTAAATTATTATTATTATCCATTAGCTTTTTTGTAGTGTTAAAGGGACGCAAACACTATCATATAATACAGTGTCAACACACAATGAAATTAACAGATTTCTTAAATATAGTAATTTCAGGTCAGAAAATGTAGTAAATAAAAACTGAGACTTAACCACTAACAGTGACACAACAAAAATACAATAAAAACTACAACACCAGTTTAGCAAAGAATTAAAGACAAAGAGCCACAGACTTCCAGACATTACCAGCTCATTCTCGTTTTTTCCGTAGTAGAACTGTAGCCTGCGATTGGTCTGGACGATCAAAATGTTGACATAGAAGGGCGTCAGCCTGGGGGGATGCTCCCCGTAGCCTTGATAACGATAGCAGCGCTCAAACACTGTGGCCACCATCCAGGAGACAAAGGGCTGGCGAGCAAGTATTCTGAGTGTTGGCAGACGCTTATAATGGTCCACAATTTTCGCTGCTAACGCTGCATTGCTGAAGCGTCTGGTCAGGTAGTTGTCTATCATCTCATCGCTGGGGGAAAAAGTGGACAGGAAGGATGAACTGGACTAAAATAGGCCAGTTAAAAATTATTTTAAATTATATCTAAAATATTATTATTATTATTTTATTTTAAATTATATCTTAAATATTTAAATGATGTAGTTAAACAGGAACAGGGACAATAAGATGACAGAGATACGGACAGATCTACACACACCTATAGCCCTGTATCTCTGTGACGACATCTATGAACTGAGATGGGATTTGTGAGACAGCCGCCGCTCTCCCAAGGATCCAGACACGGGCGCCGCGCAGCACGGTACCTCGAATGATGTTAACTATCAGGGTGTCAGGATGTGCTTTGGTGTAGTTGTCGTTTATTACTGGAGCTTTCTGGAGACAGAAAACAAAGGCAAACAGACTAATGTCAGTTTCTGGGTATCATATGTTAAATTGTAATGTAAGCCACACATTTCTTTAAGGTTTTTGGTTTCTCAACACTATTCTTCTCTTTAGTGGCTATTTAACCTGAATTATATGTGTGAGTACATTTTAACTGGGTGGGACAATAGTTACTTAATTGCTTTGTTCATTCTAGATGTCGTTTACAGCTACACATTTGGTTGGCTCTCAGGTGTACAAGTGCATTGACTGATACCTCCCAGTCCAGATGAGCTTGGTAACAATCAAAAGAGTCCATTATGATGAGAAATTTACAGTCCTCTTCTTCCAGGTATGTCATGTCTTTGCACTCAGGATGATAATACTCTATCACTTCCATGATGGACATCTCCTCTTTGTTTCGCAGAATCCAGAAAGTGCGGAATGAAAGTTTGATGACAAACTGCAGATCCTGAGCAAAAAAACAATACACAGAGAAAATATAGACAAATAAATATATTATATTTAAAACACAAAAGCTTATGAGGATGACATACTGTATATGAGAAAACAGCTCGTCAAAGGTTTGCTGCACATTTTTAATATTCATTTTCAGAATTATTGATAACTGCACTGTAAGAATAAAAATTAAGTTGCTGGCTGCTTCTCTATGCTCCACAAATGCTTGCTAACGTTGTCTGTCTGCCGTTAGCATACCACTGAGTGCTTTATCACTAAAAATTATTTTTTGTTGAACCTCACCTTATTGACACGCAGCTCAGCCCAATCCAGGGAAAATTTCCCCACGGACACAGACATGCCAATTCCTGGAATCCCAGTGGTCACCACCGTTCTCACTGGAGTGCCGTCATCCTTCTGTAGTCTGAAGAGATTATTTAAACTAACGAGGCTGTCAGTGCTCGGAACCTGGAGTGTGTCTAAGTGTCGTCTGAACTCATGCGAGGGGTCAACTCCCCCAAAAACACAGGTTGAAATATGGGGTTCAACATAGATTGTGTCTAGAAGATTCTGCTTTCCCGGTCGAACAACCCCCTCGCGGATGACTTGATGCTTTCTGATCAAATACTGCTTCAGATGAAATCGCATCAGCACTGGTGGTGAAGAAAGACACAGAGGTAAGTAAGAAAAGAATGTAAATTCCCACCATCTTCCTCAAGAACACTACATTTTAAATCTGGATCGTTTAAATGAAAGTATCACCAGTATCTGATCCAGAACATCACATACTGTATATCAAGCGTGCAACACCTATCTAGAATACTCTTTCCATGTTTAGTAGGTATTTATTCTTGTTCTCACGAATGAGAGTACAAGTCTTACTTTTTTTTATTTGACATTCCATACATTGAAACCTAAGTTATGAAAACAACTCATCTATCTTGAGTAACTTTACACCTGTCACACACCCACCATCTTCAAATTCATGACAGAAATCTGTCTACACTTGTACAGAAACTACACTCTCCGCCTGTACTGACACTTTTCTTGGATGATGAAACAAAAACACACGAGAATAGGTTTCAAAAAACATGGAACAAGCTGCATAACTCTACATGTCCTCAGCAGCCTTGCTACCAATATACATTTACCCTGTGGCACTTGGCTATTTCATTTGCTTTCTACCTCATCTGTTAGTCACTTTGGATAAAAGCATCTGCTGAATAACTAAATTTAACTGTTACTTACCTCTCTTGCACTGTATCCGTAGTTTGTCTGCCTCTGCTTTCTTGTTAACACTTTCTAAGGTACTTATTGTATGCAACAGAGAACGATCCTGGCCTGCAAAACACAATTTCAATGACAATTACAACAACAACATAACACTGAGAACTATCAACAGTATATTAGTATATCAGTTAGATCATTCCCTGTGTTCAAGGTGCGGTCCTTGTTCGAACAATACACTTTGCGGTTAATGCAACAGTGTCTATTTTAATGGTAAATTTAACTAGGTTTCAAGTTTACAATGTTCTTCCAGCTCAGGTCTGTATTTTTACACAGTGAATCTGTACTTCTACTACTTCTCCAAATGCTGGGCTGTAATTGTTCCACTCAAACTGAAATATATGCAAACTCTGATATTAGGAGAGGAGCATGGTTCTGCAAATAGTGTCTTATATAGAGTCTTGATATATTTATGGTACAGTGGGTAGTGGTAGTGGTAGTGGAACTATCGATTACTCTGACTACATAAAACTGCTGTGATTTCTTACCAAGGATTTCCAGGATCCTGTCCACAAAATCAAGAAGGTCTCCCTCCATTACTTGTGGCATAGTTAAACCTGGTTCCCACTGGTAAAACCACATCTTAAATTTGAATAGTTCATCCTTGTTGAGGTCTGTCAGAATACTCTGTATATTCTACAGACAAATAATGGAAATAGAAGTTAATATGTTTGCATTTCATGTCTGATGTGACAAACAAAATGATAACATTTGATAACATCATTATTTCTTATGTTTTCATTTTTATTATTTTCTTTTATAATAATATTGCCTTTTAGACATCAATAGGAAAATGCATATGTATCACTATATCTATCTCTATGTATTATTTATTAAATTAACAAGGCTCATCAGTCCAAGTCCAAAATAACAACTTGAAAACAAAAAAAGATGACAGCCTGACTCTGATGCACAAACCTTGAATATATGGGGCAGGTCTTGTTCTGGGTGTAGTCTACCTGGCTGGCCATACTCATCTGTCTGCATTGCATCATCTGGTTCAACAGGCTCAGGTGGTTCTGGGGAATTAGTTATTAAAATTTCATCCTCCAAATCCTCCACATCCTCTACATCTTCTGCGTAAACTTCCAGATCAGAAGACCTAAAAGAGAGTGGGAACCCCCAGAGTCACAGCTAGAAACTGAACAGTAAAAGTCACCCAGTGATCACAGTAATGTGTTTTACCTTATGTCAAGCAAAAAAACTAAAATATAAGACACTCCCATTTTCAAGAACATATATTTGAGACCACCTCAAGGAAATATATGATAAATTAACTAAAATAAAAGCAATTGTGCTTTTTAAAAAAATGAACAATGACAAACTAGTTTTGTAGTTTGTAGGTACATCCAAGTCTCCTGCAATTTCCAAAGGGTTTAGCTGCTTAATAGCTCCAGTAAGATACCTGTCATTGTTTATGTTAACATATTTGCCTGTCAAAATTACGCTAGTGGTCAAATTTCAAGCTATGAGAAGATTTCAGTTGCTATTAATAGATTAAAAAACATTTTACCATTACAATATACTGCTATAATGTAAATTATGACATTAATCTGAATAAACAAAGAAAAAACAAGGCACCTGGTATCAATGACAACAGCTCCTGGTGGTTTGGTCTGCTCCGTGGTCATGGTGTAGAGGGTCTCTGGAGACTCTGAGCGAAACTGTTGAAACCTGCAAGATAACAGGAATAATACTAGAAGCCGAAAGCCATGTGGACAGTAGAACCACAAATGTCTCACAGCTCTAAACTATGAAACAATACCTTATTCCCTCATGAGCAGTTGATTCAGGTAATACTACACGAACATCTTCTTTAACTCCTTCCTCTTCGTCATCGTCCATCTCATCACTGTCGCTCTTCATTGAACCATAGCTGGAGGGTGGCCTCTTCCACTTCTTCTTCTTCTCCTCCTCATCATCATCTCCCCCATTCTCATTCCTAAAAATCCTGATGGGAGAAAAATGGAGTGCTACTGTATAAGTGGGCGAAATAAAATTTACATTTTACATGTCAAAGAGTATAGATGAGCAATTTGATGAACACAGATAGTTTTATAAGTGAGAGTTTTATCTAACCCATAGTGCTCAAATTGTTATTAACAGTAGTATTTAGATACTTGACTTAAACAAACATATTAATAAAACACTACATAAGTACTCTGATGCAGGTAAAAGTCACAAATAAAGATTAAAGTCTGTATGCATAGTGAGGATGTATTTATTTTGTATTATAAGTTGAAATACTCAATGCAAAGGAATGGGACTGTTATATAATATTAGCATAATGTACTGTAAGCATGCATGTGTAGACATTTTGCTGTTACACATGGCTGAGAGGGACATAATTATTCTGACGGTTTTATATTTGACTTCAACTAATAATTATATTCACTATGGATCTTTGCATTACAAATATGTGTGCATTTGCAAGTCTACTTGTGTGTACTGTTAGTTTAACTTATAACAGAGTTTTCTATAAGCACTTTATACATTTTGTATGTCTTATTTTTATTTTAGAAGCTAACTAGAAAGTGTTGCCAAATAAATGTAACCTGGTGTAAGTAACTAACTTTACCAGACACATGTAGTGCAGTAAAAAGTACATTATTTCTTTCCAAAAAATAGTAGGGGTAGAAGTACAATAAGCATTACCTCAAATTACACTTAAATATGATACCACTGGTACGCTGCACAAAGTGTGTATAGTAAGTAACGTGAAAAAGGATTAAATATGGCAGATGACAACACCTACCTTTCCACTTCTGTGTCCGGATCCATGTCTCTGGTTTTAACAAAAACTCACGCAACTGTGCAATGAATTTCAATACTAAAAACTAATATACTGCTACTATATTTGTTACAGCAGCTTTGTAACGTATCTAAGTAATGACTCCACAGTGCTAACGTTTCTTTAGCATAGTTCGAGCTTAGCGCTCTCCGGTACTGTTATGCTAACGCTAACTCTACATACAATATAACAGAAAACGTTGCCGACACGTTACAAAAATGAACGTTTCACATAAATTAATCACTACCATTAAAATAAGCTAAAAAACAAGACAAAGTCACTGACCACCGATTTGAACTTCTTTCCGTCTTAACGTGTCAGTAACTTTCGGTTTCTACCGGCCTGACAACTTCCGGAATTTGTCCTTCAGAATAAAGGCGCAAACCTCCACACTGAACGCACAAACAGCTCACTGAATTTACTTCGTTGCATTTGCATGTGCAACATTAGTATAGATATTGTTCTTTCACGTCCATTTAGGGTTTTTTTTTTAAATTCTTGAGTTACAACTGCAGGCATAAATACAAAAAATATACAAACAGAGGATGGATGTTGTGTGGCTGTAGAGGAAGTGACAGGATAAGTATTACACAATATAGTACATACCAGTAGAACCCAGGTATTGCAATCATATCTGCATGGAAATACACACTACCAGTCTACTTATCTCTGTCTTATCTCAGTCTCAGTCGATTTACCATGCTTTTCATAAAAAGATACAGGTCTTCAGTTATGTTACCATCATTGCAAAAGGGTTTTCTAATGATCAGTTCTCCTTTTAAATTAATAAATTTGCATTAGCAAACATAACATGCTGAAGACAGTACTGATGTTTGCAGATGTTGGGTTTCTGTACGTTTGTGTAAATATTCCTTTAAAAAAACAGTTGTTTCCTGCTACATTAGTCATTTACAATGTCTACACTGTATTTCTGAAATGATAGCCTTTTATCTTGATTTCTATTGTGTCCAAACATTTTACTTGTAGTGTACATTAAATCTAGCTCTTAAAGTCAGAAATTGCACATTTCAACACAATAAATAGATGACACTGAGGACCTTCAAAGAGTCAAAAAACTCTGAAGAAGAACTGTAGAAGAACTACATTAGCGATGTCAAATTCTGAGCCCAATTAATTAGCCCTATACTAATGCATACATATAATCTCATAGAAAGAACAGTAGGAGTCAGTGATTTCTGAGAATTTGAAAGATCTTAAGTAGTAGGATTAACACAGTGTCATTTAAAATAGTTTATTGACGAACATGTAAATATATTACAGAAATAATAAAGGTAGATTAAGACAAGACTGTAAAAAGTCCTGAAAGACAATAAAAATTGGATTGTGAAAAAAAAGGGAAAAAAAGTATGATCAAGTAAAACTGTGGATGATCTAAACTGGGAACCAGTCATCACACATTTATCTTTCGCATTATCTGTGGAATAAAAGAAAAGGAATCAGATTAAAACAAAGCTCACAGAGATACTCATAATATGAAAGACATTATTGCACCATAATGTGAGAACCAACAACCAGCCATCACACACCCACAGAGACTAAATTAAAGTTGAACCTTTTAAGATTTCCAGCAGGGTTTTCTTCATTTATAACCACACGACTCTGAAAAGTGTTCAAATTCACTAGTCAGTAGTCCTGCAAATACATATTAGTACTAATTATTTAATTTGTCACAGCAGTGATGACTTAGATGGCGGTTTATGCTGCTTTACAAATGTTAAAGAACAGCACCACTAATTGTGGATGGAAATTACAACTAATGAAATGCCAACAAAAGTTGATCATTGCATACTTCAATTCAGTTATTCCAGTATTACAAAACATTTTACATATCCGTAGAAAAGAAAAATGTTATAGCCACAATACCAATAAACTCTAATGTGTTGGAGTCCTTTAGACAGTGGTTATGCCTTAATTCTGTTAGTATTAAAATGTGGAGGCAACTTTCACGAAGTACAATCAATGACAAATCTATTTATCTGGTATTTGAGTATTTGTAACTTATAAAAAGTGGAGTTTTGTCCAATGTACTATAACAGTGCTCACAGCAGAGGGCAGTAATGTGCAAAAGACAAGCTCTTATGACCCAATTTAGTGTCTTCAGTGGTTACCACTCAGCGATCACTTGAGGACGAGGATGATTAAATATAGCTGTTGTTGTGCGTGATTTCAGATGAAGTTACTGTAATGTCTGTGCCCAAACAGTAAAAATAGTAAAGTAAAATTTGCCATGACTTTTAAGTATAACCTCTAAAAACCTGAATGAATTTGTCTGTGTGTGTTTACCTTGCGTGCACTACCCGTCAGTCCAGGAGACTTTGCAGACCTGCTGGAATTTTGTGGAGACTTCTTCTGTCCTTTAGCTACCACCTGTGGTGTCTTAAAGTTGCCAGCTTTTCCTGCTCGTCCCAATCCAGCACGAGAATTTCCTGAAGGAATGGTTTCGTGGCACTTGCGTGCAGTTGTCTGAGCAGGGGACTTCCTTGAAATTTTGCCTGGGGATTTCCTGGTGGAGTTGCGTAGTTTGTTCAGCCCTTTCTTTAGGTAGTTGTTGGTCTTTGGGGTGTTGTCAATAGTGAACATCATAGACTGCCTCCGGTCAGCCTAAGACAAGAGCACAGGTTAAACTTAAGTTAATGAAGCAAGGAGAACATCAACCAGCTAACCTTTTCCACTAAAGCGATCCCAGTACTGACATAAGCGAGAATCGTGCCATTATTATTATTACCGCTACTACTGATTACTTCTGGGTATGAATTTTATTGCAGCATTGTAGCAGTGTCTCTGTATTGCAGAGGCACACTAAAAAACAGACGGTTAAAGGGGTTAATTCTAGGTGGTTGTACATTGTATAGCATATATAACACTCACTGGACTGAGAACAGGATGAAGTTGAGAACTGGATTGTCCACTGTTCACGTTTTTATTTTTGGGAGTCAGGGGACGGGGGAAGCAGCTGGCCTTCATCTTTTTCTGTCAGAGTGAGATATAGAACAGCAGGTTGATAAAAATAGACAAATAGAAGATCACATATATGACTCATTCTGTTACAAAAGAAGTAACAAATATTAGTGCGCACACTTTTGACCAACCTCAGGTGAAGTCTGATGTATGGATAACATAGATGAAGCCTGCTTTGTGCGATTCGGGCTTCTGAGCTGAGCAGAGCTCACAGTATTTGATGACAGCTGACCAGGCATTAAAGACAAACGGTGGGATCGAGTGCTGGCCGCAGCACCTGTCTGGCCCACCATGAAGGAGTGCCGATGGGAGACAAGAGAGTCTTTAAGCTGGCTGGGCATCATGGACACCCGTCGGATTGTGTCTGATGGGTCTCCTGTACGGAGTTCTTCGTCTGTGAAAATGAATGCACCGCTACGGAGAGTCTAAAAGAACACACAGAGACGGACTGTATTAAACCAGTGGGAAAAGAATGAAAATCACAGAATTCAACACTGTAACAGTCAAACCAGCTTATGAGCTCATCTTTTCAGTCATTAAATTTTAGCATTAGGCGACATCTTAGTAAAAAGTGACTTTGTAAGACACTGAATTAAAAACTGCCCCAGACATTTAGAGCAGACCACGTACCGTTGCCACCTCTAGTATGTGTTAATGGGTGAAAATTCTAAAAACACATGTTAGATGCTATATAAAAACATATGTCATGTGCAAATGCTCAAATCAGGCACTTAACCAACTGATAGCCAACTGTTTGACTACTAATTGGGTTTATCTTCAATGTTTATGTTTGACTGTGGCCCTGTCATGCTCATTGTGCATGCAGGTGTCTCTCTTTCCTCACCTCAGACTCAACAGGGTAGCTGCTCTTCAGGTGGGGAAGGCAGGCCTTGTTCCTGGCCTGCAGCTCTGCAATTCTCATCCAATCTTCAGGTCCACTGTCTGGTTCATTCTCTGTCCTTACACAGAATGTACTAGCAGCTGAAGATGAACAAATGTAAAAAGAAAGAATGTAAGAGTGACACACCTTTATGGAAAAAAAATAAAAATAAAACTCTTGGTAACTGCAGCTACAATACTTATCTCCAGGCCAAATATATAATCAGACATTTCCCCTCAGGTAATCAATGAAAATTCTAGTAACAATCTTTATTGTATTATATCTGCATTAATTGAAAAAGATAAAAAGAAATACATACTTCCAGACTTCTATATGAACTTCAAAAGTTCAAAATTTCTCACTTTCCAAGACAGTGGGTATCAACTTACTCTGTGAATGAACTGTGCTTCGTCTCAACCCTGGGAGACTGTTGAGCGGGTCGCTCATTTTGGCAGGTGTGTCAAACAGCTCCGTAGACACAGGTCGTGCAGAGTGGGCGCTTGATAGGTTTGGTTGGGACTGAGCTGATGCCAGACTATAGAAAGTGTCTTCATCTTCACCAAAGTTTGGGGTTTTCTATAGATCAGAGCCCAACAGTTAATGACTATTAGAAAAGGACTTGCAAGAGAAATGTTTGGGTTTGACCATTTAAATGCTCCTTTTACACTGCTGCAGTGCTCCTAACCAAGTAAACAGACCTCTGTAATTAAAAATAGTTTTATTGTAATAGTACACACTAGGACAATAATGTACTAGATAAACATTATCAAAATTGTATATAACTGTGTTAGGTGACTGAAAAAATTACACTTAATTCAACCCTCAGTGCATTTTTTGAAACTTCATAATTATAATGATTATATTAGAGAAACAAGTAAGACAGAAACCATTGTTAATATTAAACACCACAACTTCAACAGTGTGCCTTACTGTGAATATACACAAATGCAATAATAGTGATCTGAGCTCCCACCACCTTGGTCATCATGATGTTTATAACCTGCGTGGTCCTGCGTCGTTTGACAGATGATGTTGGATTTTTCTGGGCTGAATATGCTTCCATATTGTGTACTGTACTGGTTCTGGGCAGTAGAAAAGGTAAAAAAAAGGTTTGTGAATAAGGAAATGAGAATTTACAAAGTAATAAAAAATATTGAAAAACAGAAAATCAGGAATTTGGAATTTCACACAATAAGCTCTAGAGAACTTAAGTTAATTAACCCATTATTAGTTGCTGTATGGTTAAACACATCGCCTGGGGAGAAGACTGATGTCTCTTGCTTATTTTTATATGGTTTAACTATATACAAAGTTCTTTAAACAACAATAAATTATATACTATAACAGCTGTCTTTTTACTTTCATCATACCAGTCCCATGGTTGTTGTCAGTTTCATGACAAAACAAAAGCATACAAAATGCGACCGAGAACACAGTTTGAGTGGGTTACTAGGTTCTGGAGCAAATAATATAAATAGATACATAATATGCATGATCTTTGTGTAGGGAAATGTAGACATACCTGCTGATCGATTTTGTGTTAGGAGTAAAGTACAAGGTTTCCAGTGATTCAGTCTGTAGAGCCCTGCGTTTAGCTGCCAGACGCTCTGAACTGCGAACTAGTGGTGTGCTTGATTCTTCAGGTGCTGAAAGTTTCCTGCAAAGAAAGAAATTACAGTGTCTCTGATTCTACATATGATGGCTTCTGGACTCTCTCTCTCAACAGCACCTATAATCACACAATGTTCCACTTCATATAGCCAACAGGACCACAAGAGGAAGGCTCAGGCTAGTCCTGTCACATTTTGAGATATTAGTCAAGTGGAAGGAACATTACCTTGTGGTGTTCAGAGAGTCTTCTAGAGAGCTGTGATCCAGACTGTCAGAGCTCATGGTCCTCTTCACCTGTGCTCTCACATCAACACTTGAACATGTATTGGGAACCTCCAAGTAACACGAATCTGTAGATCTGCCTTCATTTCCATGGATTTTATTATGTGCTCGCAGATTACGGTCAGCGTAGGCCAACTACAGGTCAACACATAGAGTGATGGAAATCAGGGCAGTGGGGAAAAAAACAAAACTAACCGTAAAGTTTCCTTATTTTAAAACAGTCTCATCCTATAATGAGTAATGTATTGACTTCTCTTTACGTATAAAAAAATAAAAATAAAACAATACCAACCTGTGCCTCCAAACTGGCCACCGTTTTCAAAAGTTTCTTCTCGTTGGTTTGGACCTTGTCCAAATCCAACTGAAGTTGCTTGTTTTCCATTGCAATAGTTTTTACTTCGTGCTCTTTAATCTCTAAGGAATGCCTTAGATTAGCCATTTCCTCTTCGCTTTTCTGGAGAAGCTGCTTCTTGCCGTTGTAGTAACTCACTGCCTTCTCCATCTATAGGATTGTAATAAAATATTTTACTACGTTACTATTATTCTGTCACTCCAGACTCATCACATGACACCAAAGTTAAGTTGAGTGGGGTCTGTTTATGATCAAACTCACCTGTGCCTTGTAGTGTTCTACAGCCACTGATTTAGCTGAGAGCTGTTCATGCAGGTCTCTCATTATCGCCTCAGTCTCTTTTTCTTTTACTCGTTCTTTTAAAAGTTTCTCATTTTCCTTTTTCAGCATTTCCATCTCCTGCTGTAGCACAGATTCCAGCTTACGACAGGCTGCGTTCTCTTTCTCTACAACCTGCTTGGCTTGAGTCAGTCTCTCCGTCTCGACGACCATGGCTTCAGCTCGTTTCTCCAGAGTCTTTTGATCCTTTTCTGCCTGTAGTATCTTTGCCATGAGTATTTCGTTTTCAACAAGAGTCTCATTTTGCTTTAAAGTAGATACCTGCAGCTCCTGTACTACTTCTTGTAGTCTGAGGGCTGCAGATTCTCTGTGTTGAGTCAGTTCTGCATTTACAGAGTGCAGCTGCTGCTGGAGGACGTCTATCTGCTGAGCACACTCCTGTTTAGTTTCGAGTAATATCTGCTCCTTAGCAGCAAGTTTGAGAGAAATGGTTTCCTCTTGAGCCTGAAGGATACTGTCTTTCTCACACCGAGATTCATTTAACTTTTGAATCTCTTCCTTGTAGGATTGAATCTGTTTCTGCAGAATCTCCACTTGTTCGACTTTCTCCTTTAGACGCTGTAGTGTCTCTTTTAGTTGAGTATTTTCCTGCTGCTTTTGAGCCAACAGGTGATCCTTTGATTGCATTTCATCTTGTACATTTCTCAGTGAGGACCCAAGAGTCTCTACCTGTTCTTTTAAACTTTGGATCTCTTGATTTAGCAAATGTGACTGCTCAGAACTGTCAGACTTTAACAGCACCACCTGTTCCTCTTTAGCTTGGACCTCCTCTCTCATCTTCCTCACCGTTTCTTCAGAGGCAGATAGTTGTTGTTGCAGGAGTTCTCTCTGATGGGCATTTTCCTGCTTTTGGTTGTTGAGCTGAGCCTCAACTCTCTCTTCAGCCATTGTAAGAGAAAGGCTCATTTTATCTAGTTCACTTTTCAGAGAGCTGATCTCTTGCTGTAACGTGTCAGAATTTATGGAGCTCTCATTTTTTAGTGTGACCAGTTGTTCCTTTTGAATCTGGATCTGGTCCTTAAGCTCTCTGATCTCCTCCTCAGAGGATGTCATCATACTTTTAAATGTCTCCTTTTCCTGAGAAATCTCTAGTTTCTTCTGAGCAACCAGCTTTTCTTGAGCTTGAACCTGGTCCTTGGCGAGCTGAAGAGAACTGCTCATGCTTTGTATTTGTTTAGTTAGACGTTCAATTTCCTCATGAGACAATTCAGATTGTGTACATGTCTCAGACTTTAACTGAACCAACTGTTCCTCCTTAGTATTAATCTTTGTTTTTAGCCTCTTCACCTCATCCTGAGATGCTACCATCTGTGCTTGCAGTTCCTTCATCTGCTGACTGCTCTGCAGTTGCTGTTCAGCAAACAGATTTTCCTTGGTTTGCAAAGTCTCCTCAGCAGACTTCAGTGAAGAACTGAGACTTTTAACCTGTGTCTTCAAGTCTTTGATCTCTTGATTTAGAAGTTCTGCCTGCTCTGAACTTTGATTCTTCATTAAGCTAATTTCTTCCTCTTTTGTCTGGATCTCCTCTTTCATGCCCCTCATTTGCTCTTCAGAGGCAGACAGCTGTTGTTGCAGGAGCTCTGTCTGATGGGCACTTTCCTGCTCCTGCTTGTTAAGCATAACCTGCTGAGTCTGAATTTGTTCTTCAGCTTTTGCAAGAGAAAGGCTCATTTTATCTAGTTCATTTTTCAGAGAGCTGATCTCTTGCTGTAGCGTGTCAGAATGTATGGAGCTTTCATTTTTTAGTTTGACCAGCTGTTCCTCTTGACACTGGATCTGGTCCTTAAGCTCTCTGATCTCCTCCTCAGAGGATGTCAACATTGTTTTAAATGTCTCCTTTTCCTGAGAAATCTCTAGTTCCCTCTGAGCCAGCAGCTTTTCTTGAGCCTGAACCTGCTCTGTTGCAGTCTTCAGTGATTCATTCAAACTTTGCACTTGATCCTTAAAAGTTTGGATCTCATTCTGAAGTATTTCCACCTCCTTGTGGCTCTCAACCTTTAGCACAGTTAGCTCACTTTCTTTAGTTTGGATGTCCTCCTCCAGCTGATTAATCTTCTCCTCAAGAACAGCACTTTGCTCTTTAAGTGTCCCAATCTGCAAAGCGCTGTCCTGCTCCTGTTTGGCTATAAAAACTTCTTTAGCCTGAACCTGGTCCTTGGCGAGCTGAAGAGAACTGCTCATGCTTTGTATTTGTTTAGTTAGACGTTCAATTTCCTCATGAGACAATTCAGATTGTGTACATGTCTCAGACTTTAACTGAACCAACTGTTCCTCCTTAGTATTAATCTTTGTTTTTAGCCTCTTCACCTCATCCTGAGATGCTACCATCTGTGCTTGCAGTACCCCCATCTGCTGACTGCTCTGCAGTTGCTGTTCAGCAAACAGATTTTCCTTGGTTTGCAAAGTCTCCTCCGCAGACTTCAGTGAAGAACTGAGACTTTTAACCTGTGTCTTCAAGTCTTGGATCTCTTGATTTAGAAGTTCTGCCTGCTCTGAACTTTGATTCTTCATTAAGCTCATTTCTTCCTCTTTTGTCTGGATCTCCTCCTTCATGCCCCTCATTTGCTCTTCAGAGGCAGATAGTTGTTGTTGCAGGAGCTCTGTTTGATGGGCACTTTCCTGCTCCTGCTTGTTAAGCATAACCTGCTGAGTCTGAATTTGTTCTTCAGCTTTTGCAAGAGAGTCATTCAGACTTTCTAGATTACATTTCAGATAATTAATCTCTTGCTCCATCAACTCAGACTGCTGAGCAGTGTCACTCTGTAGCTTAACAAGTTGCTCATTTTTGACCTGGATCTCTGCATTAAGCTTCTGAACCTCTTCTTCCCAGCTTACAATCTTTTGTTGGAGTGACTCCCTTTGTTGGAAATTCTCTTGTTGGGTTTTTGCCAGCAGTTCTTGTTCAATTTGAATTTTCTGCTCTGCCTGCTTGAGAGATAAGCTAAGGTCATCCACTAGGACTGTTAAGGTCTGGATTTTATTGTGAAGAATGTCTTGCTCATTAGATTTCTCCACACGTAAACTGGCGAGCATTTCCTCTTTGATTTGAATTTCATCATTCTTTCTTTTAGTTTCATCTGTAAGAATATGAACTTCTTTTCTGAGGCTATTAATTTTTTGTTCTTTATCAGTCAGTAGAGAACCAGCAGCTGATAAATTTGTCTCAAGATCTTTCACCTTTTCTTCAGTCAGGTTTAGAAGATCTTCCTTTTGCTTTTTTATTTCTTTTAGTATTTCAATTTCCTGTTCACAAGCAGCAATATGTTGCTGCAGTCTGGTCATCTGTTCGGCTCTTTGCTGTTCAACCTGCTCAAGTTGAAGCTTAAGGTCCTGGATCTCTGTCTGAAGGGCTGCTCTCTCCTCAGTTATCTCCTTTTGCAATTCGTCTAGAATTTCATCCTTGGCTTGAATCATTTCTTTAGTTTTTAACTTTTGTTGCTCCAGGAGCTCTTTCTGTTGGATGATTTCTTGACTGTAGTCGGCCAGCTGCTGTGATTTGGCCTGAATCTCCTCCTCAGCCTTTTTCAGGGAGCTAAATGCACTCTCCAGCTCATTCTTCAAATTGCTGATTTCTGTCTCAAACATTTCTCTCTGTTAATTTAAGAGAAGACCCTTTTTAATAAAAAGAAAAAAAATCCAAAAACAGTTTTGAAAATAATCAAAGTATTTCTTATTATATTTAATTACCTCCATTACAGGGCCCATATTCTCTCCTACTTCTTCTTCGGTGGCTTTGCTTATTTCATCTTCCAAACAGGAAATCTTTCCCTGGAGGATCTGGATTTGTTCAGTCAGGAGCTCCTAAGAAACAGAGCATAGCAGATTATAATTAAACCGCTGTGTGTTACACCCGTTCCCTTTTTTTGTGCATATAAGTCAAACTGATGGCAGTCAACCTGTCGGACCAATGAAATAATTATGTCTGCAGATTGTTGTTTTCAAGAGTGATCCATTCTTACATGACATCTAACACATTATGTGCTGTTTTTTTATGAAAGAGACAACATTTAAACCATGTAACACATATTGCAACTGTGAATTATTTACAGACTTCACAAATCAAAATCATTTCCTATGAAGCTTCTGTTGTAAAGATATACCTTTTGAGCAGTCGCTTCCTTGAGTTCAGACTGTAAGTGACTTGTTTTGCTTCTCCACTCCTCCTGAGCTGATGCTTCAGCTTCTGTCAGGCGACCAACTTCTGCCTCAAAGGTAGCAAGTTGTGAATACACTGCTCGCACCTGAAAGAGTATTAAAAGCAAGCCTTTAAAAATCACTGTGATGAGTGAAATTTCTTGATCTCAGCATCAATACACATGACTTGGCTGCTAATAGACTTAACACCACTAACAAATTACATGACAGCTTCAGAGGAATTTGCAAATGTTACTGCTTTTTAGGTTGTAAGAATTGCACAATTTACAGATTGTTTATTTCCTAGTAAGTAAGAACACAGGAAGACTCATCACAGCAAGACTGCCTTTAACAAAGTAAAACTTTTCATATCATTACCTGGGAGGAAAGTACACCATTCTCTTCTGTCAGCTCATCTACTTTGCGCTCCATAAGTGAAGATGTGCTCTTGAGGTCTCTATTTTGCTTTAGCATCTCATTAAGGCGCATTTGTAATCTATTACAAAAACAAGTTTCAGAGAGGTTTCTTCTTAAATCACCTTTATAGGGTGGTAGGTTTAGGCCTGAAATCAAGATTTTCTTGCACATACAAAACATGAGACTATTAAACATGAGACCAAAGATTATTATACATTATTACTGTTGTATGAAGAATGCAAAGTTATTATTGCATTAATAAAGATACCTTAATTGCAGTTTAAAATGTTAAAATTAGTCTCTCTCCTTACGTGTTGTTCCTCATCTCAAGCTCATTGACTTGTTCCCTGGTAACCTGCTCCTGATCACTTTGCTCTTCTTTCAGCTTATCCAGTCGGTACTGCAACTGGTTAATGTGGGACTCTAAAGACAACAAAGTACACACGGTTTTAGCAGGACAAATGTAGTTAACTACAGTAAATTCTACAGAAAGCTCCACATTTGTTAAACAAAAGAAAATAAACATTTTTTAACCAACTTCTCTGATAAAGGTAAGTGTTTATCCTGAATCTTTTTTTTAAATAATAAAAAAAACTGAAATGTGATACCTCTCTGAGCAATAAGTGCAAGCTTGCTGGCCAGCTCCCTTTCCAAACTGTCTCTGTAGTCTCTGTCCTTGATCATTTGTCGCTGCATCTTCCTCAGCTGAAATTTTGGTGTGTTCATAATCTCCTGCAGAGGAGACTTGCTGTGGGAACAAAAACAGATCAGGCATAGTAAAGAACTATAATCAAAATAACACCCTAAACTTGCATACATAAATGTCACAAAATATGACATGTTTCATGTTTTTTTTTTAAATGGGTCAGATGCTACATATATATACTTAAAGTCCCAAAGTTTGATTAATGGTTCTTGGCAAGCTGCCTGCCAGTGAAACACCCAGGTTTCAATATAAAGATAATCAGCTTTATTGCCATTGATCACATTTTACATTGACTTTTAACCCATCCCCTTGGAGGTTTCCAGGGAGCTAGCGCTGAGTGTCTTGCTCAAGGACACGCGCCGTATTGGGGATGGGCTGGGATTCCATGCCACCTTCTGTATCCCAGTCTGATGCTTATCCCATTGAGCTGCAATTAAGCAGTGTGGAATTTAGCACCAGTTTTGTTCCGGCACTTCAAAGATGGGCATTTTCACAACCTGCCACAGTATGCAGCAGGATTTTCAGCTAGGTAGGTAGGTAGGCACAGTGCTACTCAAGGTGGACATAGTTTATCCCACATGAAGGGACACAGAAGCTCAAACAAGTCTTTTTCGTCTCAAGGCAAGGTTACTGTGTCCTTGAAAGTCTGAACTACAGGTTTTAATTACTAATAAAACAAAGCTGCTTTCCCATATTTTATTCATATTATGAATATTCTTTAAACATTATTTCATGAAAACATAAGTGTCTTATTTACATGAAGGTCTAAATATGACAAGGTCTGCACTGAATAAAATCAAATGCAATGGCATACCTGATGGAGGAAGAAGCCACTGTTTGCATGTCCACAAACGTGATTTTATGTGTGCGCTGGAAGACGGGAGAATCGTCATCTGAGACTGACGAGACAGTTGACACATTGGAAGATGAAGTGGTTGCTGATCGCTCAAATATTTCACGACAGACAGGCAAATCTGAAATTCACAGAGAAAATTTGACACATTTTAAAACTTGCATGTAAAATTCAAAACAAATATACTGGAGGACTGTTTGCGATACAAAGATTCATATGGCATCATGAGGAAATTAAATTAATTTGTGACTTACGTCTCCTTGCCAAATATGCATCAAGTCCATTGCTCAGATAAACACAGCCCTCACTCTCCATCACATAGCAACTAGTTAGGTTTGCTATCTCTCTCTAATAGAAAACAAAAGGAGAATTTTCACATTGAATGAAATAGTGGCACGGCATATGAGTGAGATGTGATGCATCTCAGTGATTGACAAAGCAAATATAAATTGTTCACTGCTTACCTCTACATCGCAATCCAACATGTTTAGAGTACTGCGATCATTCATCATGTCATGGTATACAAGCAAGAGAAGTACCTGGTGATATCATGAGAAGTGATTTAGAATATGTCTTAATCTGCGTTAGTCTTTATATTTTATTTGTTATCGCATTGTACCTTTGCAATTTCAATTGTCAAGTTGGTGCCATTTATTATGTTGTCCCATGATAATGAAGTGCCTTTGGTTGTACTAAATCTGCAATCTCCTAATAAGCACAAAATACAGAGAAGGATTAATTCTTAAAAAGGACAGTAATATTCAAAACCTTTTTGCTTTCAAGTAATGAAGTAAGCTTTAAAGATTTAAAGGTGTTGTGATCTTTGCACGATGACATCACTGCCTGGCACAATTACAGGTGCACTAAAACTCATTTCAGACCACACCCAACAGTGAGGCAGGGTGTAGTACAAATGAAATTTTAAATGTTCAACCTGAAGATGTCAAATAAAGCAGAGCCTTAACTAATGAAATAATTTACTATGAACAACTTTACTGACATTTTAAGGAACACAGCATGCTTAATTATACTAAGAATTACAATAATAATTACAGTGCTGCGAAGCGTATTTGACTCCTTCCTGATTTTTTTTTCTTCATATTTGTCACACCTTATTGATTCGGATCATCAATCAATTACAATAAGGGGTAAATACTTTTCACAGCATTGTATTTTAAGAATTACTTAGCATAATTTGTCACAAAACCACAAAGCTTGGGCTGAACTTACAATTTAATCAGTATTTACAGTTTGTATAAAGGTAGAAACTCACTTTCCACAAAATCTGCAATTAGCTTGAACCGACCCTGAGTGGAATTACTTAAACAAGTGTTGGGTTCCTTCTTCCTGAAATGACAAAAAAAACAAGAACAAAAATTAGGTTAAAGTCAAGGATTGGTCATGTTTACAATATCAAGAAACCATCAACAAGAGAAGTCTTGTATCAGATGATACTCGCTAAGTAATCATTCAACGTGCCTTGTTTACACCGAACAAACATTTCAACACATTGCTTCTACTTACAGCATGCAAACAATATCCAGTAAGACTGCTCCATCATGTAAATCGTCCATAGTAATTTCTCGGTGGGACAGTTTTATGCTGTTGACCTGTAAGGAGTTTGAAAAGTCGGATGAATAAAATGGCAACTATCTAATGTTTCTTTTCCTTGCTGCAAACGACATATTTATCGTTACTATCAACTTACCCAGCCGAGAAGAGCCTTAACACCTAAATTGATCATCTTGGCTGACCCTTTATTTCAAAGGGATTTCAACCTAGAGGACAAAAAAGTTAAAACAAGCTAGCATTAGCAACCTACCAAACCAGTACAAACGGTGCTTATTAACATTAGCACGTTTTTGTTCACAAACAACTAATTCGGTAATTAAAGACAAGTCATTCTACGTTACTGTCAAATTGTCAACAGAATGGTTCCTTAGCCTTAGCCACATAGTTCACTAGTCCATTTTTAGAGATAACCAAGTAAATCGTTATGCTAAGCACATTAACTTTAACGGCTATTTAAGAGTAACTTAGGTACTGTTAGTTAAAACCAGCGGTAGCGGTAGCACTCACCTTGATTACCAAATTCCTGAGCTAATTTTCTGTATCGTATTTATTCGGTCTCTGAAAAGATGTGTGATCTCTTCATCTGACATAGATTTAGCGACTGCTAACAGTAAACAGTTCCATGCGATACCAGGTACAAATTCAAAAAGGTCGCTGAAAATTGAACCGGCCAATCAGCTTTCACGTATCGAAAGTTGATTGGCTGGTTCAAGCTTGGCTTGGTCAATAGGCGAAGTTGATTGGTTTAAAGGCCGGAAGTTCATGTGTGCTCGTTATTTACATTGAGGTACTCTGTGTCGACGCAAGCGGGGAGGGGCATCTTCCAATACAATTTGAATTAAACCCGGAGGCGCAGAAAGTTATTAATAATACAGTTTTATGTTTAGATTTATGTTTATGTGTCGGTGAAAGTTGAGTCTTAATATTCAACTTTCATTTTAATGTTAGTGCTGGCTCAGCCACCGAATGACTTTCGGTGTACTCCCGATTGCAAGCTGAGGCAGTTTGCAAAATAAACTGATAACGTTTGTCAGTGTCTATCAAATTCCACTACCTAGCTAACCAAATGATCTTAAGTGTTTTCATTATAGTCTATTCCAGAGCGCGTTAAGAAGGAAAGTGACAACATCTTCTTTGACTCTAATAAAAAAAATTTTTTATGAGTTTGGACCATGGAGAATTAAATAGTTCCAAACACTGGATATTTTATGAAGATACTGTTCTGGTTCTGCTCAACCCTGCTTATCTCAACCGCGGTGAAGATAGTTTTAGGTTGGATATTCGACAGATATTCAGTGGCTTCTTCAGCCGCGTCTTGCTGCTCAGATTCACCCGGTTTC
>JAUYWH010000005.1:14317556-14340138 GCA_034779795.1 Ctenopoma multispine | reverse complement strand
CGTGTATTTACATTTTTATGAAGACGTGTCTTTGAGGTTTCAGACTGTAGAAATGTGTATCTTAATGTCAGAAATGATAAAGCGTGTTGTGAACATAGAACTCTGTCATATCAAAGGTTAAAAGACACTTTGTGAGGAACAGTACTTGTTAGCTTTCTGGTAGGCTCAATTAGGAATGACATTGCGTGCCATGCGGGAGACCAGAGTTCAATTCCCGTAGTGAACAGAAAATTAGTTGAGTCAATTTCATTTTGTTCACTCCTGTAAGGCTTACAATTACTTACAATGCCATTTCAATTCAGCATTTTCACAGCTCAAATATTATACTTCCAAAACACATGGATGTAAATCCTACTGTAATCCATCTGTGCAGCATAGGATTTTGGACACATTTGGGATTTTGAACACATTTTTAATATTTCTTTCATAATTTGCAATTGCAACATGTGCAATTGTGTGTGTATTATATATTTATATACATATATATTTATAAATTAATTTATATATCCACTCTGTACGTATATACATACATATCTGCTCTACAGACCAAACTTGAAGGTGACATGGTAGGAGACATTAGGTGGCAGTACGTAGCCGCTCGACAGCACATTTTTGCCCCCCTGGCCTTCTAACTGTTTATTCAGCCATGCTTTCCGTGTTAGAAGAACTGCTGCAATAACCTGTAAGTGTTTTTATATTGCCTGGTTGTTGTTTAACTTCCGTATTATATTTTATGATTTAAAATAAACATATGTTTTCACCTACATGTGTAAAATAGTCAAACACAACTACTAATAAAGTTCAGACCATCACCACTTATAGTAAGCGACAACTGAGCAAAATCACATAGGCAGCAGGAGAAGAGAACAGGACGAGGCCTGCTCCTGCACATGTCTCTGGAAACAGATGAAAGGCTGTGTGACACCCTCTGGCTACAGTGTGATGAGAGTAGCCTCCCACACACACACGGCAGCTGTATTTCATTCCAATTACCCATTTTATTTCACAATACCGACAGTAAATGGTTTTTTTTCAAAGCTCTTCAGAGAACACTTATTTTCATTGCTTCTGCAAAGCTTCAAAATTTCTATAATAACTTCTTACAAACACAGATAAAGTGTATAGTTAGCTGTTCAAATAAATATATCCCGTGTCTTCATTCATAAATATGAAGAAGACACATGTAGTGGATTTGAAATGTCTAAAATGTTTGAGCATGGCATATATTACCATTGAAGAAGTAGAAATTAAAGTCTACGATGTGATAAAATTAAAGTCTGAGTTGCTACTGAAAATAAAGTTCATCACATTTAATAAAGAAAAGGATGAATGCTACTCAAGTGAAGCACAAGTTGAAAACATTCACCACAGTAATCTAGCGTCAGACTTGTCTCAACAGTTCACAACATGACTGACTGTAAACTGTTTGCCCTCACTGTCAGGGTGAGGCAGACTACAACTCCTCCAGACATCAGTCTGCTGCAGTGGGATGATGACTGGGAGGCGCCTGCCCTCTCATTTACCCCCCGTTTCCTCCACACCTCTTTGTTTACACCCACAGATCGGTCAAGTCCAGGCAGCAGCAGCAGCAGCAGAGCTCCCCTCACTCTGTAGTTACCTGTTGGAACTAAAACAATGTGTGTTTTTCTGCTCAGCTGTTTTGTGCTGCTCGGAGCTTCTCACGCTTCTGACACCGCGGCTCCCGCCCAGCTCGGGCCGCCGTCGCTCGGGTTCAGCTCCTCGGTCCGCTCAGTGTGTAAACCCATCCCGAGCACCCTGTCTCTGTGCCACGGGATCGGCTACAGACACATGCGGATCCCCAACCTGCTCGGCCACGACTCACTGAAGGAGGCCCAGCAGCAGTCGGCGGCCTGGCTGCCGCTCATCTCTAAACTCTGCCACCGGGACACCAAGAAGTTCCTGTGCTCGCTCTTCGCTCCGGTGTGTCTGCCGGAGCTCAGCGGGCCGGTCAGCCCGTGCAGGAGCCTGTGCGAGGCCGTGCGGGACGGCTGCGTGCCCGTCATGAGCGCGTTCGGGTTCCCGTGGCCCGAGATGTTCAACTGCACCCGGTTCCCGCGCGGCACCGAGCTCTGTATCCCGGCAACCGGTGAGCAGGAGCTGCCGACGGTGGAGGAGGTGAGGCGAGAGGAGGCGCTCAAAGGTCAGTGGACAGATGTTGGTCAGGGTTTATCCTTTAAACGCAGCTGCTGGGTCTGCACTGGTGGGTCTGCTTGTGACAGCAGTGGAAGGTAACTACTCAAATAACCAATTTTAAGTTAGGCTACTTTAGTACACATTTTTGTATTTTATGCCGTTTTCGATGATGAACTGTTGTCAGTTCCACCAGAGACTGAAGTCTTATCTCTATGAAATATATGTATAAAATGCATATTTTTGCACATGCCTAGAGGTGTATAAATTACAAAAACGCAATACTCAAGATAAAGTAATAAAGTACAACCTCTAGAATTTACTTAAAGTACAAAAGTAGAAGTACTCCACTAATAAATCAGTGTATTTTAAACAACGTAGAATTAGATGCTGGTGAAAACATAAATGTAGACGTTTAGTCCAGATTTGTTTGACAAATTCTCAGAGGTGAAAATGATGACTAAAATGTGTCTAATGGCCCAAAATGGAATTTTCCTCAGATAATTAGTAGAGTAAAAGTAACATAAAATAGAAATGCCTCAGTAAAAGACAACAATATCGCAACTGTACTTAAGTACAGTACTTGAATAAATGTACTTGATACTCGATACTTATTATGTGCCATAATAATTTATTTCTGCTCTAATACTGATACAGGTATCAGAATAAAGTCAGACCATAGTATGAATAATGTGCATCTATCTTGGGAAGTTTTATTGATTTAATTTAAATAAGTTAATTAGTTCATCTCTTCCTGCCTCTTTGGTCTGTTTCTCAGGCTGCTTTAACAACATACTTTCCCCTCTGGAGATAAAGTTTTATTTTATGCAATCATTTCTTATCTTAAAGTTGTTTTTCATCCCCTGATCCCGGAGTTACTGCTCAAAGACAGAAGTCTCACTATCTTTGTACACCTTTTCAAATCCCCCACTACAGTCATCTAATCCCTTCCCCTTCTGTTTGTCATCCCCCAGGGAGCGTTATCTGTGATGTATGTAGTCTGGCTGCCGAAGGAGAGACAGACATCCAGGAAAACTTCTGCCACAGTCCATATGGTGAGAACATACTCATGGAGATAATGTGCTTGATCTACTCTACATTTTACAAATTATTATTAATGTTTCTGAAATGACTCCTGTTTTCTCTCCATGGCAGCATTTAAGATGCGTCTGGGCAGTGTGTCGACAGTGGGGAGGGACCGTCAATTGGTGCCTACTGCCCGCAGCCGCATCCTCAGGTGGGCAGGTGGAGATGCAGACAGGGCAGAAGCGGTTGGAGGCGCGATGGCCCACAGTGCTGTGTGGCTACAAGAAGGAGGCATCTGTACATGTCCAGGATTAGACTCTGCAGAAACCAGTGAACGCAGGGGGTCAGAGGAGAAACAAATAGATAAGAGACAAGCAAAAGAAGCAGGGAAGGAGGGGAATGGAGCCCAGGCTGAATGGTACCTGACTCTGGCTCAAGCAGAAGAGGGAAGATTGGTGCTGACTCGACTGATGAGGTGGACCAGAGGGGACAAAGAGCTGAAGAAGTTTATCAGAGCTCTCCTTAAACAATCCTGTCCAGAGCTGTAGATACACATTTATTAACCACTGCAGCCTTGAACTGTAGATATTGCTTTGTGGTCACGTGTCTGTAACTGTGTACTGCTGCTAATAGAAATACTTTACAGCAACGTACACTAAATATTCAGAGCAGTAGTAGTACTTACTATGGTAAAGCATGATAAATGGATAAATCAGGAAACAAATAGTTACCAAATAACATTGAATAAACCACTCAAGTGGCGATTGTTTGACACCTTGTAAATGAACGAGTGTTAAAAGATTAACCTGTAAATCTGCATACTGGCCACTTCCTAATGAATTGTTCCTGATTTAAAGGTGTTAAATGTCACACAATCACCAATCAACCAAACCTTTCTTATATTGATCTTACTACCCAGCATTCCATCAAGTAAAGCAGTGTATTGTGTTGAGTTGAGTTTACTTAAAATACTTTTAGATCCTGTTTAACAAAAGTCAGAGAACTGATGTCTGTGCAACTTACAGTAAAATTGTCATGCTTCTGGAAATTTCACAGTGGTGGTAAGGCCTTGTTGCAAAGGTTGCTACTGTACACGGTCTGCAGAGGTCAATATAATTCCTACTGAGGCCTTGTAGCTTTTGTATTTTTGTGTACATTTGTGTATATAGATAAGACACAATGGTTTTAGCAAGAGACTAATCTCATCACTGATTTCCGGTTGATACATATTTTTGGTGAAGCAGTGTAATTGTGGTTATTCCTGTAATGATAATAATTTCATACTTGCACTACACATCTTTTCACAAAGCTGCAATCCTTTTAGACACATTAAGCTCAAATCACATCATATATATATAATCTCAAGGCACATCAAAAGGGAAGCACTGAAACGACATAAAGGACAGAAAATGTGACATAAAATGAGGTGGTCTCTGTTATTATATTTTATTTGTACCTGACATGATTTTGTAGAAGATGATTGGTATGTTTTTTTTATTGAAATAAATCAAAAATACATAATATGTTGTATTACATGAGTTACATACATACACAATATTACATAATTATGCTTATTTTTTCTTCTTGATCTTTCCATCGTGACTCAGGAAAAAAAAAGAAACTGGACTCCATATGTTCTCACACAGATATACACCTGTTGATGTTACCTTGATATATCAAATGTCAGGCTCAGTCCGTGTCACTACGTCTGCTCATTTTTACAGTGCGAGTCCTGATCTAAATATCTGGACACCAATCTATGTGTCTGATCAACAATTACAAGGTGATGTTTAACAACTACAGAGTTAGTTATGTTGCTCTCAGTGTCGATTAGAAATTAGGGTGTATACTGCCGTGCACATGATTTATAAATTATTCATACCCCCAGGTCTCTTACCTTCTCTCACTCACACACATACACCTCTGTCATTCTGCACTTGTCTCAGCTAGAGAGCTACTTTCCTCATCCTATTTAACATTAGTACTGCTCCTCTGTTTTTGTTTAGGAATACAGGTAAGATTGTTTGAGAGACTTTCATTTTGGTGCAAATGTTTTTTAGCATCTGTTCTGTGTAGTACAGGAAGTCATTGGAGTCTATAGTTACCTGAGATAGTAGAAACATCTAGAGAGCCACAGCAATTTTTCTTGTATCTACACACGATTAAAGCATGAAAGATGTGTCGTGCCTTCTAAAAAATAAAAAAAAATTAGAAGAGCAATCTAGTTTTTTGTACAAAATGTGTTTTATTTAATGTGTTTAAAGTTGAAATTTTGTAATTTCATGTGAGGATATCTCATAACAGTCCGACAACCAATAGCATTCTCTCATGACTTTTACAATGATTTATATTCCTTCTTCTTTATATTCATCATTCATTACATTTGACAAGTGAGTGACTTCTGTAGTTTTGCAGTTTACTGTTTGTGTTGATCATTTATTACAGAAAGAATTACTAAATCACTTTGACCATAGTCATGAACCAAGGTGCAAGGATTAGTTGTTGTCAACATTAATAAGCTATGATGAGGATAATTATTTTAAATTAAAATACAGAAAGCTAATGGCCTTGTGTAAAAGCACAGCAAGAGCACAGAGCCTTCATGTAAAGGCGTTAAGTTCCATAAGAAGTACAACATATATGTAGCTGATAAAAATGAAACTCTTTACTCTTCTACCTTTTTGTACATAACTGAGTATAAACCATTTATAAATGTACTGTTTGCTTCTCTCTGTGCAAGTTAGGATGGTGTCTCCAGCAATCGCTTTGGCCTTCCTCCCTCTCCTACTGACACTGATTATCAGGTACCGATACTTCTTTGTGCTGTTCTACCGGGCGGTCCTGGTCAGGATATGGAACGACTGTGTTACTGGGCTGAGCCGAGAAGAGCGTGCCTACCAGTACGTTCTCACCCATGCCACTCCTGGAGATCCTGGGAACATCCTGGACACCTTTGATATCTGGTGTAGCAAGGTGGAGTACATCAGCAACATTGGGCCTAAAAAGGGTAAGGGGATCTTTTTCATAATACAATATGGGATCTATTTGTTATAAAACACAATTGAAGACTCTGTGTTTCTGGCTTCTCTATGTGCAGGGAAGATTTTGGACCGGCTGCTGATGGAACAGAGGCCTTTGACGGTACTGGAGCTGGGTTCCCACTGTGGGTACAGCACTGTGAGGATCGCCCAGGCTTTGCCCCTGGGTGCCAGACTCTACAGCATCGAGATGGACCAGAGGAATGCCGCCATCGCTGAGAAAATCATACGCCTGGCAGGATTTGATGATGACACGGTGAGAGGCACATATTTACAGCATCTCACCAACATACAGTCTGCTACTGTTATTTGTTGTTTTTTTTTTAATTAAATATTTTTTATTAGTTCTTGTTGTGAATATGGAGAAATTCATATTATGGGTTCCTCAGGTGGAACTCATTGTAAACCCATCTGATGAGGTGATTCCCCGACTACGGTCTGACTATGGCTTGGAAAGGCTGGATTTTGTCTTTATGGACCACTGGAAGAAGTGCTACCTCCCTGATCTGCAGGTGATGAGAATAAATCTTAAGAAAGGACATTTTCATAAATGAAAATCCTACATGTTTATTTATTAGTTTATGTGTCAGTAAACTAAAAGTATAGCCCACAGATGTACATACACAAAACCTGAGCAAAGTATAAGTTGTCTATCAATGTTACATAAATATTCATTCAAAGTATTATTTTAATATTGTAAAATCGACACATATCTGAAAATGTTTGCAACTTCGCACTTTTGATTTGATTTGAGCCATTTTTGACTGTCAGTCTACAATTGATACCTCCCTTATGGCATAGTTAAAATAGTTTAATAGTTTTCATAGAAATGTATTTAATTTACAGTTGCTGGAGGGCTCTGGTCTGCTGGGAAAAGGATCTATAATTGTGGCCGACAACGTGCTGTTTCCTGGGGCTCCAAAGTTCCTCAGATACATCAGAAAGAGTGGCCTGTATGAGTGGAAGGTTCACCGTGCCACGCTGGAGTACAGCAAGGGCATCAGGGACGGGATGGCGGAGCTGGTGTACCAAGGAATCAAGTAGATCATGCAGACTGTGACAGATAACCACAAACTGTTACAGAAATTCATGATGGTCTACCCCATGTTAAAACAGTTTTAAAGGAAAATGCAAAAAAAGTATAAATTCTGAAATCTGGAACATCTCAGTATTTAGAGAACATAAATCTCAACTCAATGAACTGCCTAAATGTCTTCCAAATATCTCATTGCCAGTGTCCTCTTCAGGGTAAAATGAGAGAATGATCAGGAAAATAAATTGTGATGTACCAATTTTATAATGTTTTATGCTCAAAACTAGCCTCTCAACAATTTACACCTTTCTGTTTGCTTCCAGGTAGGAAATGTCACAAGTAACTGTTAAAATCTTACCTGATATTAAATGTTCAAAGTGAAAAGTGGTTACTGGGACATTTTACCACAACTTTTTTTTTTATCAGTCCTGAACTTTAAGTTTATTTTTTTAGAAACACAAACAAATATAATATCATCAAAATAATTTAATTAATACAAACTGACAAGGCCTCTTTTCATTCTAGTACAAATAATGAAAACCTTAGTAAGCAATACTTTAAGAAAACATGAGACAGTTTGAAAGGACAGTGGTAAAAGTGTGTGGTAAGAGATGTTTTTTTCATTTGACAGTGAAGAAAATACTAAAATATTTACACTGCCTCAACACAATACTATTTCACAAGCTTTTATGAAACTTCTACTGAAAGTAGAAGCTACATACACCAAACTGTGGTGAAACATAAATGGACTATATAGTGTATCTCCTTCATAAATAACTCATTATTAAGCTGACTGAACTACTGTTTGTGCTCTGTCAGCTGGTTGCAGAGTCTCTGAGAAATGGCTGAACATATGATGAGGTCAAAGTTTAAATGAGAGAGATCACTGGGTCGATGCAGACGTCTGCCAATTCCTGGCATGTGTGCCTGTTTGTTTACAAAACAGCAGGCTCTTGTGAAGAAGACATGAAAAGTGTACAGGAGCCTAAATGGCACTTTACAGCTGACTTCACTTTCTGGATTTCACTATACAAGTTATGACTCAAGTAGATTATTTCCTGTTTACACAAATAAAAAAAACAAACATCTGTGTCACAGACTGAGGGGGCTGCATTAATGTCTTAGGCGAGGAGTAGAAATCCAGTCCCAGGCAGAGATTAAAAAAGTCTTTTGTCTTATATCATCCACTGATCTTGGTCCTGGTCTGGTCCTTCCATGTCCACCTGAAAGACAGAAACAGAGCCAGATTAAAGCATGGTTGCAAGACACAAAGCTAAAAAGTATTGGAGACTGTGCCTTTAATTAGAAAATATATTCTACTGATTATATATTAAAGCACCTCATTGATCTCGCCATCATCAGGAGACTCGTTGTAGTCATTCATCTCATCCATGTCCTGCATGTCTTCTTCATCTTCTGAGTCTTCCTCACTATCCTCTTCGTCCTCATCATCCTCCTCATCCTCTTCCTCATATCCTGCCTGTACCCAGTAAATGCAGATGATATAAACAAAAAAACACATTATATATAGTAATAAAGTGTTAAATACAGACTGGCACAATGAATGGAACAATAATTTGTATATATTTGTACAGCATGTATGCTTTCACACTGTGTTGACGTTTAAACAATTTCTGGTGTTTAATGCCATAAATAAAATACCTCAAAAATAGGTTTTCCAATGGGCATCAAGTTATTGTCCTTCTCAGCAATACTCTGCAACTGAGAGAAGAGAAACAACATGTAGTAAACATTTGTATTTGGTTTATAAATGCAGTGAGCTGGTCCACAGAATTACCAATGATGTTTACGGGCACTGTACCCATGCAGGTTTACTTTTTTAACTTTAACATGTCCAATTTTGTACATGTTATGGTCATAATTAAGGCACAACAAAACAGAAAAGAAGCCTTTTAAAAAGATTTTTATTTGTGTTTATGATTTTCTTTAACCGTCAGGCTATTCTTGATGTGATGTCATGGTTCACTATAGGTGAACGATAGGTTCACAGTTTGCAAGTCGGTAAGATGTCAATATGAAACCCTAAAATAGGTTTTACTTGCTGTAATCACTCATACTGTTCATACAGGCCATTAAGAGATCCCTCAGACATATGTTTCCTATGTGACAAAATCTACAGACCTCCCTCTGTGCAAAAACGTCTTATATATGAAATATATACGACATAAGGCACCAGCTCTCCTCAGTTAATAACATTAACTCTTCTTTCAAATCTTTCAAAGTTGCAGGATTTTCTCAACTCAACGGGGAAATACAGACAATAAAATGTATACTAATATGAAGACTGTTAAGTCCTTTCAGATGGTTAAAGTATTAATGACTCGCTCACGTATGAGTATGAGAGGGAGTGTGTAACAGTGTTTCAGCAGTTTACCCAGGTCTGGTGCTGCTGCTCCTGCTGGTGCAACTCAGTCTCGTCCACACAGGGTCGGTCCAGGTTGAACCACAGGGACTCAGTTATCCGAGGCAAGAGAGAGGGGAACAGCGTGGACATGTCTGTCAAACACGGTGAACAACAAACCTGTGTTAGCGTTAGCGTGAAGACACGTACAGATTTTTTTTTTAGCTCAACGACTGTTTTTAGTGCTAACTCCACGGTCTTCACGAAATTAACGTCGATGGTTACAGTGTGATTAAACTATAGACTGTATATAAAGATCAAACACAACACAAAACAAATAGAAACAACACAAGAATGGTGGAGAAACACAATTTAACATTACGGTTTAAATACAAAACGTTCCCATTTTAAAAAACGTCACCTTCACGAATATTTCTGTTAAGAAACAATGTGGTTTAATAGGCTCTTACTTGTAATAATATATCAGTTATAATCATACACAGTGATTCTCTCACGCTCCAGCTTAAAAAAATTCAAAACAAATTTAACCGGAAACTGGTGTTCGTCTTTAACGCGTCCCCTTTTCCAATGTCTCACAAAGGTTCCGCTTGAGTTAAAAAAGGCAGAATGTACTCCGGTTTGTAGGTGTGATAACAAAGGTGGTAAATAGCTAAATATATACTGTGGAAATACTATTTTTCATTACTATTTGAGTTCTTTCCTGGAGTATTTACATTTTTGTTACTTTTACTTTTATTGTATTGCAATTTAAATGATAATACTGTACATTTTACCTATCTACATTTATTTGACTAAATGTAGGTTCTTAATACATAATCAACTAATAAATTATTCATCACACACTTCATCTTTCTTCAAATCTGTCTTGTTTATGCATGTTATTAATAGCATCAACTTCAAAAATGTTTAAAATACACTAAACCTTTGTACTTTACAGTTTAGAACATGAATATGTTTAGGCAAGTATTTGCTCTTTTAATTAAGCATTGAGTTTATGTGTATAGTTATACAAATATTCCCTGATAATTAGCAGAAATCGCTATTTTAAAGATCTCAGCTTCTATTTGGGGACCTGAGACGTGTAGACCATAGTATGGATTTTATTCTTAAATATATACAAAACAGAGAGATATTAGGTCTTTTCCTTTCTCTTAACACATGTAGAAGAGTAGCACAGTATAGCCAGAGCATTGACACAAACTGCTCCACAAATAATAGAAAGTTGTTCAACAGTATTAACAAAACACTGCCCTTGTATAAATTTTTAGATATATTGTCAAAACCAGTTTCTGCAACATATTAAGTTAATTTAACTGTAAATTAGAAGCTGTAAGATCAGAGTTATTGCCTTCCTAGGTCACACTGCCATTTAACATGGAGCATGCATCACGAAGAGCAGCACCGGCCTTGAGATAAGACAAAACCAACTTCTAAGATGCAATAAAACTCATTATCACATGAACAGATTAACTTGCATCTTTCTTGTCCTTTCTCTCTATCTCAACCCCCACACACGTGACACAGACTTTGGACTTTAGAAACATATTAATTGAGAGTACAGCAAGTTTTCACGTTTTCCTTATTTTAAGTCGCATACCAGTCACACACTCACACGCATTTACGGACAAATGGGTGTTCTCTAAATCTTGTTTAGTCTTCAGAAGTGTGTGAGAGGTGACAGGAGACGCGGATTTGTAGAATAAGCCCTTCACAAAGGAAACATCGTGGAATCTGAGAAAGGTAAAGTGAATATATATGTTGTTATTTGTCCTATGTTTCCTCTATGTAGCCATAATTATTTTTAAACTTTGACTGATTATTCCAGTGTCTGCTATTTTGGTTTTCAAGATGTTTCAGAGTAGTGCATCCGTTTTTATTATGTATGACAAAACATGAATATGACATATTCTAATGGCTTATTGGGTCAGAGCCCATCAGATATTATATCTTGGTAGTTAGTGAGACTGTAATACTGCAATATCAATCAAAGGTTGAATTGATACTTGCTGTAGATTGATTTTGTTTGTAGTGTACAGTGTTTTAAACCATCTGTGGTTCTGTAGATATAACAACATTGTAGAATTAAAATGGACAGTATTTGATATTAGGTAGGAAGGATGGATGTAGAGAATTTGAACATTTCTTTTACTGTCCATTGTTCACCTATTATTTTAGGTGAAAATATTCAGATCATAAGCTTGAGCTGTTCTTTCCCACTGCATTTTTTCAGACTGATGTCGAATTTTTATTGTGTGCGACCGTGTTTTACTTTTTGGCTCATTAATCCTGAACATATAGATTAGAAAATGTTTTTCTACGCCTCGTCTTTTGTTCAAAACATTCTGTTAGTATAGCAGAGACTCAGAGGTGGTGACTGCTCTGAGGTTTCTTCCAAGGTGAAAGAAAGAAATTTAAATGAATAAAATTAAAGAAAAAAAAGTTCATCAGTACGATCTCATTAGCCAAAACAGAAAAAATCTCAACTAAACACTACCTAAAAGAGAGATTTAAAAAAAGCAAATTTGCATGAGGCTAAGTATAAAAAAGCATGAAAATTATGAGACAGCTTCAGGGCTAAACCAAACAAACATAACAGACATTAACTACATAAAATAATAAGGAACATGCAGTGTTTATATATTTTATGTATATTTGTAGATACTATATCCTTTCTGTTGGTCAAACACTGGCATGGTTTGGACTCCAGTTCCTTTTTATGAGCGGTAGCTTCCTCTATTTCAGGAAACAGCAATTAGCAATTGCCTTTAGTAACAGCAGTGGTTAATCTGTTGCTTAATAAATAACAATTGTAAGTTAACAGCAATTAATCCTTTGTTAAAATGCTAGAAAGGACATTTTGGAAGAACTTATTCAATTTGTTTGGTTTGTATTGGTTTGATCCAAATCAGAGCTGGGATGGTAAGGAACACAAACAGAATTAAAATGTAAAAATATCATATCATATCTGTGTTAAAATAGAGCTCTGCTGACAATGCCTGAAACAAGAAAAAAAAACTTTTTAATAAATGCATATACTGAACATGCTGGCTAGAAGTTCCTGTTTTCTTGCCTCCCTCCTGTAGAGCTATGTGGACTGTCATTTCCTTGCTGCTGGCCCTCTCCAGTGGCGCTCTGTCTCTGGAAAAACTCAACATGTGTATGGATGCAAAACACCAGAAAACAGAACCTGGCCCTGAGGGAGAACTTTATCTTCAGGTGATGAATATAAATGTCCCCCCATCGAAGACAGAACAAACCAAACAGTGGGAAACTAATACAAACAGATAATGTTACCACTGCTGATCCAGACATTTGACACTTATATACTAGTGGTCTAATAGCACAACATGACCCCCTTTTCTTATACTCTTTCTAGTGTGCTCCCTGGCGTGACAATGCATGTTGCATGGCCAACACCACTGAAGAAGCCCACAATGATAACTCCTACCTGTACAACTTCAACTGGAATCACTGCGGTGTTATGAGCTCCCGGTGCAAGAAACATTTCATACAGGACACTTGCTTCTATGAGTGTTCACCACACTTGGGACCCTGGATACAAAAAGTATGTGTTATGGGATTAGGGACACCTCAGTCAAATTTTTTGTATTTGTGTACTTGCAACACTAGATGGCAGCATTACAAGTTTACAGGACTTTTCAGGATAGCTAACAGTCTCATATAGTTTATGTTTTCATTATTGATTTTGTAGAAAGAAATTCCTCTAATTGTACTTGTAATATGTCTTACTTTAATTTCTGTACCTTTACCTATACCTTTAAAACAGTGAGGGAAAGTAGTATAGAATTATATTACTTGCGTTCTGAATTTGTGGATAAAACAAACCAGGTGGATCAGAGTTGGCGCAAAGAACGAATCTTGGATGTGCCTCTCTGTAAGGAGGACTGCCATGAGTGGTGGGAGGACTGCAAGGATGATTACACCTGCAAGACAGATTGGCACAAGGGATGGGACTGGACCTCAGGTAAGTGTTTTTTACATTATACTTCAGATTCTACAAGTCCTCCAAAACCATTTCTCTTTCTCACATACTTTCTCTTTTGCAGGTGTTAACAAATGCCCTGAAGGCAGCAAGTGCAGAAAATGGACTGAAGTTTACCCAGATCCAAAGTCCATGTGTGAACAGATCTGGTCCAATTCCTACATATATACAACCTACACCAAAACCTCAGGCCGCTGCATGCAGATGTGGTTCACTGGGCCAAACCCCAACAAGATGGTAGCTGAGTACTACCTTAACAACGCACAGCAACACCAGAGTTTTGCCTTGACAAAACTACTTTTCCTGGCAGTTGCATGTTCTGTAATGATGTACTAAAATATCCTTGAACTATCCTGTACAGTAAAACTGTTCTCAAACGCTGTCCTGTTACTGATGCTTTCTTTTTCTCTGTTGGTAGTATTAATTTGATTTGTATCCTACACACACCAGCAATAGCTGTGACCTATTTTTTAGTGTTGCCCATATACTGTACATCACTCCAAATCTCATGTATGTGATATCTCAGGAAAGCCTTTAGGGAATTTCTTCAAATTTAAAATTTAGCACAAACATGTACTTGGACTCAACAATTAACTATTAGATTTGGGTGGTTAGAGGTCAAAGGCCGCGATCACTGTAAACTCACGGCTTCCCCTTTCTTGTGATCCTTATATCTATGGACGAACGAAAATGTAACGCAATGTAAATTTATTTTTAAGGAAAATGCAGTACTGTCTAGACAAAGAAAATAAAACAAAAATAAACGTTTGTATCTGGACAAGGCATTAAAGGACATGGCACACAAAGCTATGGAATAATATTACACAGAAGCACCAACTATGGATGAGCCTAATAACCCCTTCGTGACCTCAGCAACCAATGTGGAAAATGTAGAAGTGACCCAGGACCTGCTTAAATGGGATATGTTTCTCTACATTGGGCCCCAGTGATCACACTATCACATGATCACTCTGGACCAGCTAGTGTTTAGTGGGCTCCACTGGTTGGTAATTATCAGGTTCCAGTCCCCTGTGTGTGTATGTGTGTCACCGAGAGAGGGAAAAAAGGATAGGGAGAAAGACAAATAATGTAAGGGAGCCTTATGTATATGTATATGTGTGATACACATGTGTATGTCTCTCTTCCCTGGGGTGTATGTGTACTGATTTTGCATGTGTATGTGATTGTATAGGGCATTAGTTTACATATGCGTGTGTGTGTGTGTCAGTGCCACGTCTGAATGTGTTCTTTTCAAGTCTTTAGGCAGGATGTAACCAACTATGTAACCATAGAGGATCCTGGCTTATCTATATGAGAAAAAACCTGACATATATAGAACATTTAGCAACTTTTGTGCATTTTGTGCTTTTATATTTATGGTTTGCGATTATTAATCTAGACAATTAAAAAAAATATCACCGATGCCTTCAAGTATTTTGAAAATGTAGCTTTAGCTGCTGACAGAGATCAGATGTGCTGCTTCATTTCTAAAACTGATAATCACATCCTTCCTGCTGATTACATTGTATAATTTAGCATTACAAGTTCTGCTGTAAACCGGTCAATCTTTCTTTTTTCTTTTACACTAGATGAACCATATATAAAGACCTTACACAACAAAACAGGCCTTGAGTGGAATGACCGTATTGCAAATGTTTGGTATGGTTTTATTAAAATATGACCATTACAATGGTCCCATATTTTCTGTGACTACTTATGTAAGTATTGTTTTCAATTAGTTAGAATTATATGTTTCAGTCATCACTATCAATTTGTTGAAATCCCAGTTCATGGCACCGAACATCCATTCTCATTTACCTCTAATATGAACTGTTAATGTTGAAATAGAGTTGTATGTTGTATAAATGATAGCTCAGAAGATGAAGACATGCTAGTTTGCTTTTCAGATATTTACATAGTATTTAGTGTATACTGTACAAAACATCAGAAAATGCCACTCTCATATATTATTACTACTTGGATGTTGGAATGAGCAACATTAACAAGTCAGAATACAGTATATCTGTAGCTATATAGCTATGCTAACATATGTGCAGGTAGGAAGACTGTAAGTAAAAATAAGTCAAACTGAGACTGACAAAGTAAGGTTAATCAGTAAAAGTTGAATCAAGTCCAATGAAGCAAACCTCAACTTCAAAAGCTGAGTCTGTGTATGTTGATGTCTACACAGGCCCCAGTTAAGTCCGTGGCCTAAAGGAACATTATAACTAAAAATGTTAACTTATAACAAACTTTTATGATCTCTGAATGCAGACATATTGTTGAGCTACAAAGCCTTAACATTTTTTTACACTCACAGACACACATTGTGTGATGCCATCCTCAGAAATAGCACTGGGATGGCTCCTCTCCCTGTGGCTATTAATACTCAGCTTTTCTGAGGTCACTGGCAACACACACCACCATGTCCATCTCTCTCTCTCTCTCACTTTAATTCTACTTTTTCCTTGCTTAGCACGTTTCCATACCACATTTTAGAAGTCAGACGTTTGTGGACAACTAGAGAAATAAATAAATAAAAAGAATAGCTGAAGTCAGAATAAAATGCTTCAGACTGTCTGTTTCCTGTGGTTTGCCAGTCTGGCCCCTAAGGTGGACAGTTAAACCTTATTGGAGTGTGTGTTCATGTGTGTGTGTGTGTGTGTGTGTGTGTGTGTGTGTGTGTGCTATCTAGTCTACAAAATAATTATTGCATAACTTGTACTAAGAAATCATTGCAGCCTGACCTCCTCAGTGGCTTCAGGTCACAGATATTTAAAGAATAAAACCTCTGGTGTTAGTGTGAAGACAATGAGGGCAACAACGTGACAAAAAAGAGAGGAAAAATATCTTTGTTTACATTGGTGAAAGGTGCATTTACTCAGTTTATTCTAAATAAAGTCTGCTTACAGCTAAAAGCAAAAATGTGAGTCGATTTTAAGTACACACAGCATATGTTCTGAAAAACATTTAGCGAGTACTCCAACAAAGGGAAACAACTTTAGATGCAGGATAACTAATTTAGGTAAAACTAATAGCACCCATTTACGTTGAACCAAAAGTAAAATTACAGGGTTATTATGAGGACCAACACCTTAGAAAAATGAAAGTAAAAGTACTTGGAATGATCTACTCCACGTTGGTGCATTTATTTGCTTTTCTTTCTTTCTAGCCCTCATTTCCTCTTCCTTACCTCTCTTTATTTATCCATCCCAGTATCTCTCCATCCCTCCATCTCTCCTTTTCAGAGAGTTCTGTTAAGTTAGCTATAAAGAGACAAAAAGGGAAACACTTTGGCTGGCTAAGCCCCGAAAATAAAGTGTGTCGATATAAACGCGTCACTGCGTAGTTTTATTTTGAAAATCCCAACAGGAAGCTGTGTGTGTGTGCCTCGTGTCGGTCTTGATGCGAGTCGTCCCCGCTGTCGTTCCCCGGTCTCCAATGTGGATTTACATACCCTGATTTCCGTGAGACTGGGAAGCGAAAGAGGAGGGTGGTGAGTCTTTCAGGAACTGAGGAAACAGCCGCAAATAGCGAAGTTAACAACTGAACAACTTGTAGCTCCGCCGTCGGTTCCGTCGCGTCTCTGCGCAGCCGCTGGAATAACGTTTAACGTCTGTTTCCCCTCGCAGCGGTTCTCTCCCTGGATTATTTTCCTGGTCTGGAGGAGGACTGGGAGGGCTTTCGTAGAAGACGGGAAGCCGCTTCTGTTGAACCCGGTTTGAAGGGCTGTGGCCATGGCCGGGGGTGGTGGCGGTGGGATTTCTCCGTTGGGGCCCGCACCGCCGATGTGGTATCACCGGGACCTGAGTCGAGCTGCGGCCGAGGAGCTGCTGGCCCGGGCCGGGAGAGACGGCAGCTTCCTGGTGCGGGACAGTGAGAGTGTCAACGGGGCTTACGCATTGTGTGTACTGTAAGTAACTTTATGGCAGAAAATATAACTTGGGTGGGATGACTCGCTCCGTTTGCGAGGAAAAGTTACGCTGCTGGTAACTTTTCAGTCTCAGTGGTTAACAACTAGCACTCACGCCTTCAGGGTTTTAACGCTATGTTAAAGTGTCTCCCCAGTCAACCAACCTATACAAACTTTCCCCATGTGTACACAGGCCTAAACGTCTCTGCAGGAGCACACTGGCATCATTTGCCGCTGTACAGTACGTGATTAACTTATACTAGTTGAAGGAAGCCAGTGTTAAACAAGGTTTCAGCTAAACCCATTTGTTTACTTTCTCCTGGAAGAAAGTGAGTGGGAGAGAGAGAGAGACTGTCTGTCTGTCTGCCCAGCAGTCAAACTCCAGCATGGCACACAACTTAAGGGCTGTCCCCGCCTGACTTGACTCTGATGTGGTCTCCTGCAGCGTTTCTTCCTCCAGGGCACACTGCTACAGTCAGCCTGCGGGTTGTGAGCTGTGGCATTAAGCTGAGTGGCTGTAAGGGTAAACATCAGCATCTATGGGCTGGTGAAGCCTGGCAGATGTTTTGATTGAACGTTCAGATAAGATCAGGGCTTACCATAAGAGTTACACACACACACACACACACACACACACAAACATCACCTTCTCAGACAAGAAACTATAAAATGACCTCACTGTGTATGTCAGGGCAGTGCCTGTTTAGAGTGAGAGGACATCGCAAGAAGTGATGAAATGCTCTCCATTACATAAGGCAGGCAACTCCAACAACCACATCTACATGCAGCAGTTATACTCCGGTAGTGGCTTGACCTACATCCCCTATCAGAGCTTACCTTGTGCCATGTGTGTGTGTACGTGCACCAGCAGTACACACTTTATGCTACTATGCATTTGTGTGAACAGGCAATTATACTGCTTGTTCTTTAAACTGATGCCACCTAGAGGTGTTGATTCATTGATATGACAATTAACAGAAAAATATTCAGCAGCATTTGGTAGTTTTAGTCATTTTTCAGCCAAAATGCTAAATATTTGCTAGTTCCTTCTCCTCCAATGTGAGTATTTACTGCTTTTCTGTGTTATTCAGCTTTGCAAACTAAATATCTAATGGACTGTTGGTCAGAAAAATATTTTGTACACTAAATTATTAATTGAGAAGGCATTCAGCAGATTTGACTGATACTAAGAAGTAGCAGTTGACCTCATGGCTACTTAATACACTACTTTGTAGTACTGAACATCGTCATGTAAACCCATTACTGCTGTTTTCGTGCAAACCAGAAAAGTAAACAGTAGATCTGTCATTCATCTGACCAGTGATCTAGCAGGAATACATAGTCAAAGAGATTTATAAACACTGCAGACAATATCCACTTTTCATTCTTTGCTTTAGGTCACTCTATGACCAACAACATTCCTCACATCCATGCATCAGTCGTTTCCGGATTTTTTTCCCCCTGCCTCCACCTCACCCTTCCTCTCCCCTTTCACCTTTCACATCTTGAACTTTCTTTTATTTCAGAAAGTTTCCTTCGTTCCTTAAAGCTTGTTAAGCCAAACTCTAAGCAACGTTACTGCTTTTTGCCCAGAGGCAAAGTAACATATCACATAGTCTACTTTACTATTTCTTGTCACTAGCAGTCATTGTAAACATCATCTGGTGCTGGCGATAATCATTTAATGTAAACGCTTCATTATGCTTCTCATGCAAGAAGAGGAAATCTATCTGAATTAGTAAACTAAAGGGGATTTCAATGTGCTGTACAATTTCTGTCATCTGACAATGTATCTTTCCACTCTACTGATAACCTAAGGGGATGTATGGATACTTGTAAGACTTCCTTCCTTAAAAACCCTCTGAGGGACACACAGTTGTCTCTCATCAGAAGGTCAGTATGAGTAAAGCTGTTCCCCACTATGACCACTTCTAAATTGAATCTTTTATGCCAGTTTAGTGATGCATGTTGCTGTAGATGTTGCTGTGGGACTGTAAGATGCTATCTTCTTGTCATTTATAAAATAAACAAATATATCTGACTTTGACAACCACATGTCAGATTGTCTAAGTGACGTTAATCTCACCTAAGGGAAGTCAAACCTTCACTTCTAGTTTTCATTCTTGCACAGTGAAATTGTGTCACAGTTCACAGTATAAAACGGACCAACTCAAACACAAAAGAAGTAAACAAATATGTCAGAGGGTGGCTCCATCTTAGAACCTTAGCACCAGTCATGTTGTGTTATTATGTTGTGAGTTTGACAGAAATAAGCAAGTACGTCTTAAATATTTGAGAATGAGGGTGACAGTGTTTCCAAACAACCCCTGAACTGATAGAGGAAAATATTAAATTGTCAGATGGCTCATTCATTTGTCTTAGTCAGCTTTTGCTAATGTGAGTAAAAAAAACCAAAACTGAATCATCAGAGGCTTTAAAAGACCACAGACACGGTTTTAAGTCATGACTCAGTGTGGCAACCTGGAACAGAGCTGATCTGTATAGCAGGTCGTCTTTGTGTTGAACATCCTCTACTTAAACTCATACCCTCCCAACATTTGAGCTCCCACTCTACAGCTTCTGCTGAAACAAACAATACACAAATAAAATCCAGTATTTTTGTTTAGGTTATTAAAACGTAAATGTATATTCCTGTATATTTAGTTATCTAGCGAATGCAGCCAGATTATCTTGGCACAGAGCACTACAGGATAGCACAGAGGAGATATAACACACACCATTTTAATGTGATCATTGCTTCTGAATTTGACGTAAGTTTGAGCTTACCCTCGTGACTTGCATACACAGACGTGTACTTCCCTTTTGAGAGCTTTGGAAGCACCAGTGTGTTTAGGAAGTCTTTCCACTCTGCTGCTGTGTAAAGAGTGTTTGTGTTGTTGACTTAGCAGTAGTTGCCGAGTCCCATTCTATGGAGTTTATTTTCTATCTTAATTCAATAGCATAGTTACTTTCACTCAAAACATTCCTGCTCGCGCTTACATTTGCTCTGCTCCTGTTCAAAACTGTATCTGTACCCTGGGATTTACTGTTACTTGCATGGATTTTTGTGACCCAGATCAAACTTGCTTTCAAATCTTCTGCTCATAGATCTCCGCTGCTTTAGCTGGAATTTGTTGTTGAATGAACTCTGGCGATCCTGTCAGAATTCACTGTCCAGTAGAGTTCAACCTTGAATTGACCAGTCACATAATGGTGGGGGGTCAGGACATAGACCCCAACAGAAAGATGATTCTTGCAAAGCCCACTTGTTTAAAATGAAGCATGGAAAAACATAACAAAATCTAAACATTAAATCATTAAATGATGCTTTCAACGTAAAAAAAAATGTGCTCTTGAATTAAGCTAGGAATTAATTCCCATACATAGTTCTCCTTTAATCTCTTACACAAACCAGTTTGTCTCTAAATTTTAGCCTTTCACTTCCTCTTAGTGTATATTTTAGTCTGTGGACTTTTGCCAATTGTAAGCTCAAACCTTGACCTTTTCAGGAAGTGACCTCTCTGACCAGCTGACCATTTTGACTGTTAATGTGTTTAGTATTTGTGTTCTGCAGATAAAGTATCTTTAATAATGTGTTGCACATTAAAACATTCACTGCCACAGTAAAAAAAAAAGTCACAGTATTTGAGAAAGCTGCTGCTAGCTGTCTATGGCTGCAAATATAGCAGGCAAGAACATTTCTCAGATGTTTCCACATGCAGTGCAGCATTTTTTTACCCTCGGTGTGGTGACGTCATGCTAATGAACGTGAGTCTGTGCATCACTGTGTTTATCGCAGAGAATTGCTTTCTGTTTTTCCTGTCAAGAAGATGTTCCTCAGTGCAGCGCGTCTTAACATGTCAGAGTTCAGGCATGACCCTCCGTGTGCGTTCGAAACCTAGATGGTTCTGTGAAAGCATTCCTCACAAGGAAATGTGTGGGTTGGTCTTAGTAGGTCTATATGTTATTTTGCGTAGTTTTAACAATGCCGACAAACTGTACAACATCTTTTGTTTATGTTTTGCCATTTTATCCTTTTTATGTTTTACTGCTTCTGTGCATGTTTGGTCCTTCGATGTCACATAAAGGGATCAGTTTGTAATCCTGCATTCACGTTGTCTGATATGTTGTGCTTTTTATTGTTTAACTTAAAGCACAACCAGTTATAAATTTAGCCGATGCTACTGCATTATCTGCAAAGGGAGAAATACTACAGGCTCAATGTGTGTAGGTGTATTATTTCAGTGAGCCAAAAGAAAAGGAGGTGGCAATCTAAACAAACAGGATAGATAGAGTCACTGGGTTATTTATTATAGACTGTGACCATTTTAGTTGCATTTTGTGAATATTTTTGGAGACATTGTGTGACCTGTTTGTTTTTGTTTTAAAGCACCATCTTATATCATGTGAAACACTAAGAGGGAGTGAGTTAGCATTGCACAATGAAGGTTTATGTAGAAAGCGCAAATAAAAAATAAAAAAAAGAAAATTACTAGGGTTGTTAGTTCCTGATATATCAATATGTAATGATACCATTGAGATTAGTGGGTCTGAACATGTCTCTGATGCTGAGTCTTAACTGTTGGAAGACATTTTTATAAGGGGACTTAAGTTGGGATCCTGGTTGTTATGTTTGGGATAGTTAGAGGTAGGATTCAGGTAAGCTGGGGATACACTACTTTCATTCAGTAAAATAGATTTCTTAAAAAAAAAAGTACTTATTGTTATTTCTGTAAATTGTCTATTACCAAAGTATTTATTAGTAAAATATGGATTTGTTTTATTGTAAGTCAATTTAAGTGCTGCACCTAAATGTTCTTATATTTTCAGTAAGGAACACCACTGCTACCAGTGGAAAAATTTAGTCTGGAGCTCTGTGTTACCCTCAGCCCAGACTATTGTTGATAGCACACACTCACTGTGTGCTTTGAGTCTACAGTACATGTCCATCCCATAATAAACCTCTCTCTCTCTCTCTCTCTCTCTCTCTCTCTCTCTCTCTCTCTCTCTCTCTCTCTCTCTCTCTCTCTCTCTC
>JAUYWH010000005.1:14262290-14317456 GCA_034779795.1 Ctenopoma multispine | reverse complement strand
CTCTCTCTCTCTCTCTCTCTCTCTCTCTCTCTCTCTCTCTCTCTCTCTCTCTCTCTCTCTCTCTCTCCCTCTCTCTAACCCTCCCTCCTGTTATAACGTTGCTGCTACTGAAACAATAGTATTTACTTCACAGACCCTCTGAGAATCTCTTCAGCTGCCAACAGGAAGACAAACACAAGACACACAAATACACACGACTGTTCACTGCAGTCAGTATATTGATTATGAGCCACTGGATGTACAATGCATTGATATAATTCAGAGGTCAGATAGACAAAATGAATAGTTCATCTCACTGACTGTGTTTACTGTTGGACCTTGAAAGCCTCACTGACTGCAAGAAACTTGATATATGGAAGTGAGAGTCTAATGAATTAGCAGTTTAACATGGGAACTTTGTGTCCTGGTGGTTTAGTTAACATAGTCTCATATCATTTAATTCCCTTTAAATCAAGACAAAATGTGGATTAGGTTTTCTGACATCATAAAGAAATAAAACATTTAATTTATGAATTAGTGTAGGTTTATTTAATGTAACTCTGCTTTAACATACTACACTTAACACCACTAGTAAAAGTAAAACTCTAGCCTAACAGAAACTGAGGTACCTGCTTATAAAGTTGATCCACTCTAATTATATTATGTATCACTGTATGTACCAGTATTTGCTTTTTGGGATTGTAAAAACTCATCCTGTTGTTGTTTGATGTTGAAATACTTAAACATATTAGGACTCTGACCTGGAAAGACTGGAAAAACAGCAGAGTGGACAGGGCAGGGTATATATATACACACATACTGTTAATGGCATATAAGCAGAAGTAAAAGCTTTAGTGAAGTGTTTTGCATAAGCTACCAACATCCACCCTGCTAAACAGATGCACAGCCATGACACATATACACCAACAAACATCAGCCACAACCTTTGCTTGGCAAATTGAACATTTTGAGTTCGGTTCACTGAGCAGACATGAAGTGCACACGTGAAAATCGTTCAGCTGCAGCTTGTGACTGCGGGCGTGTGGTCACAGCTGTGCAGTCACAATGCCACAGAATCAATCAGCGATTGGTTGGGGGGAAAAAAAAGCCAGTGATTCAATCAGAAATGCAAATCAAGTTTGAGGCACACAGATGTTGACTGAAATAAACACAAATGGCTGGATCAGTTTGATTTTTTTTTTTCTAAACTATTACCGTATCTTTGCAGTGTACCAAGACTAGATTGAAATGTGTTCTTCTTTACTGTATCATGCTACTGTAAGGATAAAGTGTGACAGACAGCAACAGGTTGAAGCTCTCTACAGTGTGTAAGCCCCCCCTCCACCCACTCTTATACATATATAAACACACCCCTGTCCACTGAGGTCAAATACAACCGTTCATGTGCTAATGTCAGATTTGAAATATACATTTTGTTGTTTCAAACAATAGTCTGTCTTTCACTACATCTGCTCCAACCTCCTGACCACATTTCTCTCTTTCTGCACAGGTTTCAGAAACATGTCCACACGTACAGGATCCTCCCAGATGAAGAAGGATTTTTGGCTGTACAGGTAAAGAAAAGATACACACACACACACACACATGCTTGCGAGCGGTCTACTGAGGTTAACTATGTGCATGTGTGTAGCAAAAACTGTATTTGCTTCAGTAGCAGCTGGCAGGCAGAGATGCTTTTGTTGGCACTGAACTCTATCACTCTCACACACGCTCACACATACACACACATACACACAAACTCCCACACACAAACAAGCAGTCTCTTTGTGCCTTGTGGCCAACAGCTGTGAAGTCCCCACTAGCCCCAGCCACACACTACAGACACACGACAACATAATACTTCAGACCGTCCATGTGGCCACATCACATCACTGCTGTGTGAATGTTGGGGTCGTAGCTGCGACACTGACATGAGACAAGTAAAATTTTGCTTAATGGAACCAAATTTGTTTATGAAAATAGTTTTTCCTGGTTGGAAATATATTTAGATTACTGGGTTGTATTTGTTTACACAACATTAGATGTTGAACAATAGGGGTCAGCAGAGATTTCAATAACAGAACTACTTTCAGCCAAGAAGTTTGAATGTAATTGTTATGTTCACGCTACATAGAAAATAACTTTCTTTCTCTCCCTCTGTCTCTTGGTGTGTCCCTCACCGTCTCTCTTCCTCCTTCTCCCTCTCAGACATCCCAGGGCGTGCAGCCTAAGCGGTTTAAAACCTTACCTGAGTTGGTGTCATTGTACCTGCAGCCCAGCCAGGGTCTGGTCACCACCCTGCTTTATGCAGTCGACAGAGAGGAAACAGTTAGTGATGACAGAGACTATTCAGGTATGTCTATAGCCTTCACAAGCATTTTACAGTACCTTTAATTGCATGTATTGTTTTTTCACTCGAGGAGAGAGTAAATGAAAACGTATATTTATAGAGAAAGTAGTTGTTCCTTCCTCTGAGTCATCATCTAAAATAATGTTTGTTGCTGCTGCTGCTGCTGATGCTGTAGCAAATGACTATTGTAGCTGGAAATGACTGTTTTATTATTGGAATACCTACGCAGGCATGCAGAGACCTATCATCAACACACATTAGTCCTGTGTTCACGTGGCATGTTTGTGTTTATCTATATAAAAGCCGAACTGATGATTAGAAACCCCTTTTGCTGTTATGTAAGCACAGCTCAAAACATCTGTGGGCACCAGTCTTTTGAACAGTAGTGTAAACAGTACTCAGCTTAGTCAAACTTACTTCCCTGTACAGACACTAAATGTACATGTATTATATTTTTCCTGGCAGCAACATATTTAAGTTTCTTATTTATTTTAATCTTTATTGCTTTTGTGAATCTACATTTACCGGGATTCTGCTTGTATACAAACAAAATTATATGTTTTTTGTAAATTCACTATTCAGTCGTCTAGATTATAACATTTATAAGGTTTTTATTTTATTAATAATATTGTAAAATAATTAGAACGAACTTGAATGTTTTAGACAAACTGCTGTTAATACTCACACCCAGGGATCTGTCAGGTCAAAGTTCATGTCTCTCATGTCTGCACATTTACCAGCAAACAATCACAGCCTTTGAAAACTGAATGAAAAGGTTTCTGTTTATTGCTGAAAGACTTTAGACTCTCCACCTCTCCCTGATTATATTATTGTTCATGATACAAAATAAAATCATACTCCTATCTAAGGAAAAAAATATGTTTGTTGTTAAACAGACCTACATATATAAGATTGCTAAGCAGATGGTGAATCTGAAAACAAATAAAATCTAAATCTTGTTTTTTGAGCTTTTCCACTCTGGTCAAAAACTGAGCTATGTATTGTGGGCTGGAATGATGAGGTCAGGCGAGGAGTAAGGAGTAAAGAACAATCAAATAAGGGAGCCTGGATGTAACCATGGTACACCCACAGCAACTTTCCTGTCGGCACTTGTTAACTCTCATATCTGTGATTGGTAGATGGAGAGGATGAGAAGCCACCTCTACCCCCTCGCTCTGCCTCCACCTCAACTCCTCCTGGACCAGATACACCCACACCCACAGACAGGTACAAAGTCATTTTGTTGTGTCCAGGTCACAATGCACTACGAATCAAATCATGAACAACTTGCAAGGCTTCCTGACCAACATGTTGGTTAAGGTTAGATTATGTGAATGTGTTTAACTATGTGAATGTGATCAGGGTTAAAATAAAAAATAAAAAAAATGTTATAGTACTCACACAACCACAACACACACAGAGAAAGGGTGCTGCTTCACTGTGAATGTGATTTTGTCATAAAAATAGTATGCAGATGTGTTACTAGCAAACACGCGTGTGTGTGTACACACACACACACACACACTGTGCCTTAGTTACCTTTTATTTATGATGTACAATGTGGACACACACACACACACATCTTGCATATTGTCTGCATATTAACACCAAATATAATAATTAGTCTCTGACAGTCATGTTTATAAATACATAAACCTTCATTAATATCACCAGTTTCCCTTGTGTGCCCCTCTGTGTCTCCATTAAGAAGGAAAGCCACATCCTGTTAAAAACCACACTGATGGTGCAAGGCTTTGATGAACTAGGGGCTGATTTGTGTGTGTTGTTCAGATCTGTGTAGATTAATAATGCTCAGACCAATGTGTATTATTTTTAAAGAAAATTGTATTTACCAGTTTGATATTACTCAAAAAGATGAAAGCGACTTTCTTCAACTTTGCACCAGAAGTGCATCAAACTGCCTAAAAGAGTTTTCCTTAAACTGAGTAAAGTAACACTAATCTGTGTGTTGGCATAACTTTTCACAGAGACAGCTGTACATTAAATGAATTATGCAGGTCCTCATTTGTCACATTCTCATGAAAAGAATCGTAATGGCGTCTAAGGAAATGAAACTGTGATGTTTTTTAAATATGATTCATAAAATTTTCCTAAAGCACAGAGGCAGTGAAGGAACAGGATCACTATTCTTATTTCCACTTTTAACAATCCCCTGTTTTGCAAATGATGTTAAAATTAAGGCTTGGAGTAGGAAATTGTAGTTGGCTTACGTTGTAGACCATTAAATATAAAAATTTACAAAGTTGAAAATGCAAATAATAGTTCTATAGGTTAGAACTAAAAGCAGGGTTTAATTTGAACATATTCAAACTGGAAACACAGATAATTACCAGCAGTTAAATGACCTGTCTTTCTAGGAAAGAGGAGGTATTGAATATCATTTCTGTAAAACTAAATAACTTTTCTGTTCTAACTATACCATTTAAATGTTCATGTTACAATAAAATGTGTGTGGCCGCGCAGATGTAAGTCAGCGCTCTGGTCTAGAGGAAGTGTGTTTGTCCTGACTGCACAAATACAGACTCCACTTTGCAGAAATTACTGTCAATGACCATTGTGGTACAAGCGATATGATATATCTGCCACTTTAAAGCTAATTTTTGGAAGTATCCTATGACAAAAATAGGATACTTTCCTATCCTATCATTGTAGCAACAATCACTGACTCTAATCATCATTTTATCACTGATAACATGCAGTGTTAGTGCTACAAAAGTCTGGGACAAGTTAAGGCTTCACAATAGTGTGAATGTGCAGCTGATAGTGCAGATTAGTGATGGTAATAAATGCTCATTGGGCTTTAATTGCATTTGTTGTAGTGCTCCAGCAGCTAATGGCCTGAGCACCATCTCCCATGAGTACCTGAAGGGCAGCTATGCTCTGGACCTTGAGGCAGTCAAACAGGGAGCCTGCTCCCTGCCTCACCTCAACAAGACACTAGTGGCCTCCTGCAAACGGCTTAATGGGTAAGAAGGGCGCACTAGCACATCTGTAGACAAACACATACAGACACAGAGTTATTCTGCTATTAATTTGCTCATTACACCATTGACATAATATACTGTAGGATTTCCTCTCTCTCTGTAAAGGGCTGCCTACTACCTCCTCTCTGTTTTGGTTACATGTTGCACATTCAAACATAATAATAAAATCATATCGTAATTAATTATCTGTTAGTTGTGTAGCCTCAACATGTTCTCATAATAATAATAAGATTTTATTTCCTTATAGATTATTAGATCCAATGTTTTTAAAGCTTTGAGGCAACCAAGTTGTGGATCTCTCTCTATTTTTTCTTTTTAGGGAGGTGGATAAGGTTCTGTCTGGTCTAGAGATCCTTTCTAAAGTCTTTGATCAGCAGAGCGCCTTCATGGTCTCCAAGATGATCCAACAGGTACAGCCCTGTATCTCTCTGTGTCTCTGTTTGCTGTGCAGATTTACATGCTAGACCTTTTTTAATTGAGATTTCGGGGTAAAATGCCCCATTTCAGTGAACACTTGAATAAATCGTGACCAAAATCATCTCCATAAAAGTAACGTTGTTGATCCCTATGTTTAAAACCTTTAATTATGAAGCTTCATAACAGCGAAACACAAAATCTCCTCCCTCCCTTTTTAGGTACATTCTGTTCTTCTCTAAACTACATAGCAAACATGACTTCTAATTATGTGTTGTTGTTGTTGTTGTTTTCTTCCATCATCAGTCGGTGAATCAGGGTGGAGACCAGGAGCTGGAGAACCTTGTGACTAAGCTGGCAGTTCTCAAAGACCTGCTGTCCTCCATAGAGAAGAAGGTACACGTCATGTGTAGGCATGAACAAACACACACACAATCACGTCCGCTCTCTCCATCTGTCCTGTTTTTGTGTCTGGGTGTATACCCACATGCACACATACAGACACACACAGCTGTTAGCTGAAGATGGTCCATTTAGATAACCCTGTACATATGATGGATCATTTGTTCACAAACCCTGCCAGCTGCATGTGTATCCCAGTGGGATGCTATGGGGGCCTTGTTGGGACCTTGACACACAACACATGGAAGAGACACAGATGGAGAAAGATGGATGGATTATGTGACATTTTTAGACACAAGAGTAATTTGCCTGTTTCTGTTAATTATAATAATACTAACCCAGCCAAATGGTGACTGTGAGGATTTAAAGTTTTTCTTAGTTTTGCCTAACAGAATTTCTTTGCATAATAATCCTGTCCAATTAGATTTTTTGTTTTTATAGTTAATAGATCAAATCATTTCTCAGTGGACTTCACTGGTAAATAGAGGAGGCTTTAGCGGGATGGGAAGGAAATGAAATCGAGCTACTCAAATCATATGATATCACTGTCTCCACCTTCTCTGCTCCTGTTAGCTTGTGTTTAGGAAATGGGAAACTGTTCCCTTGTCGACACCCACCCCGATGCTGAAAACAATACAGTGTCTTTTTTTATGCCCATGTTGCCTTCCCTCTTATTTTTTTCATCTTTTGTCTACTAATTGTTTCTTCTCCCACCCCTCCTCTTGTTTCCCCCCTCAGGCCCTGAAAGCTCTGCAGGACATGAGTTTATCCTCTCCATGCTCCCCTCCTCCTCTCTCCATGCGTCACAGCAGAGCCATCCCAGTGCAGGCCTTTGAGGTATTTATACACGCACACACACGCACACACACACACACACACACACACACACACACACACACGTATATAGAATAGAAGAATGAAGTTAGTATTAAACTATTAGTATTAATGATTAAAAGTTTTTTGTACATTAATTTAATCAAGTATGAATCATGTGAAAAATCTGTATTCTTGAATCCTCCCAGATTTGATTTATCACGTTAAGAAAGTATAGTTTTGTTTCATACAGCACAGACTGAATCAGAATTAAAGTCAATTAGATTGTGAAGTCATGTTTTCTTCAACATACTGCTGAAGATTTGTCAGCAGAGCTGATGTGAGACTGAAGCAATGTTTGTAAAAAAACATCCTGCAGCATCATCAGTGGCTTTTTCATACTCAGTGGGTTTTATGTTTCCTATTCTCATCTAGACCAAGTATGTAAGGAAGTGAATGTTTTGTATAGTGGTTATACTTTTTTTAAAATTTGGAAGTGTACAAATGAAAACAATAAGAATCATAGACATGTAAAGGAGGCTGCTGAAGAATAGGAGAGAAACTGGAGAAAGGATTAAACGAGATTCTGAGATTAGAGCAGAGTAGAAGAAGATGCAGAGAGAATGGAGTAGAGAGATATTTTTTACTGTAGGGGGAAGGAGGTGAGTCACACGAGTAAACAGAAAAGTGCGATTAACTGTCAGTCGAGTCTGTATTTTCTGTGGTGACATCTTCTCAGCAGCTTCCTGTTGCACAGGAACAGAAATGTTGTTAGGAAGAGGAGAAAGGTTTAAGATGTGGCATCTAATTCACCCACTGATATGCAAACAGACCTCACTTATGTTTAAGCCGTACCCTATGACTCAAAGTGACAACATGTCTTCTTGAGAAATTACGAGCCTTATTATTTTATAGGCGAAAGACCCACATTGTCACAGAACTATCTAAGGATTTCTGAGTGATGTCAAGATGACCAGGACACTGTGTCACCACTTCTGCCTTACATTTTTATCACTGATGAAGCCTGTTGTCTGTTTGAACACAGCAGAGGGAGAGAGCGCTGACTGAGAGACCCCTGGTGGTGACGATTTGATATGATGTGAAATGACATAGCTCTGTTCAATCCTTTTCATCCTACCCAATACAGGTAAAGCTGGATGTCTACCTGGCAGAGCTGACAAAGATTGGAAAGAGTCAGAAGTACACGCTGTCAGTGGATGTGGATGGAGGGCGCCTGGTAGTGATGAAGAAGGTGAAGGACAGCCAGGAGGACTGGACCACATTCACACATGACAAAAGTGAGAAGCATACAAATAGTGTATACACAATAAGTGCAGGATTTAGTATTTTTGTATGCTTAGTTTGAAAAAAATAATCACTGTTTAAACAATAAATTACTGAACAGAAATTTAAAAATAAACAACAATTTAATATGAAGTCTCTTATAACATTATAATCTGGATGTTATCTGTGTGAAACTTTCCATTAAGACTTAAATGCTTTATAATTTAGTCTTTTTTAATTTCCTTTGTTCTCCTTTAACCTTTAACTTTAACGTTCTTAAACTTTGATCCATTCTTTGACCGCGCTTTTCCTTCCTGTGCTGTATCTCTAATGCTCTGTCTCCTGTCTGTGTGTTTGTTTGTCTTTCTCTATCTCTCTCAGTCCGCCAGTTGATCAAGTCACAGCGCGTGCAGAATAAGCTTGGTATTGTTTTTGAGAAGGAGAAGGACAAGAGCCAAAGGAAAGACTTTATCTTTGCTAGTGCCAAGGTCACAGACACACACACACACACTCAATCACTCACTCTCTCTCTCTAACATAGTTTCAAGATGTAAGAAAACAGAGTATTTTACAATTACACCTACTGTACTTGCAAATGTTAGAGTGATATACTGTATGTGCATTTATATTCAAACAGAGTAAGATAAGGGACGCTAATAGGGCTGAGGTTTGTGGGATAGATTCAGATTCCAGTCTTTCTGAGATTTACATACATGCATCATACGTGCATACACACATTTCCATATATGAGCAGCTCAGCATTGCTATTTATGTATAGATGTTTGTCTTTTAATGACCGAAAACATGATGGAAAATAAAAGTCAGAGTTTTCTGTCTGCAATAAAAATGCATAAAAAATGTCTGTGTATATGCACGCACACACACACACACACACACACACACACAGGTTGTTTGGGGTGCTGCTTAAAAACAAGGTGCCCTTCTGTGGCACTCTTCACTAACGTGTGTGTGTGTGTGTGTGTGTGTGTGTTTCAGAAGCGGGAAGCGTTTTGCCAGCTGCTGCAGCTGATGAAGAACAAACATTCCAACCAGGATGAGCCAGACATGATTTCCATTTTCATAGGCACCTGGAATATGGGTTAGACACGCAGAGTATTTGACGTGATCTAGAGTGATAGCAACATTGACACACTGACAGAGTTTTTGATGGTAATGTGCTATTTTGGTCTTTGTCTGTAGGCTCTGTGCCTTCGCCTAAGTCTGTGGCCTCATGGGTGTTGTGTCGTGGCCTTGGGAAGACTCTGGATGAGATGACAGTGACTATTCCTTATGACCTTTATGTGTTTGGAACGCAGGAAAACTCAGTGTGCGATCGTGAATGGGTCGAGTCACTTCGCGCTGTATTGAAGGAGCACACAGAATTGGATTATAAACCGGTGAGAAAGTATTTTAATTAACAGAGATTAAATGTTATAAAACATATCACGTTCTTTGATTACATCTGTGTTATTTTGCTTGCTCACATCTACCAAGTCGGTCGTGGGAGGGAGAGTGAAGAAAGGTGAATTTTTAAACAGTGAGCAGATGAATGGTGACTATATTATGTGTGTTGTTCTTGGTTTTAGATTGCAGTGCAGAGTTTGTGGAGCATAAAGATTGCTGTGTTGGTGAAACCTGAACACGAGAACAGAATTAGCCACGTGGGAATGTCCAGTGTCAAGACAGGCATCGCCAACACACTGGGTAACAACAGTGCTTTATTCTTCCTTCACACACTTAACACTTGACAAATAAAATATAAACAATAGAGTAACAGCACAGTGTGGGATAACAAGGGGCAGTTTAAGAGGTTATCCTATTTCTATGTCTATGAAAAATGATTGAATTAAGAGGAAATCTGGTGTCTGGATGATAGAATAAAATCGTATGGTTTTTTTTAGCATGTTTTTTGACATTTTAGTAAATTTGATTATCACACGACTATTAATTTATGTAATGTATTGAGTTAGTGTGTGTGTTTTGATGGTTTCCTAGGTAACAAAGGAGCTGTGGGTGTGTCGTTCATGTTCAATGGGACATCTTTTGGTTTTGTGAATTGTCACTTGACATCAGGGAACGAGAAAATTGCCAGGTACCTACCACTGTCTCACACACACACACACACACACACACATTTTACATTGCTCACATCCACACACATTTGTTTTAGTTAATTTTCACACATATTATTGTTTTTTGTTTGTTTGTTTTTTTATTTCATGTCTTTTACACTGCAGTTTTACTTTGTGGAGACAGGCTAAATGTTTTGATGTTGTATTCCTACAGTGTATGAGAAAACATTAAAGACACAACATATCTTTACAGGAGAAACCAGAACTACCTTGATATCCTACGACTGCTGTCATTAGGAGACAAACAGCTGAGCTCCTTTGACATCTCACTGCGTTTCACACACCTTTTCTGGCTGGGAGACCTCAACTACAGGCTGGATATGGACATTCAGGTGAAGCAGAACACACACGTGCACAGGATGATGAAACTGTGAAGTGCACCAAATCCAAATGACTTTTCATTATGTGATTATTTTTTTCTGTGTGTGCAGGAGATTTTAAACTATATTAACAGGAAGGAGTTTGACCCCTTACTGAAGGTGGACCAGCTCAACCTGGAGAGGGAGAAGAATAAAGTCTTTCTACGCTTTGGTCAGTAGATTTTCCTGAGCAGGAACTGTTTAAGTGTAGGAAAGTAACAAAGAAAGTTTCACTGGTCTCATAACACAGCTGAAGTGATGACTCATACTTAATACCCAGAAGTACCTGTTGGTTGTCTTATTGGTTTACTATTAATACTGAAAAACAAGCAAAAAAGGATCAAATCATAGGTGATATTTATAGTAGGATATATACATACAGCTTTTTTTCTATCATTATTTAGTATATCAGTCAAAAACATAAGACAAAGATGACCCTCTGTCTCATGTCGCTTTAACTTTTTTTGTTCTAGTGTTTTGTGAAAGTAACCACTTACACAGGATGTGGCTGGTTGTCCACACTCACCCACTCAGTGTGTGATTCTGTAGTAATGTATTTCTTAGTTCACTGGAGAAAGATAAGTCAAAAGACTTAAAATGAGCTCATTCAGAAACTGTTAACATTTCAGTGTTCTGTGAATATATACAGCTTTACACTTTTGGACTTACCTGCAAAAATATGGTCTTCTTACAGCGGAGGAAGAGATCTCCTTCCCACCCACCTACCGTTATGAACGGGGCTCAAGAGACACATATGTGTGGCAGAAGCAGAAGGCCACAGGAGTATGTTGACTGACATAGCAAGCTTTATTTCCCTTTTTCTTGTCATCCTGCTGATACTATGTCATCTTCTTTTACATTTCTGTCTGTTCCAGATGAGGACTAATGTTCCATCGTGGTGTGACAGGATCTTGTGGAAGTCGTACCCAGAAACACACATTGTATGCAACTCCTACGGTGAGACCATCTGCAAAAAAATTTATTCAGCACACATGTTCCTCTTCAGTGTAACAGAGGGCCTTTTTTAGCAATTCTACAATGCAGGTTTAGAGGTTAATTTCCCCTGAACATTGTTGAACTCTTTACTGTGTATGACAGTGATCAACATGGGACATTATGCTTTTGTTCGGCAGGCTGTACAGATGATATAGTGACCAGTGATCATTCCCCGGTGTTTGCTACCTTTGAGGTGGGGGTGACCTCCCAGTTTGTTTCCAAGAAAGGTAAAAATAAATAAATTAAAGTTCTAAATAATACTGATGGACTCTGCCTCTCTTCCTTCTGTTCTTGCTTGTTTTTAAAATGTTTAATCATTAGATTTTCTTTGTCCAGCTTTTGAACAAAGAACTTGCACTTGTTTTCTTATAGCGTTATATACTGTTAATTATTCTTCATGTTTATTCGTATTGTGTTCTCATTTTGCTTCATTACATTACATTACAGCCTACAGCTTTGCGTGTAAGATGTTTCACTGAGCAAGACGTCACATTTACAAGAAAGTTACCAATGTTCTTTACTCCTTTATCCAACCTTCCCCTCCTCTACACCCATTCCTTCCTGCCCCTCCAGGTCTGCCGAAGTCTTCAGAGCAGGCCTACATCGAGTTTGAGAGCATCGAGGCCATAGTGAAAACAGCGAGCAGAACCAAGTTCTTTATCGAATTCTACTCCACTTGTCTTGAAGGTGAGGTGAACATGGCTGCACCTTTTCAGTGACGCACAGCACATAGTTTTTTTTCCTTTGGGGTTTTGTGACATCAGGTGGATGTAATAAAATTGTATCTGTTTGTTTCTTTCGTATTGTCCTTTCTCCCTCCCAAACTCAGGAAGTCAGTATACCTTTAACCTAGAATCCGTTTTTGACCTGTGCTGCATCCCCACTTCCTGACTACCATGTTTTTTTGAATGAAATGCAACAGAAACATCTCCCTCCTCCTCTTCCTTATTTCCTTCCCACCTTGTTACCTTTGTCTTCTCTCCTATCCCCTCGGTCCTGCTTTTCTCTCTCTGTCTCTCACCTGTAGAGTTTAAGAAGAGTTATGAGAATGACAGTCAGAGCAGCGACAACATCAACTTCCTGCGTGTGGGCTGGTCCAACAAACAGCTGACAACGCTCAAACCTTTGCTCTCAGAGATCGAGTACCTGCAGGACCAACATCTGCTTCTAACTGTGAAATCACTGGATGGATATGAGTCATACGGTATAAAGACACTGTTCATGTTTGTAGTGTGGTTTTACAACTCTGCAAATTTAGTCTGACATAAACACTTGATTTGCCCCGTCTAGGAGAGTGTGTGTTGGCTCTGAAGTCGATGATTGGAAGCACAGCACAGCAGTTCCACACTTACCTGTCCCACCGTGGCGAGGAGACAGGAAATATAAGGGGGTCCATGAGGGTCAGAGTCCCTTCAGAAAGGATGGGAACCAGGGAGAGACTCTATGGTAATGCACTGTAAATAAACGTGTGGTTGTAGTTTGGTGCATTGTGCGGACAGACAGGGAATGACAGTAAATAAAGCAGTTTAGACAAACTGCTAAAGACGTTTTAAGAATTTGCAGTCATGAACTGTCTTCGTTATTCTGTGTAATGTAAGACATACTGTGAGTGTCTTACTTTTTATTCTTGCATTTTAGAGTGGATCAGTGTGGATAAGGACGAGGCAGGTGGACCTAAAGGGAAATCGACATTGGTATCCAGAGTGGGACATGAGTATGTCAAGTCAGTACAATATTTTTAATTTGTTTTAAAATACATCACATTTTTCAAAATAGATTTTTTTTCGAACTTCTGCTAAAATGTTTACTGTTACAAGCAAATACCATAACAACGTTGTATTATAAAATGTTTAACTTTTAAACATTAACTTATTTTAATATGAAAGGATGTCCTTATAGCTTGTTCCTCTGCATTTTCTTTCTCTTACTAATTTTAATCCTGTTCTGTTGTGCCCACCATCCAGGCCGTCTGTGGTCCGTAAACCGTTGGGAGAGCTGGGCAAGGTCACTGAAGAGGGAGAAAGGAAAGAGGAAACTGCTGCAAGGTACAGAACAACCATGTATCTCATACACTGACCAGTAAACACAGCCTTACTTTTCACATGATTAATAACTGATGCTGCAAATCATGACACATAAAAGGTAAATTAACTGTCTGTTCTGATGCTTTCTGTACTGTGAAGATCTAAGCAGGATGCATCAGACACTGATCAATCCATCTGCAAGAACAGCTACAATAATCCCGCCTACTACATCCTGGAGGGTGTTCCCAACCAATCGGCAGCTGCTCTCTCACCTGAGCTTCTCCCGTCTCCTACCTCCACAAACCCTCAGGCAGCTAAAGCACCTCCTCCCACAGCTGGAGCTCGAAACAAATCCGCCTGTGCAGCGTCAGGGCCCCCTCACCCGCGCAGACCCATGGCAGGACACACAGTCCGTGCCATTAGCGAGGAGGGCTCTTCAGAAGACGATGGAGGCGTTTGTATGGCGGGGGCACAGGGGGGAGGTGTCGGAGGAACAACTGGAACCACAATGAATCGACCCCCTCCTGACTTCCCCCCTCCCCCTCTCCCTAAGGGAGCCTTGGAGATGGTTGCAGAAGCACCCTTCTCCAAACCACGTCCTCTTTACCCAGATCTTACTGAAGTCAGGATCCCAGCAGCCAGTCCTGTTGCCCCGATGGGCCTGGGAGAGGGTTTCAGGCGAGGAGGAGGTGTTGCACCAGGGGCTTTGGACGACCAGTCATGTTCTGTGCTCCAGATGGCAAAGACGTTGAGTGAGAGTGAGTTTCCTGGGCAGCCTCCACGTGCTCCCTCAGCACCACCACCTCTTAGAGGGCCGCCGATGGGTTTGGGTCTGGATGCCTGCCGTACGTTCCCGCCGAGAAACCCCATCACAGAGAGCATTGCAGAAGACATGCCTGAGGAGGTCAGCACTTAATTTAAATTCACATTCAGTCAAGGGTACTTGTCTTGTAAAGGTTGAAGCTAGATTGTGACTGGAGGTTTTCCAGGCCACCCCAGTCTTTGTATTATATTTTTTTTACAAACACAGGAGTTCCATTAAACTAGGGCTTTACCTGAAAAGTTCTATGTAGCACAGCATAACAAGCCTGTATAGTTCATGAAACCACCTGTAACCATTTGTAAACTGGTAGCAGAGGACGGTCTCTTGTGCTTTTCAATTGATTCTGAGTTATATTTCTCCTGTGCAGGCACTTTGGGGCAGCAGTAGTTCATCTTTGTCTGTGGGGGAATCTTCAGTGGGGGAGTGGCTGCAGAAACTGGGACTGGAGAGGTATGAGGAGGGTCTTTTACACAACGGCTGGGACGACCTGGAGTTCCTCAGGTACCTCCTCACACACACAGATGCAGTATATTGACATTCATACAGCAGTGGGTGAACATGAAGGCGATGAAAGTCTATTTAGTTTCTTACATCTTTAATCAATTTTCTAGTGATATCACTGAGGAGGACCTGGAGGAGGCAGGAGTGCTCGACACCACCCACAAGCGAATTCTGCTGGAGAGCCTCAGACAGCAGCAGCAACAGAAATAAACTGCACCAAACTGGTCTACGACTGCTCCAAACCAGCCTGGTGCCACACCTGGAACTGGAAGGCCCAGTCTCAGCTAAACTGAACTGAGCTGGAAAGCGCCAATTCATGCCGGACTGTGCCTTCAGAGAGAAATTGCACTCCATTTGTATTTTCAAAAACACTTGTTGAACCAACGTCCTTTTTTTTACATGTACTGTATGTGGGTCATTGTCATAGAGGAGGCCTTATTTAACGAGAAGATTTTTCAATACTTTAAGCATCACTACATACAAAGGTGTAGGAGGAGATAATATGACTTTCCTGGCCAGATAGAGTTGATGTAGAGCAGCTGACGTCAGATGATCAGTTCACTCCTGCATCTTCAAGTTAGGATTAAAGCCAGATTACCTTTTTTGTGCTGAAAACCCTTAAAGTAGTAAGAGTAGTAGAGTTTCATCAGAAGCTATTTTTTTATTTTTAAATTTAAATCAAAATGAAAAGGAGGAAGTGGGGAAACCAGAGCCTTGAAAACACAGCACCTGTATTTTGCCTCCTCAGTTCAGACTGTTAAACCAACACTGTGTTCATCTCAGAATCTCAGGTTTTTTCGCCACCGGTGTTCACAGCTAGGAGAGAATGTGGGACTTGTTAGAAAGCATTTGTGAGTATAATATGAGCCCACAGCTGAGGCAGAGCAACGGCCCTGCTTCTGTGATGGAGGTGGACAGGAAGTGGTGACAGGAGAGGAACTAGCCCACAGGCATGTCAGACTGAAGTGAGCTGAAGTCACATTTTTTTAAACACATGCTTTTGTGTGGGCCACTGTTATATTGAAATGGAGGCCTTTGTTGTGTCAGTGTCTGTGCATGTATTTATGGTTTTATGTGTTTTTAATGATAAAGGGAAAGTGGAGCAAACCAACCAAACCAGTCCAGTCCAGTTAGAGCTAAAATACATATTTCACCCTGCCACAGCATTTGAGCGATTTTAACTTTCTATCCTTATACATAAGAGGACAAAAGACACACACAGTCAGCATTTGGTTTTAGTCAACACACATGAGGAAATAAATGCTGCACTGAAGTGAAATATCACTTAAAAGAGTTCACACAGATCTCTCATGCTCAAACTTTAATTATATGTGAGGACATAAAATTACAATTTCCAGAAGAAGAAGAAAACACTTATTTCACCGTTGTATAAATCAAATATCGTGAGTTTCGTGTCACAACCTTTTAATTTCAAACTGTTTTAAATGGAGCATTTTCAGGGAATGAGTTAACATGGCCACTAATATATATTCTACTTAAGATTTGCCAAGCCATCATATTGTTGTTGTCTTAGAGAAACAATCTGTCACCAAATAATTTTTTTTTACATCATCTTATGTAGTATAGAGATTTTTCTTATTTTTAAAGTTGTTTTAGTACTCTGTTGATTCATTACTGGACACGTAGTGTAGTTTTAGGATCAATACAGTATGATATTGTGTACAGGTGGGAGAAGGTGTCATCTCTTCCAGCACATTAAAGCAGGTAAACAGTCAGGTTTCTGCTGGACTGAAATTGTGTGAGGGCACTTGTTCACTGTTGTACCCAGTAGGTGGTGCTGTTACTCCATTAACCTCATCAGTAGCCCTCAAGCCTGAGGAAACGTGGTTAAATAAGGCACAACGCAGACATAATTTATAGTTTTTCTCAGTGGTTTGTTCAGAATATACTATTAAGTCGTAGTATTAAGTAGCTGTTAGTGTTCAGCCTGCCTTCATTTGTTCTTAATTTAAACCATGCTTTTATCAGACTAGAAGCCAACTCAAAATCCAGTTTACTGTCATTTTAGAATAAATTTTCTGATGTGAATTCATCTCAACATGCCTGAAACCTTCCTTCACCAAGGTGAATCGCTTCTCTAATTAACTACACAACATGCTTTTGCTACCGAAATATATGTTAAAATATTTTGCAATGAAAAATTTTACTGTTAAACAATTGGGAGTAAATATTATAATTTTTTAAAATAATGTGACTGTAGCAGATCCATTGATGTCTAAAAGTGAACCTCCTCTCCTAATTTTCTTTCTGACCCAAATACACTGTTGAATTATGTTACTCACATACAACCGTAAACTCAGCTACTCGTCTGTATCATGTGTGAAACAGTATGTCTAATCTTTTAACAGCCAAATACAGAGATAACAGCTCTACGGTTCACATGTGTTAAATTTGTTAAATGTCTTTTTAAGCCTTTTTCGGCCTTTCAGTGTTCTCAGTGGTGTGTGTGTGTGTGTGTGTGTGTGTGTGTGTGTGTGTGTGTGAGAAAAGTAGACTTGTTAAGGTTGTTTTCTCTAACACACTGCATTTCATCTTGTTTCTTAATACAGTCTTTTTTTGTTTGTGTTAAGTTAATATAAGTTGTTCACCCATATAATGTTTTTTTTTTCAATTAAAAACTAATATCTTTCCTTATTTTACAGATTCACTTGTTTTCCTAATTTTTGTTGTCTGCAGAGAAAGGTGACAGGTTGAAACGATTATGACCTGTGAGCTGTAGACCTGCCTCAGTAAAGCAAAGGGAAAAGAAAAGTGTACGGTCAAATGAAAATGAGCGACTGTTATTTCAAATTTTATTCCACCTTGATTTCAGCAGCTCATTACCTCACTGTTCATGAAAATAGCGTTGTGACTTTGTCTGACTTAACACACAACAGTTGCTTTTGCCACACACAAGAAACCAGATCATTAAAGCCATCAGGTAGTGCTTCCATAATGTAGATTTATTAGAATATTCAGAGTAGTGCTATAACTTCTCATTCACTAGAGCGTCTGTCTGAGTCATAGTTTTCATGGACGCGGCAAACTGTTAGACAGATGCTCTGCAATGAAATCATTCTGTAAAGAAATGTGAGAGAAATAAACAAAATCTACCTAATATTTATATTACTAATTACAGAATTTACAGCCACAAAATTTCATGGGACATTTTAAAGAAATGTGTGGGTTTCTCACAGACATAATAAAAAATATTAATATTCATAATTTTTTTTTAATTTACTTTTTTTTTCACCTTTTTTCATAGATTCCTGGAGGAAGTGCTCCCAAAAAAATCAGCTTGTTTCAGTGATTTGCAACAAAACAGGTGATACACAAGCAAGGTCAAATAAAGTAGAAACAGGCGGGTTTCTGTCTTTGCAAAACAGACGAGGTCGACAGGAACAAAGTCAGGGCGTTAATGCATATACAGAAAAAAAAAAACTCCATCTCTCAGTGTCCTGCCAGCGTTTGACCAGCTTGCATCGTGTTTCTCTGAAAGATCATCCCATATTTTTCTGCCATAGGAGAGTTAATGAAACTGCTTGTGTGATGAGTTATTCATCCACTGGAGTTTACGCCACAAGCCGAAGAACTGGCTGCAGAACAGACTCGTTTGTTTCCAGCAGGACAAAAGAAAACCCTCCAGTCAGTGACAGAGGTGAGAAACCAGTTGTAGTATCATGATACTAACACTCAATTACAATTATACTCAATCAGACTGAAAGATTTGTAGGTTATACTCTGCTTTGTGTAGAACTACAGTTCTCCCCCTCTCAGCACCCAGAGAACAGGGACAAACACCTCATATTCTCTTTCCCTTACTGAATTAACAAAGTGCCCACTGTGTGATGGAGCAAAGAATTATGGGACAGACAGAGTGGAAGGAGGGGAGGGGTGTCACATTCAGGATGGCAGTGGACTTAATACAGTAAAGAAGAAGGAGGGGATGAATTGAACTTGGGAGGTGTCTGTTCTGGACCCAGCCACAGTAATTGGATTTTGGGGTGCCCTGTTTTGCTCAGCAAAGAGATTTAGGGGGACCCTGTGTGTCAGGGTGGCTTAGAGAAAGTTGTGCTTGACGGTTAAAGTTTGTTTTGTTTCCCCAGCGGAGACTGGATGATGTTTAGATTTCTGCTTTAAACTGGTACCTGACCGCCATGCTCATCAGGGCTGCTGCTTTGGCTGTGTGAGTGTGCACCGAGCGTGGGAATGTGAGTGTAGGTGTGAGAGAAAAACAGGAAACACTCAGACGAGCATATGAGTCAAATAAATTTTGTATGGAATCGGACTGGAGTGGATGCACAAATTTCCCCCTTTGGTCTCTGTTAAAAGTTTAGTCAGGTCATAGTAAAAGTACATGAAGGATTTCACATCACTAAATGGAGCTAACAACACTAAGTTTTATCTGAGGAAGAGTGATGTCTGAGTGAGCAGCTGTGAGTTGAGCATGTGAATGAAGAGTGTTATCACATGTCATGTTTGCAGGTAGACTGTGAATGATTGCATACTACTTTGGGAGCCTTGACTTAATTATCATAATTATCTGACTTTTGAGTCACTTGGACTGGAGAAGAGCTGAGGGCCTCACTGAGCTACAGCAGTCTACTCCAGTGAATTCAACATTATAGTGGGTAAGTCCTGACTCTCTCAACAAAAGCTACAAGCTCCTCACAGTTCAAGTGGACCACATAATGTCTGTTTCTCTCTGTTTCTCTTCCTCTGTGCTTCAGAACAGGTTCGTCTTGATGGTGGGGTTGGGTTTTCTGTGGAATGAGGACAGGACTCCAGCAAAGGGCCCGGTCATACTGTCCGCCGGCTGCCAGGCCTTCAGAATCTCCTGAGTCTGGACAGCAGGCTGGGCGATGGCCGGGTTGGACGGCCCCAGGCTGGACCAGCTGGGCGGCTTCAGCCCCTGGAGCACTGGAGAGCTGGAGGTGTTTGCATAGCCGCTGTTGGCGGGAGCCGGGCTGGGGCTCAGGCTTGCAGGGCTGCCCAAGTTTCCATTGGCCGAGCCAGGCAGGGAGGCCGTGCTGTCAGGCGTGGGGCTGCAGGTGGACTCTTTGGACTCATCATCATCTGATGAAGATCTTGGTTCTCCGCCCTTCTTCCCTCCAGAGCTGCTGCTGCTGGTGCTGCCTGTGGTGCCACCAGAGCTGTTAGCTTTGGCGTTGGCTGCACGCTCCTGCTTACGAAACTTGGCACGCCTGTTCTGAAACCACACCTGCAAAACACGGACAGAGGTACAATTACTTCATTTGACTATAGATACACTAACATATATTCATACACAAGTGGTCTGTAAAAACTGCGTTGCAAGTAGTGTTTCTCCTGTTGATGGTGACTCAGGTGTTTGGTGTGTGTCTTTTAAATGAAAAAGTCTGATATAAAACGTAGGAGTCTGGTCCTCTCACCTGTACCCGGGCCTCGGTCAGGTCTATCTTCAGCGCCAGCTCCTCTCGGGTGTAGATGTCCGGGTAGTGCGTCTCTGCGAAGACTCGCTCCAGCTCCTTCAGCTGGGAGCTGGTGAAGGTGGTCCTGATGCGCCGCTGCTTCCTCTTCTCGTTCAGGCCGGAAGGGTCCGAGAAAAACTTGTAAGGAACTGAGAAGAAAAATAAATATTTATAGTGATCGAAAAGCCAAAACGCAGTCAGTGACGTTTTCAAATAGCGGAGCCATGAATTACAATAACTTACTAACCCGGAGAGGCCCTGCGTAAAAGAAACAGGACCTGCATCGTCTTTTACATTAAAAATGAATTTAAACAACGTTTACAGGACGTCTGTAAACATCTGATGAATGACAAACAGTTAAGCACCGGGCCCAGGTCCTGGTGTGCTGAAGGCGGATATATTGACCACAGTGTGATCTGGACCAATGACAACAGACAACATGAATAAAATATTGTGACGGTGAGAGGCCTAACAGGCCACGTTTATAACGAAGTCTTGAAAAAGCAATATCCAGGTATCAGTCGGCTAATATCCATCCATCAGATAGTTAATCTATGCTTTAAACTTTTTATTTTTATTTTTAGTTATTATGTTTATTGATTATGAATCTTTCGTTTTATAAAAAATAACTTTCGTTTCATAATGTTGTTAATTATTCATATTAGTTAAAGATGTTTAACAAAATAAAAATAGGCAGATTGTTTTTTGACTATCTAATATTGTCAACGCTCATAACTAAAATTAATTTTCACAGTGAGCTGAAATGTGGCTTCATTATGTATTTCTTATGTCACAATATATAAATCCTACATTTTCGTTAATGTGTAGGCTGTTAAATGACTCTCATCATCATCATGACTCCAATCAGAGAAAACGAACAAAATTTATAGTGATCTTAAAACCTCAGGTCTTAAAATTTGATTTAGAATTAAGAAAAAGACACAATATTGTTGCAAATTATTATATTATTATTATTATTATTATTAATATTTTAGTTGTAGTTGCTATCACAGTGGTGTATGTAGGGTATTTTCAAATGTATTACACAATGTTTGACCTTTTAAATCTACTTTTTCAGCGCCATCATTGAAATGTTTGGTAACAATAAAACACAAAGCATTACGCAGATGTAACACGCAGATGTATCCCTGAAAAATTTAAATTTGCAGTGATATATGTGGAAATTGGGTTAATTAAGATAAAATATATGTAAAACAATTTAGACGTGCGTCAGGTCATCTATAAGAAAAAATAAAGATGAAATAGTTTTTCCAGTTCCTTTTATATCGATAAAAGCAGTGAGAAAATGACAGAGACAAGATGTTTAGCTTAGGAAACCGTTTGTTTGTTTGCTTTTCTAAAAAGTAATTATTACCCTAATAATTCTGCCCTCCCATGGTCCTTAATGAGATCCCTAATGCGATCCCTGTAGACCCTCAGACTTTTATACAACAGTAAAAAGCAGAGCTTCTTGTACCTGACGAGTAAGGAGTGGGCTGGTGCTCCCGCAGCGCTCCCAGAGTGCAGCTGGCCGTGCTCAGCGGAGTGCATCCCGGGTTGGAGAAGGGTCCGCTCCGGATCGGATTGTACTGAAAGGAGCTGGCCTGGCTGCAGGAGCTGAAGTCCGCGTAGGCCGACGCTTCCATGGCCGCCATGCAGGAGTCATAGGAGTTCAGGTAGGAGTAATCCATCTTATACATGGAGGTCAGCCGGTGCAAACACCGGTCTGCAAACGCGACGGACTGAACTCGGAGTCTTCAGGTGTGTCTGGATCTGCTTTTTCTTTTTTATCTCAAACTAGTCGCAGATATTCAGAGTGGCAGTGTCTCTGCAGTACATCCACGCGCTGCTGGTTCGTCTCTCCAAAAACTCCTGACAGCTGTGTGCTCTATATCTCACTCTCACGCAGCTGTTGTTTCCTTCTTTCTTTTCTTTTACGGTAAGAAATCCAGATGTTTTCTCTTCTCTCTTCGCTCTCCGTCTTTCTCTCCCTCCTGGTTTTGTGTCTCTGTGAGTCCGTCTCCTCACTTCTCCTCACTTCTCCTCCCAGCGCTGCAGCTCGCTCTGCGCTCGCGGCTCCGTTTTGACAGGGCTGCTGCGGCTCGCGCGGTGTTTATAATAAACTTGGCAGAGCGCGAGACAATAGCGAGGCGGTGGTCTAGTTTCCATGACAATGCCGGCAGTGAGCGAGCGCGCACATGGATGCCCCCTCCCACCGCTCAGTGCACCGCCCACACGCTCCACAGCAGCGCCAGCTCGCAGGTGTTGGTACAGTTAAATAATCGGAGTTAAAAACAACGTAATTCATCATTTAAAACAGTTATAATGTCGCTGATTCCTTTATCGGACGTCTGTAATTCTGATGAGTCCAGTCTTCCGTCTGAGGGTCTGTTTTTAAATCACTATGTTGTATTTAAATACAGATATAAACTGTGTTATTATGAGTTTAATCAGCTCCATAAACTCTCACAGCCGAACCTCAAAGCCAGGACAAGAACAAGGCTGCTTTATTGTTTCTGTTTTTTTTAATGCAACTGCAAAAGTTGCTTTTCCTTATTTCTACTGAAAAATACTGAGCTACAATTAGAGCCGTTTTACCAAAAGATTAGTCTGTTATGATACCCATTTGTTTTTTGTAGTTTATAACCTATCTTTGCGCTCTGACAGAAGACTTGGACTGCCTGCGACGTTTTCTGGGGTTTAAACTAGAACATGTGAATGTAGCGTTACAGGAAAACTGACCTCAAATCTAGTGTAGAGATGTTTAAACCAAATTGTAAACTGTGACAGTTTTGTCTGGTATCGGTTGCATCCATAAAAAAACACTATTACATGGTATAAATGGGATGGATTTGCATGATAAACATTTGTGGCTAAAAACCGTGAGATGATAATTTATTAACGTGAGACTAAGATGATGAGCAGGCGCAGGTTAACACACAGTCCGTGCTCCGGTCACCAGCCCCGGAACAACCCGTGGAAACAACTCCAGCTGCACAGACGTCTTTATGTGGGGGGGAATGTCCAGATGTGACGGTGATTGGTGAGATTAAAAGCTCTGATTTGATTCCGATCACTTTTACGGAGATGTCACCAGAGTGAGCGTCAGTTTGATGTATAGGACTAGAGAGGGAACTGGCTGCGGAGACAACTGAGCAACCACGACAGGCTAACCATAAACGCATTGACGCTTCAGAAATTGGTTTAAGTTTATTGTTCGGTGTCATACAATGTGATAAGTCATATCCCACACGGCCCCCAACACACACACACACACACACACACACACGAGACGACATCCAGACAGTTTCCAAATCTGGTGCTACTGAACCACACGACGGCTGCTGCGCGCTGTGTGTTCCAGGCTCTGTTTATGAAGTTAACAGGCTTTTGATTAGCGAATAAATTTCACCAAATAATACAATCCACAAACCTAAATTACGTTGCACGTGCGCGCAGAAAAAATTAATTAGGTTTGGCTCGTGCGCGCGCGCGTAAAATGCCTAATATTGCTTTAAAGTGCGCGCGCTCTGCCTCTGCTTGACCACAGGCTGCAGGACGACGCTCCTTAATGGCATTAACCCGTCACGTAGTACCTGCGCGCATGCGCGCATCGGCTGTGCTGTACTCACTTAAAGTACAAATAAGTATTAATAATAAGATTTGTTTAAAACCGCGTGGTTAGGCGGCACGAGGTTCTTCCCTCGGGCTGACGTTGTCTGATTTCTCCAGTACCAGCTTCTTCTGACACCGGACCGAGTGTGAATTTAAGACCTATAGAAATATAAAAAAAGAAAATATTATATGGTAACATAGAGTCTGTTTGCATTAGAAGCGTCTCCAGCTCTTTGCATTAATGTCTTAATCTAAATGCAGTTATAAGCTTTAAATCACGTTACTTTACTGGCTTCTTGGAGGCCGCAGTAATTTCACTAATTATTCATGCTAATTATTTAGCAGTTTGCATTGATAATTGCTTCAAATTATAGATTAGTTTATGTGATTTTTCGCCTCCCCTGAGATGATGACAAATGATGACCCCCCCCCCCCATATTTTCTGTTGTTTTACCGCCAGGAAAACAGCTACTGTAGCATAAAGTACATGAGCACAGCCCACAAACAAGACACATATGTCTGAAAACAACACGAGCTCATATTGAATACAGAAAGTTTTTTGTCCCAAGCTCGACAAATAAAAATCAGACTAATATACCAACACACAAGCCTAAACATAAAAACACCACTGTGTTTTACTTCCACATTAACCGGTCAGCTCTCAGGCCGGACCGTCTGTTGTGTGATCTGGTCCCGTCTGGTGGGTTCAGAGGTTAGTTTACCGAGAAACTTAAACTGTTTCAAAGTTAAACTCTCCAGGCCGTCTCTGCCTCCCAAAAAAAGAGCAGCCAGGAGCGACCCTAGCTCTCCCGCTTTTAAGAATTTAAACTTTAATCCCTTCAAAGCGGGGACCGGTCTCTTCCAGGCCGCTAATCCGCCCTATAGTGCTCCAGCGCAGGGGGAGACTTCTCCTGTGCGGAGGCTTTAACTTTGGACTTTTACATTCATGGGGCGATTTGACGGAAACAGTAACGGGGAGCTTTGGCATTCATGACGTCTGAGTCAACAGAGGGGGGCACAATGGTCCCCTAGAGGCTCCTGAGGGCCCCTAAGAGAGGGACCCCGACTATAGGGATTATGGGCCCATGGAGGACCAGGTTATTAGGGGAAATTTATGTACGTTTAACACGTATCTTTCTAATCAGAGCCGTGACTGAGTTAATATCAGAAACATTAAGACAAGAATTGTTAAGATCATTAATAAAAATGTTTAAACATATTCCTGTATAAAACATATACGCCGATCACAGTAGTTACGATGAATAATTATGTAGACTGTAAAATCCGTTATGATTAGGCTAATAAAAAATCAATAGAATCATATTTCTCAGTGTTTTCTCGACGTGTTTCCTTCTAATAATGAATTAAGTCTTTGTGTTCAGACGTCAATCTGTCCTGTATAATTACCCTGATAGATTATATAATAAATAACTATAGCCTACTAACGGTATTAATAAATAACCTTTCTCTTAATAGGTTTTATGATGTAAGGCTAATCTAATAACTAAATTTTTTTGCTGAGGGACTCCCTCCATTTTTTCTACGCTGTGCTCACTAAATACATTATTTCAGAGAGAAAACAAACTTAACTTATTTCAAACACGAAGTGATCTGTGGAGAAATCTTAATTAAATTCCCATCATTTGTTCCCTCTCCGCTCATATGCTTCCTGCTGCTGTAATTATTCCTGATAGACACAGACTGCGGATCTGCGGGGCTGCATGCTGATTGGTCCTGACGAAGCTAAAGGAGAAGTTGTGTTTGTCAGGGTGGTGGTGATGGTGAAAGACTGCTTTCTGTGATGGATGGCTGGAGTGGGCCGTCTTAACAGAGAGACAGGGAGGTATGAGGGTAGACACGGGATAAGGGATGAGTAAGGATGGAACAGCAGCGATGTTGGTTTGAAGAAAAGCCACGCGGGAGGCCCAGCCCGGTATATGTCCCGCGACACGCGGCGGTGGTCTGAAATCCAAGTGAAGCTGTCAGTCAGAGAGAGAGGCTGCCAGGTCCATCCATCATGAAAACCCAAAAAGGAACACGCAACAAAGCTGTTTTCAGACTGAGGCAGCTATTGATCCACAGTTCTGGACAGTAACTCATCTTAGTAAAAAGACGCAGTTTCTGTTTCCACTGTAAAGAGTTAATTGAAGTCAGTGACACTGGTCATGTGCACGTGTAGACACGCTGTGTTACAAACAGCTGATGGCTGCTGTGCAGCTGCTGCAAGATGCAACCAGGATAAACAAATAAACAAACAAACACAGGCCTAATGTGGAGTCCTCTGGTGACACTGCATCATCTGTGAAGAATTGACCCTCCGCTGATTCCTGCTGAGATCACATATAGTTCAAAGCTTTAGTATAAAAGGCAAAAATAATCATTTAACAAATATCCACGTTTCAGTGTTAATGGTTTAAAATAAAATAATAATGAATTTTATTACACGACCATTTAACTCTATTGATTGGATATTAAAATCATATCCGTGCCTCTGTGTATTCTTGGATTTGATTCGTTGTTTTGTGTTGTCATTTCGAATTATTCGACCTGTGGCCACAAATGTATGGCGTTACAAACCAGTCCACTAATGCTGAGATTACTTTCCAACCTGTGCGTATTTTGTCTGTGCGTAAATTGTACCTTCTCACCGCCACACACACACACACACACACACACACACACACACACACACACACACACTGGGTAGGTAGGTTAATCCCTGCATCGTTATATCATCTACAGTCTTAGCATGTCCATAATGTACTGTGGCCCTTGAACGAAATTTTTTTAAATCAATATCTATGACTTGTTAATATTGTTTATATTCAATCCACAGTTATCCTTATAATTTATCAAGATTATTAGGTGCCATGTCTCTTTTTTATTTGCTACATCTTTATCCTCAGCCGTGCTGTGTTGAACCCAGCAGGTCCAGTGTTTGATCATACACAGCTCTCCGCTGCAGTGTCACTGAAATGTGTCGTGTCATCGCCCGTCTTAAGAGCCTCTTTCCTTGCAGGTGGATTTGATTGCACATAAAATAAAATCAAGAATTACAGAGGCCCACGTTGTTACAGCAGCGGTGGCGGGCGCTGTGCATTTGATTTGCCCGGTGATGGATGAGGGACGATGCAGTAGGGAGGGGATGGTGGGCCGTATAGGCCGCGGCGTCCCGTCGGTGCGCCTCTCCCCGCATTTCAATCCCCAATTACCGGAATGCACCGTGACGCTCCGGCTTGAGACGACAGCGGGCATCTAAGCGAAGTAAGGACAGAGCAACAGCTCCTCGTGTTCTGTAGGAGTTCAAGTGTCCAGTCAGGTGGTGTTGATACACATGATCGAAATTAGGTTGAGTTTAAAACTGATCACACACAGCTTCAAATAATCGTTTTCTTTTTTCAAAGCTGTAGTTTAGCTTCGTGTTATTTTATGGGAAGTTCAGAACACTTACCCTCTGACAATGAGCATTTATCTTTTGTTTATCAGAATCTCGTCGTATTGTCCCATTTATGTCCTCATACGTGTACACGGAACATTTGAAGCACACATATTTGATTGACTGCAGTTAATGAGTTAACTCAGTGTAAGATTTGTCAAGAAATTCACTAATTTAATTCAGATCGGGTCAAAATGAGAAAGCACATATATGTTTACCTGTTGTGGAATCTGTGGTTCTACATTTTAACCCATCAAATCACACTCATCTTCGTTAGCCCGCTCTAACATCAATTCATCGTGCATTCATAAACCAGAAAATGACGTAGAGCAGCTGCGGTTATTCACATGCTGCATACATCTCTCCACTGCGGCACCAGACCTGTATTACCCTAATGGATCGCGGCATGTTACTTAAAAAAAAGAAGCTTTTTAGGATAAAAAAGCAGGTCCCGGGAGACCGTGGTACACACACACACACACACACACACATGCACAGCACAGCACAGCTGGAGCAGCGAGGGATGGCCGCGCGCAGGAGAGCTTCTCCAAACACGCTAATTAGATCTCGAGCTCTGGCCCCGCGCTCTGAAAGCAGCCCAGCGGCGGGGCGCGCGGAGCTGTGGAAAGTTAATTGAATTAAATTCCCTCTAAACTAATTAGGCTGCAATCTGCCACGCGAGCTGTCCCTGAGCAAGGTTCGAATTAGGCGGAATGGATTTGTTCCTTTTCTGTAAAAGAAAGGAGGACAGACTGGTGTGTTTTTGGTGGGGTCCTTAATTTGTCTTTTATGCTAATTCTCCCAGGGGACTGTCACGTGACTGTCGTGCGGTAACCGGACGGCATGTGCGCTGCCTCCGCCCGCCGGTCCATCCCCGAACCCCACAAAGCCGCCATAAACTCACACAAACACTTATTCTGACAAACATGTGAACAAAAAGTACAAAACCCCGGTGCAGGCTGTGATAACTGCTTTACAGCCGCATGAATGAGCAGCATCTTTAAACAGAGCTGAGTGGACGGAGGTAATGGAGGTGAAATCGATCGCTTTCCTGGGGGAGCACAATGAGAAAGAGGGAGAGAGAGAGAGAGAGGGAGAGATGAGATGAGAGGAGTGCGGAGGGACACGGATGAAAATCCTCTGTTAAGAGCGGGGACAGATATGATAATGGGAGAGCTTCTAGTAGTCGTTCATCATTCACCACCTCCACCTGGCTGCTGCACCTCTCGGAGCTGATGCGCCGCCGCGCAGCAGCTGCACTCAAACCAAACACACCCAAACGTCTTCCCCCAGCAGAAAGCAGCGTGTCCTACACCAAACTCAGCTCTGTTCGTCTGTGCTTGTTACACATTTAAGTATCTGCAGCCCCTACGGACACATGAGGACTGTGTATCTCTGGGGTTCTGGGTGTGATTGACTTTTGTCAGGGGTCTGCTCAAAGAAGAAGCTTTATTATTATTATGTACCAGCTCACATCTGGGCTGATGTATAGCTGTTCATAACCCACTGGGTAAAACAGGCAATTCATTCCCAACCCCAGGGAGTTGTTTGGGACATTTTCTTTAGTCATTTCTTGTGCATTTTGGTTTCGATTGACATACAAACGATAGAGTGTGATGGTGAATGACATGCCTCAAAGGGCTTTTTGGACTCCATGCCTAACCCCTGAGCAACCATGGGCCACTAATGTTTTCTATAATATAGTAAAATGGCAAATAGAATGAAAATATCCTCTATCTAATGTATCTACACCTCTGCAGCAGCTTATGTCCAGCTCCACTTGTGCTTAGGTGAAGAGATTCATAAAAGCTTTTGCTCGTCTTTACTTCAACACAGATGTTCTTCAGCTTAAATAACATCTCTGTTTTTCTGTTCTGCTTTGTGCCTCTTCCACGCATGTTTGACCTTTTACCCTCTTACTCACTTTTCTATTTTCCTTCTCTCTTGCACCTTGAACTCCATTTGTATCATAAGCAGAAGGTGGGAGAGAGGAATCAGGATAGAGACAGATGGACAGCAGAACATGAGGGATGGACAGAGAAAAAGGTAGATGGGAGAGAGAGAGAGAGAGAAGAGGAGCTGAACACGAGGGAGAGGGTGGATGGTGGTGTGTGTGTGGAGGGGGGGGGGGGTTGAGGGAGCAAAATGCAGCGAGATAGAGGGAGAGGGAGGTTAGGACGATGGATGGCCAGGTTTCTGTTTCTCCATAATCTAATCAGAGAAATGGCAGCAGTCAGAAATAGCCTGACGGACAGACTAAGAGCCTCTTCTCTTTCTCCTCCTCCTCTTATTCTTGTCTTCCTCCTTGGGGAGGGTAAATGGATACACACACACGCACACACTCATGCCAGATTGACTTCCTAAAACCATAAAGTGTAGATGTGTTTCAGAGTTATAAGAGAAGGGAAAAGCCTCAAGGTAAAGCAAAAACCCGAGCTGCTGTCCAGATGCAGCCGCACTTCAAGAGCCCCACTTCTGAAAATGTCTGCTGGTCTGTTGCTCTGTGGGCATCAGCATCATGTAAGCGTCAGCTTCAAATTTCAAGTATATCACAACTTTTACAGCGTAAACTACAATTAATACAACCACAGAGTGCACTTAGGTTCACGAGCAGTTGGAAGCTCTCTAGACTGATGAATGGTGGAAAAGCGTGTGGTGAAGAAGAGAGAGAATAGAGGAATAGTTAAGAAAATCACCCCTCTCAGAAACTGATCTGACATCCTATTGAGGATTTAACGAATATTAAATAAATTAGACTGTGGCTGTTGTTAACTCCTGTGATGAGGGGGATCTAGGCAAAACCTACATTATCCTAGATTGAAACTATACTAGTCATAAAGTAGAAGCTAAATTATGGTTTTTCAGTGCAATTGAGATGTGGCTGATTCTGTATTTGAACAAAATATATTTTATTATTCAGCAAAGTGCAATTACTAGAAAAACTTCTGCTCATCAACTAATGCACTGACTCATTGTTTTCACCTTAAAGAAAATAATTGCAGTGTTTTGCTATAAAAATACTGAAGCAGGGGATGATTTATAAACACTACAGAGACATCTCCCCCCCCCATCAACTGTGAAGAAACTGGCGCAGACTCTGTGTGTGTGTTTGTTGTTGGGGGGGTCCAGGCGGAGCACAGTAATAGTCAACGTCCCTTTTCCCTGCATGCTAATTCTTCCCTATGGTGAAGACATTCCTGTAGGGTGTGTGTGTGTGTGTGTGTGTGAGAGACACAGACCCTCACAAAGAGCAGAATTCCAAGGAAATTCCTCTGTCATGTTGCTTCACAAGGTGGACAAGCGTTATTGTTGCAGAATTCCCACCCAGGCACTGGAATCACACACACACATCAATCCATCCATCAGGAGTGTCACTGCCAGTCACACAGGACAAAAAACAGAGGAATTCCCTTTTTGTTGTGATGACTTTATTTACACTGTGGAGACTGGGATACATGAATGAGAAATGTCGCTCGATTATATTTGGCGCCTCGTCCGCATACTGTTTAAATATTTATGGTGCAACACTTTGAATATTTTTTTTTTTGACGTTAAACTTAGCGTCAGATTGTACAGCACCAGAGCACGCTGCTGTGACTGATGAGACGTCTTTACATTAACATGCATCAACACAAACAATTCACAAGGCGGTTATATTACCCATAATTCAAATGGACTGCTGCACGTTATCATGTGGGACTTAAATAAAATGAATCAGCAGGTTGTGTTTACATAAATGTATTAATGCAGTTGTGCTGGTGAGGGTTTCTCCATATGTGAAATGTGCATTAAAATGAAAACACAACAATTTGAGGATTTGTCATCCCGTTTTTGTTCATTAACACCTTTTTTTTTTCTTCACAGCAAATGGAGAAATTTAAAATGGCTCAGTATTTCAATGTTTAAAGATGGAAGAACTACTGAGAACACCAAGATCACCATTCTTCAACTCTGCCAAATGATGCAACCAGTTAATTGGTTTCCAATCTGCTTCTCATCGCTTCACTGTAAACTGTGTAAGCCATCAGCTTAATATACATATTAATAAATATTAAATATGTTGGCTGTTTTCATTGTTCTATACTGTCTTAGTATATTGTGTGAAGTTTATGAACAAGTAGCAAATACAAACAAACAGCAACAAAGCTTTTATGTCCACTGACGAGGAGACGTTTCATGTTCACAGGCTCAGGCTGCTTCTACATCCACATCTGTAACTAATCTACTGAAACTCTGCACCTCTTCATATGAAGGTCTGTGGTGACATAAAATGGTTAAGTAGGTTAATGTTACTGAATGTTTCCAGTTTCTGGCAGATGCTGTACTGCATAGTGTAGATAAGTTGGGATGATATTACTGCATGTGTGTACTGAAGAAGAGGCAGTAATATTGAGGTTATCAGAGGTCCTTTTATTGTGAATATCCATCAAGAACGATCCATTCTTCTGATGCTGTAGGACGAAGACGATGATTATGATTATGATATTTTGCGAGTAGCATGTGTACATACATGTCTGTATATATCCTCTGTGTTTCTGTTTTGTGTTGTCTGTTAGTGTTCTGGGCTCAGTGGTGGACGGATGTCCAGTGTTCTTGATGAGCTGTCCTCTCCTACCACCTCGAGGCGCAGACTGGGTGTGCTCCGCTCCTCCTGGGCCTCTGATTTGACAGAAAGGCGCAGGGTGCAGCCTTTGGGCAGCAGCTCCTGCTCGTACGCTGCAGCCAACTGGTTGACAACCCGGCGCTCAACCTGAGGTATCAGTGATGAGAAGGCAGAGTTTAGCTCTGTTATTTTTTGGTTGTTCTCTGCTGTATCACAGACCAAATATCTACTTCATATCATATTCTCTGATCCATTTGTGTGGAAGTTAAAATGAAGATAAACATAAAATTTATAAACCAAACGATTATAAATGTCTACATGAACATTTTCAACACTTCACTGTTTCATGTTTGTGTCATTGCTTTGTTCAAAGATCTTTCAATGGAAGTAGTGCGTAACAACAGAAAAACAGTGGACATAGCAACCCTGCTGTGTTACACTCTCCATACCTCATGTTTGATGGAGCGCGCTCCATAATGCATGTTGTACCCGCCCGCTAACAGGTCCAGCACTGGACGATCCCACTGAAGAGTGATGTCATGGCGCTGCTTAGCCTGATGGCACGACGGACGCGAGAGGAAAAAGGAGAAAGAAGGGGGAGGGGGATGAAGGTGAGAAGTCCAGTATACGGGAGCATCATAAACAATCAAATCAGAAGGAGAGGGTGCTGGTGGAGATGGATCGAGGAGTAATGAAATTGAGAGAAAGGGACAAATGCATCAGCAGTAGATACTGTCAAGCATTATGTCTGCCAGTGCTAATCAACAGGCCCTTAATGCGTTTTAATCAAACACCAGTCAATAGCAGTGATCCCAGCTGCTTATTTAATCACTCATATTAACACTCATTCAATAAATAAGATCCCTGTTTTACTCCAGAGATATAAACACTAATATTATAAATACCATATTAAGGCAATGGAGATAGCACTAAACATATAATTCATTTAATACAAGTGAGTGAATTGTGAGGATTCTGTAATAATAAGCTCTTAATACCCCTGCAACATGTTTTTAGAAGACACATTTAAAAATGGAAAAACAACAGACACAAACAAACAAACACAGACACACACAGCAACATTCAACGGACAGACAAATGATCTCAGTGAGAGTCATGAGTCAGGCCCCTATCAGTCGCCTGCAGGGCCCATGTTGCCTGTCAGGACACAGCTCATAATATTAATAATTAAATATTGATGAAGGCTCCACATGTTAAACACTATAATCACATTATAGTGAGTAGCACTGGCACATAATATTGATCTGTGTGTGTTACTGCACAGCTCCGTGGCTGCACGACAAAATGGCCGAGGCCTTCTGCTCCCACTGGAGGACATCTGTGTTATAAATGTGGGATGTTGTGACGACAGGCCTCCACATATATTCCGTTACCCACCTTTTTAGCCCAGAAGCTGAGCTCTTTGCTGACCAGCTGCAGCAGCTCTGAGTGACAGAACGGCAAGAAATAGACAATTTCATTGATCCGACCAAGAAACTCGTCCCTCCGGAAATGAGCCTGTGGAGGAACCGAAGAATTAACAATGACAACAACAGGCTGCACCCCTTAGTCTAAGTAAACAGTAAACCGCTGAAGAAAAGCATTAGTTAAACAAAACCTCACACTTTGAGCACATTACCTTCAGGATTGGTCGAATCACAGATTCTTTGAATTGTCTGGAGATTTTGATGTCATGACTTTTCTGTACATCATCTGGAAGAATAAACGTTGACATAATGTTTAACATTTAACTTCTGATTTTATCCATCAGATATCTGATTATTTGAGATCTATAGTGTCTGATCAGTGGCAACTGGACTTGTTTTAAGTTCTCGAAGACGATTGACCATCCATCCAGAAGGTTTCATCAGCTCTGGAGAACTCACATTTGTGTTTGCAAATAAATGCATTTTCTCACCAAGACTGTCGGCCAGCTTTCTGCGGCTGACCTCCTCAGCTTCCTGACGGAGCTGCAGCGCATGCTGGGCGATTTCATCGCTTGCGACGTTAGAGGTCATGATGAAGATGGCGTCTTTACATTCGATGGTCTTCCCCTTTCCGTCTGTGAGACGCCCCTGTGAGAGGAGAAGCAGGAATCACAGAGCGTGAAACATCAGCAGGAATGTTAAGTTTAGTACCGTACAGTAAATATGCACGGTGTGTTTGTATACACACCTCATCAAAGAGCTGCAGCATGATGGTAAGCACATCGGGGTGGGCCTTATCCACTTCATCAAACAGGACGACGGCATTGGGACACGCCCTTAACAACTTAGTTAGTTGACCTCCTTCTTCGTGTCCCACATACCCCGGTGGGGAACCGATGAACTTCGCCACCTGAGATACGAGGGAGAGATAATAACAAGTTTAAAAATGTAACACAGAGCAGACGTGTTTTACCAGAATCAATCTTAACTCATAATGTTGCTGCAAACTACACAGAACATCAACAAAATATTATAAAATGAATACAAAAATATAATGCAACTCATCCACTGATTAAATATATTCATCACCAAACTTCACAGAAAAAGGCAAAGTAGGGTCCAATGCATCATTGCTATGAATCTGCAGAAGAGTGATGCAACTCAGATCACGAAGCTGAGCTTCTGTTACAGCAACACAGTGTGTGTGATGTGTAACAAAGTTAAATATACGCACAGAGTAGCTGTAACAGGTATGAAGCATCTTACCTCGTGTTTTTCCTGGAACTCAGACATGTCCATGCGGATGAAACCCTGCAATCAAAAAGCACAACGCAGCTTTTGAGTGGAAAGATACCAAACACTTCATCAACTTCAAACACCCATCTCTACATATTTTAAACTGAGAACTGTTTTCTTCTACAGGTGTGTGTCTACGTGTGCGCCTGATGCTACACAACATACCTTTTTAATGTCCTTGTGCATGTAGCGAGCCACCTGTTTGGCCAACTCTGTCTTCCCTGTGACACCAGCCATCAAACCAATCAGACAAAACAATGACATCATTTAATTATTTAAATTGGAACATCACCTGCACCCACATAATCATTTAGTTTTTAATTTATATAAAAACAATCTCTGCCCTTTTTGGAGTACATCAGTATTCAGAGATTTTAGAAAGTCAGGAAAACAAGCTTACTCATTTCAGACCAAAACACTCTAAGTGCTGGCCTAAATCCCAGTGCCTCCTCCTACAAGGTTTTCAATCATATACAGGTCTCCAGCACCACACCATGTTTTGTTGGTAAAATATTCTGCATATAAATGCTCATATATGATATTGATGTCTTGTGCTTGGTATGCATAAGGGTATGATTGTGTGTGTGCTCCTGTGTCTTGTTGCTGTGTTTAATATTGATGTCTCGTGGCCACTGTTTGTCGCTGAAGGCAACAGAGAATATGAACACTGTCTCTCCTTCATCCATCTCTCCGGCCTGTCATTTCACCATCTCTCTCTGGTTTAGCCATCCATCGGGCCCATAATATCCCGCTGTCTCCCTACTGCCTCCACTCTAACACACACACACTTCTTGCTTTTGTTTGTTCTTTTTTGTATCACCGTTTTTACAAAAAACTGTACATGAGTATGTGTATATGTCTTAGTATATCTTTAATGAGTGTCAATGTGGATCTGATGTAGAAGAAAAGCCAGGTCTGGATTAAGACAGCCTCAGCTCATCCCCGCCAACCTCAGTGGATGTTATTGTTACAGTGTTATTTTGTTAGTGCTTCTCTGAGTTTGTTTACTCACAGCTGCACAGAATAAAAAGGGAGTGTCACTCAGCTGGTTTTGACAGCTGGTGTACACAGACCTCAAAGAGTCAAAACATGAACAACTATTGATAAATTAAAAGCAAAAAAAAATCCTTTGATTGGTCTCGCAGACCATACAGTCAGATATCAAACAACAATTCAAAACAATAACCAGAATCCTTCAGGATCTTTGCTTATAAATGTGTTTTTTGTTCATGACATGACTGGCATGCTTTCCACATGAAATTCATAGTTATTAAAATAAGGCTCAAAGCTAGAGACCTGGTGGTTAATCTCTAAAAGTACATCATCATTTCCAATAAAGCCTTTTTAACTGCCTCCGTCTTTTGTCTTGATTTATGGCCCCAATTTTATCTTCAAATCCAAGTTCTTACAATTAATCAACTCAATAAGTCGATGTGACAGTAAACAGTAAAAAATGTAAGTTTCTTTTCACGGTGAAGTATGATAAATACTCCATTCCCCATTTCAGCATTTACTGATTCTACAATCTGTTCACGTTCTACCCCGTGACCTGCTTTTGTAGTTTTATGTATTCCGTTTTCTCTTGAATTAATTTGTTACAGGTAAAATACACTCTACATCTATTCAAGAGACTTGACTTACTCAAGTGGTCTGTTTGTTTTGGCAGCTACTTTTAGGTGACCAAGGTTTTTTTTATTGTCACTTCATGAGGTCAAAACAGAGAAAAGGTGTCTGGGTGTGTAAGATGAGAGCGATTTACCGATTCCTGATGAGCCGAGGAAGAGGAATACGAGAGGGTGCTCTTCATCGTACCAACCATTCTCCTTCCTCCTGATGGCTACACAGTGCAGAGACAGAGAGAGAGGGAGGGAAAGGAGGCTATTATTCTGTCATTTGCATTTGTTGCCTTTGCAAGTAAGTTGCGCCCATCTGATCCAAGTTGACCTGAGGGTGGAGGGTATCCCAGAAACTATGATAAAAGGGAGAACGAAGAAAACAGAGCAAGAGAGCGAGATGAGAGACCTCCAGAAAGCTACCCACAATGCCCCTGCCTCCCCCCCCCCAGTCAGTGGGGCCATTAGCCAGCAGTAATTTTGTTAGCCTCCCTGGCGCGGCCATGGCAAAATCAGTTTAGCATGGATTGCAGCCTCACACACGCACAGACACACATGCTTGCTTAAAGAGGAGTGCCTACCCAACCCTGCCATCACCCCAGCAACCACACGCACGCGCACACACACACACACACACACACACACACACACACAGACACGCACACACAAAGACAGGATGATGAGGTAGATTGGAGAGGAGTAAAGAGTGTATTTGGCCATGGTTTTGGCCACTCAACGAAGAAGCAGACACTAGCACTAACTCGTCCAAATCTGGACTTGTTGAGAGGCTGAAGCCAAAACCTGAGACGTATGAGCAGGATCAAACACAGTCGGTGAGACCGTGGCTCGGCGGTCAGCACTGGAGTCTTCACAAAAGGTTCAGGGGATCAAAAACAGACAGTTTTTCCTGTGTTTGTGTGGCATCCTCCTCAAGAGTCCAAAGACTTAACATTTTAGATTAAGTAGAAACTGTAAACTGTTCATAGGCATCAACACGCTTGTCTGTCTGTTCCCCCCTGTGGACCCCACTGTTTAAAGCCGGGAGGCTTCAGCCCACACATCCAAAGGTGAATATAAATAATGGATAGATGCGGCCTGATTGCATCATCCAGGTGTGTTAACATTTAAATCTTGATAAAGCTAAAATGACCACAGTTCCCTTTATGTGCTGAACATTCACCTCAGGACTGCTCAGTGCAGCTGATGATGGCAGAAAGGCAGAAATGCAGCTGCACAGCTGGGATACCAATTACCACGAATTTCTCTACAATGTTTATGCCTGTGAAAATATAGTATTATCTCTTGACATTGTGGAAGGGAATCCAGTGTATGTGCATGTACATGTCATTTCCTCACCAGGTTTAAACACCAATTATTCTTTTTAACTTGTCATTGGCTTTACACAGCGATCAAAACTGTTCCTCTTAGAAGGTCTTGGCAGAAATATCTTAATATTATTTAGAGACATAAATGCACAATAACAAGCTTAATGTATCTCACTTTTCTGCGCACGTTATCAAGAGCAGCTTTAACAATTATCAGACAAACTGTGGCCCTGTGTAAGAGAACAAAAAGAAAACTAAACTTTAACTTAATTCATTCTACTACAGCAAGTGTCCACTAACACCTACAGAAGATGTCCTGTCAAACCATCTTAGTCTTACACAATCTATCTGTTTCTGATCACTCAGTGTAACCTGCGTGTGTGTTAAATTAGCTACTAATAGCTGATAATCATAAAGAACAGAAGAAGAGAAGGAGAGGCGGAGAGATTACACGGTTGAGAGGGAAACAGAGCAAAGATAACGAGAGGAAAAGAGGAGAAAGGATGTAGAGGGAGATAAAGGGGGGAAAGAGAGAGGAGTGATGGAGATACGCGGACAGAGAATGAGGTAGAGAAACAAACGAGTGTGTCAGAGATGGCCACAGAGATGAATAGTGACAAGAGGGTCTCCAAAGCTCCACCGGCTTTATCAATGGCTTTGTGAATGACAGCGTAACCTTCTGTGTTTTAGCTGATTGAGAGCGACTTTGACAGAAGGACACATTGACATTTTTCCGAGGACCCTCACAACAGCAAGGAAAGGAAGGAGACACAAAACAAATGAAAACTCTCTTTCACACATGCATGCATGCACTCACGCACGCACACACACACGCGCGCGCACACACGCGCGCGCACACACACACACACTCAGAGCAGTGTGTACTGGGCAGGTCTGGTTGGCTCTAACATGATTACAGAGGGATGATTCTCTTCAATAACTCTTAGCCCTGAGAGCTAAACCTGGATCAATCTAACCTCCTTCCTGTGTGTGTGTGTGTGTGTGTGTGTGTGTGGTATAGTTGGTGCATTTGTACTCTTTGTGTGTGCGTGTGTGTCTTGCTGCAGGCCAGCTGTTTGTCATGAGGAGTTCAGGTGAAAAAAAAAACGTTTTAAAGACATGACAACACACCAAATCAACAACAAAATTGATTTCAACACAAAAACTTTCTTACTAATCCTTTTTCTGCAAACCTTGCACACTACAATAATCTGTTCACTTTATCTATCGTGCAGTCTGCTGACAAATAGAGATAATTGAGTGATGTTAAATCAAAGTAGTTAATGATGTAAAATGATCAAACAACATTGTTTCCAAGGACAATTACAAAATATTTGCCGTTTTCTGCTGTTCTAATGTGACATTTTGCTTTTTATTTCACTGCTAACTATACATATTGTTTGTTGGACCTCAGAAAAAGCAATTCAAAGATGTCGCCTTGGCTTCTTGGAAATTGGTATATACTGTGTATATAAATAGATAAAATTTCTGGTTACATATTATAGTAAGTGAAGGAAAACACTAGAAAAAACAAAGTATGATGACATGCTAAAAAGGTATTTTCCTAACCTGATATAATAAAAACAGCGAACAGAAAATTTAAATAATTAGTCGCTGTACTAAGAACTTGCACTATACAGTAACAAAAACCAAAACGTCTGTAGCTTTATCACTGTTAAATCACTTTATCATTCATTCATTCGCTGTCTCCTTGTCTGCCATAAATCCATTCCTCTTTTTTCTACTGTCTCCCTATGACTCCCTGATTTCTGCTTAGCTCACATATAATAAAAACAGACAAAACTGAGCAAACATATTTAATCTTGTGCAGCAGATACAGTGTGTTCTGATAACAGTCTTTGCAGATAGACGTTCTCTGTGTGTGTGTGATATATTCACTGTAATACTTCTCTAAAGATCAATAAGCTGTTCTTTTATCACTGGGGTGATGTCTTCTATGGCTTTCAGGACAATTTGCCATGATGACAACAATCATTCATCACCCTGCCAAAGACTACAAATCCCATGATTCTTTCTTCTTGCACTGACACGTGCAACACTGTTTGTGTGAAGCAACTCTAAATTGGTTTGTATTCAGTAGGTTTTTTTGGATTAAGCATGTAATTACAGAGGTCTTGAGTGGGAGACAATCCAAGCTGTTCTCCTGTTGGTTGTAAACTCAGCAGTATTAGCTCTCACAAAAATATTACAAAATGATAATGTTCCTTTCTTGCTTTGGGAGCGAGTTAATTATTTTCACAAATCTAAACGCAAAATGTCCAACATCATAAAAGTAACACACAGTCTCTTTCTTCATCGCTTGTGGCTGTCTGAACACAGTCACACACAGTCACACACAGTCACACGCACGCACGCACACACACACACATGAACACATGCACACACACACGCGCACACACACACACACACACACACACACACACACACACACACACACACACACACACACACACACACACACACACACACAGCGGATCAATACATGGCCTCCATGGATGCCTGGTGTAATATCAGCTCTTTACTGTCTGCTGGGTTATTGTGCTCTAACTCATCCTCCCTCCTCTTCTCCATGTATTACACTTGCTCTCTTTGTCTTTTTGTCAATGCTCCAAGCTTTCTGGTTCTCAGCTATTTCTCTGTTTCCCGCCTGCCATCACCCTTCCTGATCTCTTTTTTGCTGTCCTTCGCCTCCATTCGTTTACCTGCTTGTCTCATCTGTTTTTATCTTCTTGTCTCATTCACTTTGCCTGTCTCCTGTCCATCCCTGACAACGTACGTTCAAAGAAAGGGAGATGGATGGCACAGCACGGAGGCCACAGAGTGTGAGGAGGAAAGGAGTGAAGGGTGGGGACGGAGATTGAGAGGGTAGAGAGTTAAAAACACAAGGAGAAACAGAGGAGAGAAAGCCAAACGTAGAAAAGAGACTGAAGAGGCAAAGCAGAAAGAGGGAGGAAAAAAGTGGAGGGGAGGAGTGTCTGTAGTATGTCTCCCCTCTCTGTAATCGCGTTAACTGGCGGCTCCAAGCCTGGCCTCCTCAGCTGTCACACACAAACACACACACGCACACACACACACACGCAGCACCTGTGTATGCCTGACAGACAGCTCATTCATCACAATTAACCAATTACAGCCTCTGCCGGTCTGTCTGAACCCGCCTACTGCTGGAGGGCTGGGAGGAGAGCAAGAGAGGAAGAGGAGGGCAGCACAAAGCAGAAACATAGAAACATGCTCAAAAGAAAGAAAGAGAGAGAGAGAGAGACCCACAGAAAACAGTGAATTGAGGAGGATGAGGCCGTGGTTTAAACGTGTGTCTTTATGTGCACCTGTTATATTTGTGCCTTAAGGTGGTTTGTTTACCTGAGGCCACAGTGTTGATGGCCCCCTCCTGTCCGATGATGTGCTCCTTCAGCCTCTTCTCCAGGGGAAACCTCCTCCTCTCCTCGGCTTCCTGTCGAGTCTGCGCCTCCTGGAACTGGGTGGAGGTAATAAAAGTAAAACACACAGTGAATCAGGAAGAGAAGGGCTGACGGGGTGAGGAAATAAAGTGGGAAGCAGGTGTGTGCATCTCCTCACTGCTATCATGTTTTCCTCTGTCACTCCTGCCAGATTCACAAACTCATCCTCACTACGAGACACTGAAGCAGAGAAAGAGTTTGTAGCAGAGGAGTCGATAGTTGACTGATCTGTGAGATTATGACTGAACACATACATAGTAGTATGTATGTATCAGCACAGACGAGTTCCTTTTTTTGATTTTTGGACGGCTTACTGCTAAGTATGGAGACATCAAAATTACACTATTTTGTAAACAAACAGGTGAACAGTAATCTTTTTAGAACACTGTGTAAAATACGTATCTTTCCTACCATTTGGATATTTTCTTTACATTTCTCAGTAGCTTTTGGCTTCCTGTCTTCCTCCCCTTTAACACTCTACTTCTCTATCTGCCATTGCCTCCATTTGCCTGACACTCATTTCCTCGCTTCTGCAGATTTAGTCTCTTTCCACCTCTCTTCTCTCTCTCTCTCTTTCTTGCAGCCACCCCATGACTCATACATCCTCTCCTCTTTGTCTCCTCAGACTCCAGGTTTTCACCCTGCAGTGGAAGGAGGCTGTTTATTCTCTCTCTCCATCTTGTTTAGCTCTGGACTGCTGTCAAGCTGGTAGATAACTACGGATAACTTTATTTAAGAAAACAGCAGACCCACTATTCCTACTATATGCTGGTGATATACCAAGAGCTGAGCAGCAATGCTTTATCAGTCAGCTGTTTTTGGAGCTTTATCCAACCAAAAACCCCTGAAAGTTTAGGACTGCCTTCACTCCAACTCACCCACTTTTAAACACATTTTTCACACATTTGTATCTAGAAATTATTACCTATCTTGCAAAGTATTAGAAAAAGGAGACTCGACTTCTTTCACACTTTGGTGATAAGAGCTTAATGTATATTTAATGATTTTCTGTGTTGTGCTTTTGGAAGAAAACTTTTAACTCAACTGACCAAAGTATTTTAAAGCAATGATAACAACAGCCATTTACATAAATTAATACTTCAGTGCCATTTTTGTCTGATCACTTTGATGTACACAGTGGAGCATGGATTTATTATCATTAAAGTGTGGATGACTTTCAAGTTAAATACCACACGTCACACTGTACAATGCTGTGAATAAGTATTTGCCCAATTCTAGATTTCTTTTGTCATTTTACATTTTTGTCACAGATAACTCAAGCAAATACAAAATGCAGTTTTTAAATGATTATTTCGTTTATTACGGGGAAAAAAGCTCCACACCTGAACATGAATGTGTATGAACTGTAATTAGCCACATTTTTTGGAAAGCTGAGTTAAATTTCACTTGCCACGCCCAGACCTGATTACTGCCAGACCTGTTAAATCAAGAAATCACATAAATAGAAGCTGTCTGACAAGGTGAAGCATGTCAAAGAGCAACACATCATGCTGCAACCAAAAGAAATTCAAGAACAGACGAACAACAAAATGCAACAAATCCATTTCTAAGGTTTTGAGCCATTACGGAGAAAACTTGGAACATTGGTGAATCTTCTGAGTAGTGGCCGGACGACCAAAATTACTCCAAGAGCACAACAGCGAGTTATCATAAAAGAACCCAGAACAACACTTTTGTGCAATACTAAAATCTAATCGGAATCATTTAAGTGTGACAAATATACAAAAAAAGTAAAATATCAGAAAGGGGGTAAATACATTTTCACAGGACTGTATCTATTCTTCTATGACATAATTTACATTATACTGATATAGTCTTCAGCAGATTTTTAAACCAGGTTAACCTCTGCCAGCATTCACATCCTAAATACTCTGTAGCACCTGTTAACAGAGCGACACAAACCTCCTGAGGACTGTGTCTCTGTGCATGACGACAAGCAAATGATACAGATGTCTGCTGAGTGAACTGTGCTGAGTCATTCCGGCCCGGGCACAGGAAACAATTACTGTAGTGAAGCATTTGTATATAAAGGAAAGTGATGTTTTTTCAGCAAGCTGAATGTGTCTGAATGAATGTGATCAGTGTGTCATACCTTGCCTTCCCACTCCTGCAGTACTGTGCTCACTTCTCCTTCCTTAGCATAGGCCCGTGCTGTGTGTCCTAAACCATTTGTCTGCAGGGGGTTGGCACCTGTATGCAAGTGTACACACACAAAATATAAAATATAAATAAACATCATTTGGAAAACTTAAAATGGTTTAACTAACAAGAAAGTCAGCATTTTCTTTTTTTAAGAAAAATGTTTTTGCTGTTTTTGTTTTGAGAATTGCCCCCTCATCTGAAAACGTCGATCAAGGGAGTGAAGATGGGGGTGAGAAGTCACAATGGTTCAGGGGTCACTGAGGCTAACTGCAGTGCAGCAATAGGGCCATGCAATGACCCTGTAGGGGGGTTTCATATCTGTGCCTGTCAATAGCACACACTCTGACCTCTACACCCGCACACCGCTACCCTGGACTATTATACAATCTATACACACTGCAGGTTGTTGCAGGTTGGGGGCCATTGAGGCACACAAGCACACACTTCTACACAGCAGGAGGGTGCAAAGGCAGGGCACAATTTTGTTAAACCGATTATGTTAAAAGGAGGAAAAAAAACATAATGTCACAGCACGTGTGACGTGTGCCAGAGCTGGACTGTGATGGGCTTGTCAGTGAGGGTGGTTAGCAGTGCCTCCTGCCCTGACCTGTGAGCCTGCTCTTAAGGCAGAGTCACCAACACACACGTGCCTCCACACGAAAAGCTTAATGAAAAAGTAATAATTTTATTTCTCTTCCAAGAATCAGCTACACATTTAGAGAGCACCTGTTATGCAGGAAAACACAAAAAAATAGTAGTTAGGACTTGGTATCAAACGAAGTTAGCTCAGATAGCTCCTTGCAACAGAAAAGAAAGAAACTGGAGTTCACCTCTGTCTTATAACCAAAAGTCTGTTGTTGATGCCAAGTTAGAGATTTTATGTTTAGGTTTCTGTTCTTTCTTTAAAACCTCCCATTCTATTCCTTAAACTATGATACGGGAAAAAAGTATTCTTCTGATATTCTGATACTGTATCAGTACTAATACTAAAAATTTTAATCTACATCCAGCCACTGTTTCTGTAACTATATTTACAGAAAACAAACACTCAAACTTTATGCTCTGAATTCATAAAAAATGGTAACTCAGTACATTCATTGCTTCATCCCAGTGATGAACAACAATATGTAACAGCCTTTCATAATTGAAGCCTTAATGTGATTTAATGACAGTAAGAAAAACAGTACAAACTCGTTAAAACAACATGAAATGGCTCATTTAAATACATGTAATTCTCTCCTAAATATAAAATGACTAAAATAAATCACTGCCAAAGTGTTTGTACTAATTGTGAGACAATACTCCAAGAACATAAATGTGAGTTGTGTAGCTGTGTATTAAGATCTCCACTGTGCCCTTTGAGCTCATTTCTACCAATTTAAAAATGCTGCATTTAATTACATCAGTGTCATCTGTCCAGTATGTGCAGGATGTTTAACTGTGCACCAAAAACCAGAAAACTCATCTGAGGTTTCTCTTGTAAGCTGGACTCACTAAAAACTTTATGTAATCAATACAGCGCTGATTGTTCCTACTACTCTGAGGGCCGACCACTGAGACTAATAATCACTGTGATGATTATCGATAAACCCCTAAATTTTGTGACCTACTCACAAAGTTATCGATCCCGAAAACAATACACCACCAACCCCCCACCCACCAAAAACATGAGGGAAGAAAGCAATAAAGTAAGCACACACACGCTGGACATAATAAATAGCATCATTTAAGACTTTAATATCAGGCCAACCCTCTAGGCCATAGCACTTTATAACAGGATCAACACTAACGACACACACACACACACACACACACACACACACTCACTCGCATACACAGGATCCCTTCATTAGAAGTGCTTTAGTTATGCCTATTAGGAGTCCCCTCCTCTTTCCTATTTCCTCCACCCTCTCTTTCACTGCAGCTGGTGGGATAGAGTCCCTGCTGGTCTTTGTGTGTGTGTGTGTGTGTGTGTGTGTGTGTGTGTGTGTGTGTGTGTGTGTGTGTGTGTGTGTGGTTGTATCTGCATTGTGTGCGGCATGTGAGCATGTGTGTCTCCTCTGGTCTCCTACCACCTACAGAGCCATCCATTACCAAGTGCCCCTGGCCACAGGCCTGATGTGGAGCCTGGGGAAAAACTAGAGTGAGTCTGCAGGTAGGGCGAGGGACTGAGGACCGAGGAGAGGCCCCAGGGTGGGCCTGGAGACTGTGATGGATGGAGATGTGACTCAAGGGCCGGCTGAGGCCAAAAGAGTAAACCCATGGCTAGTAGAGTAACATGGATGCACAGAAACACAGGGGAAATAACAAGGTATATGACACACACAGAAACACATACAAGGTACACATATAGGAAGGAAAAGGGACACACAAAGCCAAATCCACATAGATGTCCCAAAGTAGTGGCACTGAATAAGATTTTTTTGTGTGATGATGTAAACAAAGATGGATAGGAGGCTACAAAGACAAAATGCATTGAAGAAATAGATGATAGAAAAGTCGCACGCCTCGTCAAGAATAATCCAAAATGCATTAGAAACTTTAATTATGTGCCTATTCACACAAACTCACACATGCACATGGACAGCAAAGCGTGTTTGATTGAGAGAGTGTGATGTCATGATTGTTATTGGTTGTGATGGTGGCGCCAACCAACCAATAGTCCAGTCAAGCGAGCAACAACCCAGCCCGTCTTTAATCTGATCATCTTAAAACAAATGTCTCTGCTTTGTGAAATTTCTTACCTTTTTAATTCAAAAATGCGTCTGCAGAACATCTGATCGAGTTAGACGAGGTGATTTGTTTAAGTGTACAGAGTGCTCACATACACAGGGGTGGGACAAGAGAGACAGACAGAAACATCTCTGGATGCACCATCCATCATAAATACAAACAAGACATTAATACTAGCTGGTGTGTGTGTGCGTTTCAGTGTCTGTATAGTGATGGTTGAGGTTTTCAATTTAAAAATGCATCATCCTAAAAAGCAACAAATAAAATGTTGTCCAAGTTAAGATTAAAAAAAGGTGTGTACAAACTGAAGCTTATCAAAAAGATAAGTGCATACTTAAATAGATACATATTTTAATTAATTTAATGGAGGCACAAACACACACATTTCACACAGATGCACACATAGCCTGTAGTTGCCCTACCCCAAGGGCACGTTCTGTACGGAGGTCATAGTTCAACTAGTCCTCGCTTGTTTAAGGGCTGCTTGCCTGGAAACGGGGGGTGGGGGGTGGGTTCTGCCCCGAGGGTCTGTGAGTGTGAGCGCACTGGTGGAGCTGAGTCAACGACAGGTGCGAGTGTATGGGGGTGAATTGGGGGGGGGGTATGAACAAGTGATCAATTTCAAATGAGCTTTGTAATACTGTTTATATTACTCGGGGGTGGAAGCGTTAAGATGATGATACATGGAAAGATTTTGTAGAACTGATAGAGGCACTTCTGTCTATAGCTCCAAAGGCAGAACAAGAGCCGTTCAGTGCGGACACCAATGACTGGGACTTGTGCCGAATAAGACTCGTACTCCTCCTTCATTTCTGTGCATGAATTAGTCATTTACATCCTGAAATTAATAAATGGTATGCTTGAATTAACAGGAGGAATGTTGTCGCATTAAAGCATGATGCAAGGGACATGACACACCAAGCCAGCAGCTAGTGAGCGTCTGCTGGTCTAGTTTTTGCAGTTTGTCCGCAACATTGGCACTAGACTGCAGCCGCTTCAGTATGTTGAATTGGCAGCGGACCCATCGGTGAGAAACACCACCCTGATGCTTTACAGTTTGTCTAGCTGCAGTCTTACATCTTCTGTTTGCCCTTTTTCACTGATGAATCCAGACTACTGCCGCCTGCTGGTATAGACAGTTATTTCCTATTGCTACTTATTGGACTTATCAGAAGACATAAAGACATGAAGATATGCAAGAGTTGGTCTAGTTGCTTCTTAGTCTTTGATGTTGGCTTAGTGTGTCACTGCCTTAAAAGACAACAAAAACTTCAGAATTCAGTTCATGAGGGAACAGCTAAAGCAACAAATCAACAGAACTATTGTGGCCATGTTAGAGAACCCACTCATATGACCATGATGTAAAACTGAAATGTTGCTATACAGGAACAACTTTAATTCTTATAAAAGTCTAGGTTCAGACCCTCAGAGGTTCCGAATGGACTCTAAAGTGCAGTATGATGAGACAGGGTTTGGGTGGTGGGATGTGTAATGTACCAGCCTCCAGCAGCATCCGGACAGTGCGTGGGTCATCAGCCAGGGTGGCGTAATGAAGTGCAGTGCAACCACGGAAACCTGCCCTGCTGCTGAGCCTGCTGCTGAATTCATCCTCCCTGGAAACCAGGACTGCAGAAAGAAGTACACAAGAAGAGATAAGAAAGAGATGAGAGTATTTTCTTTATTAGAACGTACACTGACCAAAAAAGTCAATAAAAGTGCTGCTGGGAACACGCTTCATGTGTAGTGCTTATATAAATGTATATGAGTTTAAACTTCTTGTTTGACATAAATAACAAAAGAAAGCAGATTTTAGTAAGTTTGGGTTAAAAATTGAGAAAATACACCAATTTTTCAAAGATGGAAACAAGGCACTGTGAGTACGACTGCAATCTGAGAAGCAGACATTATACTCCCTGGAGCTGAAGAAAATAATCATGATGAAAAAACAAATAACAGCCTGAATTCAGCGAATTTTCTTTAATCTATTCTCAGTCAATGGTAAGGCTCTGGAAAGTGTGACACTCATAAAACAACAGACTACAAAATTGTCTTTCCTGTTTCCAGCTTCCTAAGAGTTGTTCATTTTCACAGATTTAAGCTCAACTGTCCAACACGATCGGAATAATGGGAGTCGTGTTTTAGGATCTCCGTTGCTGTGCTCCTCACTAATAATAGAGACAGTCTATCATTCTCTCCTTACATCTCTTTTTCATAAGAGCTCTCATCTCATGCCACTCCTTCATCATCCATTTTTATTTTTCCGCCTCCTTCCTCTCCTCCTCTGTATCCATCAATTCCTTTCATCACTTGCACCCTCTTCCCTCCCTCCTCCCTCCACACTCCCACTATCCCAATAACTTTGTCTCATCCATTTCCTGACTTCCTCTCCTCTCCCTAGCTCATCATCCAACCCATTTCCTTCATCCGCTCCCTCCTTGTTCCAACCCCTCCAAACATCCACATCTCCTTCCTTCTCCCCCTTCTTTAAGCATCACTTCACTCCATCCATTGCTGCTCCCTACCTTCTTCCCTTCCCCTCACTTTCTTTCACTGCTTTCCTCTTTTCCTGCTTCCTTCATCAGTCTTCCCTCCCTCTATCCATCCATCTGACTCCTTTTCTCTAGCTCCCTGACAGTTTGCAGCGTCTGTGTGTGTGTGGGAGAAGGAGAGAGAGAGACGGGGTGGGATAATCATAGCTAACCCAATAAAGCGTCACACAGGCCCCCCTAGCCCATCCATCAGAGTGCGTCTGGGAAACGCTTCCCCACGCTGTGCTGGCCCCACGTGGACCCAAACCTGACAGCCATATAAATGTCTGCAATATACATATCCCATATAAATATGTCTGCAGAAACCCAACACAGACTGTGTGTGTGTGTGTGTGTGTGTGAGATGGAGAGAGAGAGAGAGAGTGAGTGTGCAGCTCATGAGAAAAACAAATAAAACACACACAAGCTGTCATAGAGCGTATAAAATAAATAACACACGAGAAATGAAACATGTACATATATGCAAATCTTTATGCAAATTATAATGTCTCATAATATGTAGTTCTACACTTAGGATTCATATGTGTAATATTGCGACCACACACACACAAAGCATTTTTACCTTCCAGTGAGTGGATGCCTTTCTCCCGTGATGTGTCATAAACATTGTTGAAGTGATCTCCAGCATTTGGGTCAGCGCCAGCTTCAAGCAGAACCTTTACCACACTGAAGAACGACATAATATAAAAAATAATCACACGCACACTTCGATAGATATAAACATCACATTTAGAACAATCTGATCTTAATTTCCGGATTTATTTAAATTGTTTGTGCGGTTTCAGAGGAACCCCGAAAAACTGGCACCCACATGGACGATTGATATATTACTGGCCAACAACTGAGACATTTAAAGTACTGTTATTTGTTCAGTAATATTTGAGATGATATTTAGGTCCAATAACGTGGAGTTTTTTTTTTTTCAGCTGAGGACAACTGAGGACATCACCAAAGCTGAAGGACATTTATTCATCAGTCATTAGCTCTAAATACTCACCCAGACCAGTTCCTCGGCTCTAGCATTTACATGTTTGACATGTTAGTGGGAAAAATAAACAGTAATATCTAAATTTAATGTGTTCTTCCACATCAGAATCTGAATATTACTGATCTGGTAATAATTTCATACCAGTACATGTCTAAATCATCCTTTAAACCCATGTAAACATATTTGTTTAGTGTGACAACATAATATTAAAGAAGTAGGAGACTGGATTTACTGTAAAAAAGCCTTTAACAATATCTGCTTCCTCTATTAACCAACACTCTTTCACCTCTTTCACCATTTCTAGTCTGTCTCGTTATGGTGAATAAACTCAAATGGCCACTTTTCTCCTTCCCTGCTCCGTAACATGTACACATGTGTATACTGAAGGGGCAAGGGTCGGGTCTGTTTCCGGCACTGTTGGGAGGTCTGTGTGTCAAAGTGGGTGTTTGTGTGTAGTCTTTCATTGGAGCGTACTCCCTTTTAGGACAAACACGAGAACCTCGGCAACACCACTCAGTGTGACCCAAATGACATTCCAGGTACCGTCTCCCCAGTCTACAGAACACACGTACCACCAATAACATGCACAATGGCTTTGACATTGAGACAGAGACACGCACATGAACACACACAAACACACTGTGCTGACTGAAAGAGAGAACGAGGGTGATGGCCGAAACATGAACCCTGCCAGTACGCTGCTGGCTGTCATTAAACCTGTGACTATGTAATGTGGCCTGGTAGGGAGTGATGGATCGTTTTCAGCTAAATGGTTATGGCAGAGGCCTGAAAGAGCTTAAATGGAGCAAAATGGTTATTCATAAGAGGATGAGGTGGACTGTTATTCTAGAGCAGCTACACTTGACCATATAACAGGCTACAGCTTCCCACTGGGACAACATGTGCTCTTATAAAGGAGTATTGACAGAAGAAATTATCTCAAGAATATAAGTCAGCTATCATATCACAAGAGGAGGTCTGAAATTAAACAACTTGTTCACCTGTTGCGGCAACAGAAGACGTTCCGGTTTTAAGATTAGGGGGGAAATCAGAAAAAGAAAAGCATGTGTCACTAAATGTAATAAAGGAAGGAGCCAGTGTTATTTTGATTAAAGACTAACCTGCATTTTTTAGCAATTAATTTCTTTCTACAATAAAATTATGAAAAATTCCCACTGTAATTTGACAGAAGCCAACTGTTTGACTTTCCTCCAAACAATCTAAACCGAGACGTGTGATTATAAATTAGCACAAAAATCAACAAAACCTGAAACGTGAGAAGCAGAACATGCTAAAATAAATAAAGTGATAATCAAAATAGAATAACAATGAGAAATTTTGTTTTCCTTTCATTGCCATTAACACGACTACAATCTGACCAGACTTCAGTATTTTGAGTCATCACCACAGACGAGGTGCGTTCCTGTGGGAGCCTGAGGCTGAGAACAGCCTGGGCAGGTCTTTGTCTCTGACCTTGCTGAGGGGCTATAAAGGACTAGTGAGGGGGGGGGGAGTTCTCTTTTGTTACTGTATCACTGTGGCTGGGAGTGCCAGGGGGGCTGTGACCCACAGAGGGCTCTCCTCTCACCCCTGCAAGCACTTCTACAAACACATTGATGCATCTCTCCGAGACACATACAGATGCACACAAACTGTGGTTGGTCACACGAGGCTGGGCAGGGCTGTGTGAAGAAATTAGATGCGTCTGAAAAGGGTTAATGGCATCAGAAAGGCAAACATGACAGGATAAAAAGAGGAAACTTGCAGACAGGAGGAGGAGAAGCAGGACACAGGGATGAAAGAAGGGAAGTGCAGCTAAAAAGATGAAAGAGAAAGATTTAATTACACAGTATAGTGCAAAAACTAATGAGCTTTAGAAAACAGTTTATAGTTTTACTAATCAACTGATGATCAAGTGCCGAACTTTATTTAGGACATTTAGGAAGAGAGCTGCAGCACTAATTGGAGGCCAAACTGAAGGCATGCAGAGGTTAATATGGTTAAAGTCCCATTTTAAATGACGGGAGCAAAGGTTCAAATTTCAAACTTCCTAAGGCAATCTTATGAAGACTTCAACATTATTTGTAAAAATGTACTTTCATACATGAACTAAGGGAAATATGAATAAATAGGGAAGTTATAAATGTGTTTTGCCTCCTTTGCATATTCATCACACTTAAATGATTCAAATCATCAAACAAATATTAGACAAAGATAACTCGGAAAAAAATTAAAGATTCAGCTTTTAAATGATGACTTCATTTATATGGGGAAAAAAGCTGTCCAAACCTGCGTGGCATCCATGGAAGAGCTCCAAGGTCTTTTACATCAGACACCATACCATACACCATGCCAACAGTCAAACGTGGTGGTGGTAGTGTGATACTCTGGGGCTGCTTTGTGGCTTCAGGATCTGGACAACTTGCCATAATTGATGGAACCATGAATTCTGCTCTCTACCAGAAAAACCTGAAGAAAAATGTCTGGCCATCAGTTTGTGACCTCAAGCTCAAGAGCACTTGGGATCTGTAGCAGGACAATGATCCAAAACACACCAGCAAGTCCACCTCTGATTGGCTTAACACATTTAAGGTTTTGGAGGGACCTAGTTGAAGTCCAGACTTCTAAAACTGGGATGCTGTGGTAAGACCTTAAACAGGTTTAAACCCTCCAATGTGGCTGAATAAAACAATTCTGCAAGAAGAGTGAGACAAAATTCCTCCACAGCAATGTGAAAGATTCATTGCCAGTTATTGCAAACACATTTGCATGTTGCCCCCAAGGGTGGTACAACCAGTAAGGTTTAGGTGGCAATTACTCTTTCCACATATAGCCGAGCAGGTCTGGATAGTTTTTTCACCCCTTAATAAATGAAATAATCATTTAAAAACTGGATTTTGTATTTAATGAGTTATGTTTGTGTAAGGAAGGGGGCAAAAACTTTTTGGGGAGTCTTGTGTCCATTGTTCTGATCCTATGAGTGGCACAATATACTGTATAACATAAAACATCTTGTTAAACTGGATATTAATAATTATATTAACATGATTATTCTTTTTAACTTTCCTGCTGATCCATGAGTATATCCACCACTGGAGCTCAGAGAGAGTCAGGGTATTGGTCAAGGACTCTGGACATAAGGTCTGTTTGAAATGTGTATGATCCCCCAGGTAAAAGATGCTACACTATTCTTCTTTTATTCCAAAAAGTTGGTGTCGTGGTCACTCAGCACTTAACAAACTGACGCTAAGGCTGGTAGACCTAACCTCCAGTTCTGTTGCTGGCAGGTGACTGGTGTTAGTTTCTTATCCTGCCCTGAAGCGAAGACAGGAAAGAGACATTTCCGTCTCCATTGTGCTATCATAGACATCCGAGCCGAACTGACCATCCATGTCTATGACCACCTGGCCCAGATGCTGGACCTCGCCTGACCCCACCTCACCTGGTGCTGATAAATGATGCAGATAGAGCATGAGGAGAGGTTTACCACTCTTAATTTCTGTTTATTTCAACTAATGTGTGTTAGCAATGTTTGTTGATGAAACACAAAATTCATGTAGACTTTTTTTCCGCAAATCTCTTCATCTTATTCATGAACTATGCATCAATATATTTCTCTTTAACACAAAGAAATGAAGAAATCTGGACTGTGATGAGGTAGCCCTGGAATGACTTATTCAAAATAAATTCTACTTTGTGGCACCTTCAGTGAGAAAGAGTGTCTGAGTGTCTAACTCTGATCAAGTGCCACACATTGTACCTCTTTTGACAAGGCCTGTGGTCTTAATCATGCAGAGAGATCCTGCCTCTCCTACCCTTGAAAAGATCCACTGCTCAGGTTGCATACACTAAAAATTACAAGACTATGTGGTTGTGCATGTTTTTGAAATATTTTCAGAATCAAAATAAATGTTTACTGTCTCCCCTTTCTGACCTCCTGTGCCTGTATGGAACTGCTTCCCTCAATGGTATGTGTGTCAATGTAAAGCCATGACATCCAGCATACTGATTTAGCTCTAATGCAATGAGGGTATGATGAAATACCTCTTATACATCAAGGGAAATGGAGTAGCAACGGGTGGGAGGGGGTAATTGTATTATGGGTGCTTTTTCTCTACAGAGTTGTTCTGTAGACTTAACACATTTGTTGTGCACTGATTAATTTTTCTTTGTATACTTTGTCTTACTGTTTTAAAAAAAATCTATAAAAATACAGAAAAACATGCAGAATGTAGTTTTACTTCACTTAGATGCAGACTATATGCAAGAAAATATGATATTCCATGTACATTAATTTATTCTGTCACTAAACCAGGCTGCTTAACATCACAATAGTGTGATCGTGTATCGTGACCAAGTGATGATGAAAATTAAGATAATCCCAGTCCCAAACCCATAACCCCACTCCACATCACTCTCTCTCACCTGCTAAACTATTTTCTCTCTCTCTCTTTTCCAACGAGCCAGTCAGCCTCTCATTTCATCATCCCTCTGCTTTCCCTCGTTTCTGCACCCCCCCCCCTCCCCCCCCTCCCATCGAGTCACTCGGTCGACAGGTTGGAACGGTCAACAGGCGTTTCACGCGGCTGAGCACTCATTGTGCACGTGAATGCAGCGAGGGAGGAATGGAAGAAGAGAAAGAGAAATGGAGATGGGTATTGTGTGTTAAAGAGTGCAAACAGTGGGCCAGGCCCTGCGCCTCCCTGATTTAGCCCTACATCAAAGCTAAGCAAACACTCGCCCCCCCCCTCAATGTCTCACCCTTAATTCTTCACATCCCTCTGCTCCACCCTTGATTCTTGACTCACGACCACCACACCTCAAGCCTTGAACACGGGCAAGGCTGCCTGGTGAACACTACATCTATAGCAGCACCTTCTGTAGTTTCCTGAAATGACAATGTGGTGAAATCTTCTGTCTCTTAAAACACAGTTACCACTTCTGAACCAAGGAAATCTAAACAAAGTCAGAGAGGGCTAGAATAATTCGACAATAAGATCATGGCTGACATTCTAGCTAAAGGCTAAAACTTGTTCATGACTGATGTTCTTTGTGTTTTCACTTAACGGCTGCAAATAAAGTTGTGTGTGGTTGAGTAATAGGCAGTTGGCCTGTAAGATATTTGGTATAAACTCTACTTGCGTTTGTCTGTATGTTTGTGTGTGTGCGCGCACATTATGTGAGTGGATACGAGTGTGTGTGAGACAGGGATGTGTGAGTGATGTGTGTTAGCTGATGTTCTGTCTTCCCTGCAGCAGTGAGGGCTCACTGGGGGGTTGGATGTCGGGATTAAACACAGAGGAGTGTCACTGCATCGCTGAGTTATAACACTCATAACACACACACACACACACACACACACACACACACACACACACACACACACACACACACACACACACACACA